>JAQIUQ010005639.1:0-195000 GCA_030378365.1 Hybognathus amarus | reverse complement strand
ATCTCAAACGCAAGCTTTCGAGAACACAGAACTCTCAAGGTATGCTTTCAACTCTGTAAATGAAGAGGTCAGATGTAAAAGCCTCCAAGTGCCATTTGAAATCATTTTTATCAAGCTTGTATGTTAAAGTTCAGTAATTTCACTTAAATGGCAGTGAAGATTACCCATTAATTGTCATTTTAGTGAAATTACTGAACTTAAATATATGAAGAAAATTTCAAATGGCATTTAGAGGCTTTTGCATCTGAATAATTACCAAAATAAAGCATATCACAAATGCAGCTCTTACAGGTGCTTGTGAAGGCACGTCTCAAAAGGTCAATGTAGGCTACATTCAATAAAAGGCCCAACATGCGAGGAATACTTTTAGCTGTGTTGCTATTAGTCATGAGTAAGCAACTCAGTAGGCTAAACACTGTGTAGAACAAACGTGAGCGTCTTACTTATAATAAACCTTTGTCGATTGAACATTTGTCTTTCTGACGGGTGCATAAGTGGTACGTATTGTAAAGTCCATTGTAGTGTGTATATATATATATATATATATATATATATATATATATATATATATATATATATATATATAATTATAAATCTAAAGACTCCAACATTTGGAGTTGATTCTAAACATAATGTAACATTATTGAAAAACTTTTGTTCAGTACAAAAAATGCTAAATTTTGACAAAGTTTTTTGTGTGTTATAATTGTGATTTTAAGAATATGTAGGCATGAATCCAACTTGTGAAAAGATATGTAGTTTGGTTAATCACATTACAAATAGCTTATGGTGGAGGTCTATGGCCATGTAGTGGTTAAAGTAAGTTTTTATTTTTTTGTTTTAATTTTAAAACTGCATTTAATCTTACATTTAAATCATTTAAAATTATCCATGTTATGCCCTAAATGAAAGTTAGAAATCGGAATCTTTTATAAAGTAAATCTGACATAAAATGCAGTTTTTTTGTAAAAAAAAGCCTATTTAAATAAATATTTATTTATTTATAGAAATTAAAAGATATCAGAAATCCTCCAAAAACTGCACAAATGTTGAGTAAAAACATTAATAAACAGACTAAAATTACATTTTGTGTGTATATATATATATATATATATATATACCACCAACGATAATGAGTGTAGACACAAATGAAGATAATCAGGAGGTTAAGAGAGATGTATTTTAACGAAAAAATCGTACCAAGTCTTCATTATTAGCGTGACATTGCACTTTTACCGTACTTTTATACTGTAAAAATAGATTTTTTGGCTTAGGTGGATCAGACAAAACAGACACTGGGTCTCCTGCTAAAGTGCTGGGTGCTGCGTTACACCGGAGCTGAAGCCCACAAGGACAAACGGATCCATCAGATCTACTGCCTAACGGACACATCCATGACGGCTAAACAGACCGGTATCAAACCTCAAGGCTTTGAACCAGATTCCCTGAAGTCTGCAGTGATCTTTGGATCTAAAGACCCGTTACGGTTGGTCAGGTAACTCAGAAACACACACACTTTCAAGATAGTGTTTATAACAGCGATGTCAGGACCCTGAATATCACACTGAGAAAGCAGAGCAGGGAAATGTTCATCGAGGGGCTTTGAGTCCGGAAAGCAGAACCATCAGCCGGTCCGATCATTCCTGATTGAAGAAGCGCCTGTTCGGGATGAAGGACAGAGTGACTGGAGTGTAACCAGTAACGGCTCCAACTTTATGAACAACGTTCACACTGACGGTCCTCCCTGTCCTGAGCCTGGGAAGCCTTTCTCAGTCAACGGCCCGTCCTTGGGTGGTTTGGACTTTGGAAGCTCCATCGGTGATAACTCTGATGTTACAATATACAGAGAGATTGTTTCAACCTCCGTCTTACTCTAAACCCAGCGTGTGTGTGGACAGAAGAACAAATAAACACAGAGAGCCAATCCCTGGATCTGTGGGACATGGTGTCTGGAAAATGCGTCCCAAGAGCTTATTTTCAGAGTTGAAAGTGCGTCAGCAGGACAGTGGGTTTCGACAGCCCGTTGGCACAGCTTCAGGAATGAGATTTTGATTTGTTTGTGCCTGTGTCTTTGTATTTAAAAGAGTTAACCTTGTGCAATGTGTTTTTTTACTTTGTCTTTTGTACTCAGTCTTAGCAGTTGTACAGTCAGTGCTTGAATGTGTCACCTTTTAACTTAATAAAACAACAGTTTTACATTAACTAAACCGTTTCTTTCGTTCTTATATTCTTTCACACTGAATGAGCAAACCGTCATAGTGATTTTATATTCTCGACTACCAGACTGCAGTTTATCTTTAAGGATGTTTTATTTCCTGTGTCCTCAAGAGTCCAGTGCCAGATAAGATGAAATAATTACAGCGCATATTGTTAAACATCATCTTGGTCGTTCTATGAAATGATTAGTTAGCCTTTTTTGCTTAGATGAGGCAAAATAGGTTAAATATTAGACAATTATCAAATATACTCATTGACGTATACACTATTTTATAACTTATATTAAATATATAAATGTCTAAATGAAAATAATGTCTGTAAGTGTTAATAAATTGTATTCATTAATATTATCTCAAAATAAATTTTATATGACCAAGCTAAAGGTAACAGGGTTGATGGGTTACAGTGAAAAGATTTGGATAATTTTAATCCTAATATTTATATAATAGCCCCTTTTTATCATGGCAACAGGGTAATCAGGCAATTCCCAGTTTTGAAGGGAAATCAGGGAACTCAGTTATATTTAATTCACTAATTTCATTCTAAACATGTGCCTTTTGTTCTGTGTGTGAAAGAAGTATTTGTTTAGAGTCTCTCCCTGTTAGTACTTACTATAGTTAAATCATGTCAAATCAAGTTCAGTCAAAAGTCATGTAGCAATGCCAAGTGGTACAATAAATAGGGTACTTCCTGCTCTATCCAACCCCACGATTGGCCTACCCCTAACCCCGCCCTAAACCTACCCGTCACTGGGGTTAAGAAGCCAATGAGGATGACTATATGGTTCCGAAATGGTATATGGTGGGTTCGGATAACCCAGGAAAGTAACTAAAATAGTGCCACCAAGTATTTCTTTAAGAATCATCAGAATCAGTAAAAAAAGCAACTTTACCATTCCTTCTAACAGTTAACTTAAAAATAAAGCTATGACAATATAATTTATAGAAAAGTTCATTACTTTAAGTGAGGAAAATGTGGTTGTAACAAGCACACATTAGAAATTGAATCTTTAAATTATTCACAATTATCTACAATATATATATAAGCACCATATAATATCTGGGCAAATAATACTGTATATTTAAGTGTTAATGATTTGCATATTAACATGATACCTCGATTCTCTACTCTCTCTCTCTCTCTCTCTATATATATATATATATCTGTGTATGAAACTAGATCCAAAAGCCTCTGAGTGCCATTTGAAATTTTCTTCTCAAAATAATAATTTTTACTCGAGCTTGTATATTTAAGTTCAGTAATTTCACTTAAATGGCAATAAAGATTACCTTGTAATTGTCATTTAAGTGAAATTACTAAACTTAAATATACAAGCTTCCATATATATATTATATATATATATATATATATATATATATATATATATATGTATATATGTATATATGTATATGTGTATACGTGTATATGTATATGTGTATATACATATGTGTGTGTGTATATATATATACATGTGTGTATGTGTATATATCGGCATGTATGTATGTATGTATATATATATATATATATATATATATATATATATATATATGTATACTGTGTATATGTGTGTGTGTGTGTGTGTGTGTGTGTATATATATGTGTATATATATGTGTATATATATATATATATATATATATATATATGTATATATATATATATATATGTGTGTGTGTGTGTATGTGTATATAATAACATTATATTATTTAGTGTATATAAATAATGTAATGTAGCCTAAAATAGTCTAGCAGGATTGGAACAACATGAGGAAAACATGGGATAGTTCATGAGCTTGTCCTTAAAAGGTAGATTAGGTCTTAAAAAATAGTTTCAATGAAAAGAATAAAGTTTATAGAATTGTTAACTGTTCCTTTAAAAAATTAGTAATTGGGTAACCGTGTTGAGATCTTCGCTAATGTGAGCGTTGCCGTTTTTGAGTCGTGACTCGTGAACCATAACGCTGTTGCTGTTTATCAATACGACTCGCTTCATTTCATAACTTTTAGAGTCTATGGTTCATTCCCTCGAAGTAAAGCACTGCCGACACTGAACTTTATATCTTAGTGCTCCGCTCTAAAAAGTCAGGTTACAGAAAATAACCGAATCACTGTACAATGTTTTGGTTTTTTGTAAGTGCTGTTTACTTGTATTTGCATTGAATACCGGTATCCTTACTTTATCAAAGAGGCAAAGTACATCTGTCGAGTAGCATTGGTTGGATATCGTCTGACAAAATACATCAAATCCAAACCGCTCTATTCCTTAGTGGATCGATTCTTGGATTCGGTTCGGAAGAGCCCACACAAAGCGTTCCATTCGGTTTCAGGATCAGAACGTACTCGTATGTGCAGTCGGATAAACAGAGTAATGAAATCGCGAGGAGTTTGTTAAAAGACGCAGATCTTCATGAAGGAGACACAGTTGCGCTTCTGTTGGAGAACGAGCCCATGTTCTTGTGGATTTGCTTGGCTTTGGCCAAGATCGAGATGTTCTGCTGCTCTTCTCAATCATAACATTCAATCCAAATCAGCTGCTGCACTGTTTCACCTGCTGTGAGGCCAGGGTGCTATCGCTGGGCCAGGTACACAGTAAATCAGTGCTTGATGATGTACTAACTGTAATGTACTGTTACAAAAAAACAACAAAAAAACAACTGTAATTATAAGATTCAAATACTTCATTTTGGTAACCTTTTATGCAGTAATTTGTGCTGGTTAACGAGCAAGCTTTTTGATGCACGTAAAATATTTATATGGCTACTATTATATTGTAGAATCCTTTTGAAATCCTTTTGATTAAAAAATAAACTAATATATATGCGGACTGGAAAAGTTTACGTGAACTTGAATTTAATGACTTAAAAATGTATTTGATTGTTTTTGACGATTGATCTTCATAAATCAGATTTATTACTTGTCGTAAACAACAACGAGTAAGACATTTCCTCTTGAATGGAATCGAATCCAACCTTTGCATTTTGAACCTTTGGAATCGAACTCTTAATTCCCAACGCCTAGAATGAGGAATCGATTCTTTGTGGAATCAGACCCTCAGCCCTATCATTCAGAGGCAATGCCTCTTCACCGTTGCTTTGAACAGTGTATTGCGAGAACTCTCTCTAAACTGCACACACGACGCACACACCTCCAGCTACAATAATATTAATTTAAAACAGCAACCCAGAATATTTTATTTTGAATAAGTACTTATGTTTTGTAATCTGAATATACTACATTAACCATGTTTTCATTATCATGTGACCCACCAATAGTTGCGTCCTTTCCTTCCTCCCTTCACAAACCCTCTTCCGTGGCCTCATGGGACAGTAAAGTGTCCATGTAAACACACTCAGAATCTCACCAGAAGTAGTATCCCAGGGTTCCTGCAGGGTCTTAAAAAGCTTTAAAAGCATTGAATTTATGAATTTGAAAATAATACCTTAAAAAGTCTTTGAAGTCTCAGATTTTGGTTTTTTGACAAGTATCCTGTAGAGATTATAAAACACTCATTGAGTAAACTTGACTCAAACTGAATATAAACACTGGTGTAGAACTGCAGGATGCTGTTGAGGAGGTGCTCCCCGCGCTGAGAGAGCAGGGCGTCTCGGTCTATATACTGACTGACCATGTGACCTCCGAGGGAATGAAAAGTCTTACAGACAAGATCAAGCAGGCCTCAGATGAGCCTGTTCCTGCAGACCTGAGGGCCAACGCTAGCTTCAACAGCCCAGCACGCGATACATCTACACGTCAGGCACCACGGGGTGAGACTGGATTCAACGATCTTATTCTGTTTTTGATAAATCTGTAATTAATAAATGAGTGCATGGATTTAATGAGATGATCCCCTGCAGGTCTTCCAAAGGCAGCGGTGATCACTCATCGGAGGCTGTGGGCCATCGCCTCCTTCCAGTCCATTTGTGGTGTGACGTCTGATGATGTGGTGTTCGTCTGCCTGCCCTTGTATCACAGCGCTGGCTTTGGCGCTGGATTCGGAGGTGCTATTGAAAGAGGTCTGAAATCATTCTTTTTCTTTTGTATTTTGTGTTGGCTATCCAGACACCTCATCATTGATAAAGAGATAAAAACAAGATGTCTTTAGAAATGTTGCTTCTTTGGCTTGGTTTTGTGTTTAGGATCTACTGTTGTCCTGAAGAGCAAATTTTCTTCCTCTCAGTTCTGGGACGACTGCAGAAAATATAATGTTACTGTGATACAGTATATTGGAGAAACAATGCGCTACCTCTGCAACACACCAAAGGTATTGAAGCATTTAAGAAGCCAAACTGCACAGAATCTTCCTCTTTTCCTCATCTACAGGAATGTTGTGCTGGTTGCACACTGATGTATGTAGGCTTGTTGTCCTTTGAGCAAGGAGTAAAGGAAGAGGTCAAACTAATCCATTTAATTAGAATCCAGGGTGTGTGTTATCAAATAGTCACCTAAAACAAGCACCATGTTGTCTTCATTATCAAAAAGATAATTATTTTACTTTTATTCAGCAAGGACTATTTTTTTAAAAGTGAACTAAAGGATAACAAAAACCCTGATTATTTACTCACCACCTTTTCATCCAAGATGTCCATGTCTTTCTTTCTTTCGGTTGAAAAGAAATTAAGTTTTTTTATGAAAACATTCCAGGATTTTCTCCATATAATGGACTTCACTGGGAACCAAACAGTTCAAGGTCCAAAAGACAGTTTCAGTGCAAACTGTTCAAAGGGCTTTAAACGATTCCAGACGATGCCTTTCTTCGTTCATTAAAATGAACAAATCTTTTTACGAAGTCATTTCGTTCATTCAAAAATCGTTCCTCAAAATATCTGTGCTTTGTGTTCGGCAGAAGAAGAAACTCATGCAGGTTTGCAACAACTTGAGGGTTGCCGTAAATGATGACAGAATTCTCATTTTTGGGTGGAGTATCCCTTTAAGATAATTTTTGGATGCAACAGTTGCAAAAATGGTGGCGCACTCTTACCACACTTTCCGCTCCACTGTTTGCAGTGCTCTGCTCTGTATGCTAGTCTGTTTCTCATCTTTGTTCTCTTCCCACACAAGCGCGTTAGTGACCAAGTACACAATGTTAGAATGGCCATTGGGAACGGGATCAGGCCAGAGGCTCTGGGAGGACGTTCATTCAGCAGATTGAGTCACGTTGACATCAGAGAGTTCTACGGCTCAACCGAGGGAACCTTGGGCTTTTTGAACTTCGCTTGGAAAAATTGGGGCTGTCGGTAGAGTGAACTTTTTACATAAGGTAGACTTAACTTCGTCAGTAAATGCGCTCTTTACTACGGTCGGCGTATTGCATTCACTTGAAGAAAAAAAAAATCGACTCTGTTTTTCTGAATTAACGAGTTAATCATCTCAGAATTACGGAGATAATTTTTCATGGAAAAAAGTTTTTGCTCTGTTTTTCTGAATTAACGACTTAATTTTTCATGAGAAAAAAGTTTTTGCTCTGTTTTTCTGAATTAATCGACTTAATTTTTCATGAGAAAAAAGTTTTTGCTCTGTTTTTCTGAATTAACGACTTAATTTTTCATGAGAAAAAAAGTTTTTGCTCTGTTTTTCTGAATTAACGACTTAATTTTTCATGAGAAAAAAGTTTTTGCTCTGTTTTTTCTGAATTAACAACTTAATTTTTCACATGAGAAAAAAAGTTTTTGCTCTGTTTTTCTGAATTAACGACTTCATTTTTCATGAGAAAAAAAGTTTTTGCTCTGTTTTTCTGAATTAACGACTTAATTTTTCATGAGAAAAAAGTTTTTGCTCTGTTTTTCTGAATTAACGACTTAATTTTTCATGAGAAAAAAGTTTTTGCTCTGTTTTTCTGAATCAACGACTTAATTTTTCAGTGAGAAAAAACGTTTTTGCTCTATTTTTCTGAATTAACAACTTAATTTTTCATGAAAAAAAAGTTTTTGCTCTGTTTTTCTGAATTAAGGACTTAATTCAGAAAAACAGCAAAAAAAAATTCCATGAAAAATTAACTCATTAATTCAGAAAACAGAGCAAAAACTTTTTCTCATGAAAAATTAACTCGTAATTCATAAAAACAGAGCAAAAAGTTTTTTCCACTGAAAAATTATCCTGTAATTCTGAGATAATTAAGTCGTTAATTCAGAAAAACAGTTGATTTTTTTTTTCCTTCAAGTGAATGCAATATCGCTTCCAACTTTACTCTTTAGCTCACAATTCATCAAATTTCTCATTTCGTCTGTATGAAAATTGTTAATGTTGTTTCAGAAACTGTATCCATATGCATTGGTTAAGTTTGATAAGGAAACAGAGGAACCTGTGAGAAATGCAAATGGGTTTTGCATAGAAGTAGCTAAAGGCAAGTATAAGGGTTCATTGTAATGAAGAAACGTCTGTATGCATATGAATAATATAAAAATGAATAAAAAAAGCAAAATTGTGTTATAAAAGCAAGAATGTTGCCATTGGCTGTAATATCAGGTGAGACAGGTCTGCTGGTATCACAGATTACCCAGAAGGCCCAGTTTGCTGGATATGCCAGGGATCCGAAACAGACGGAGAAGAAGAAACTCTACAACGTGTTTGAAAAAGGAGACATTTACTTCAACTCTGGAGATCTGTTCAGAGATAGATCGTGAAAACTTCATCTACTTCCAGGATCGGGTGGGCGACACCTTTCAGGTGAGTAAACACTATAAAAATGTACGCCTGATAATGGCATATAAAGGCGGAGTTGAAAATAAACGCATGGTTCTGTTCTCAGGTGGAAAGGGGAGAACGTTTCCACAAATGAAGTGTCGGACATCTTGACTAATGCGACGTGTATCGAGGAAGCGAATGTATACGGCGTTGCAGTTCCAGGTTTAATGCCATTTCACTTCAGAAATCAGAAATCATCCAGTTGACTGTCTTAACATTGCTTCATATTTCTCCTAACCTGACACCCTTGATCTTTTATTGAACTTGAAGGGTATGAGGGGAGGATAGGAATGTCTACCATCACATTGAAGAAGGACCATCAGTTTGACTGCGATGGCATTTTTAGTCATGTGACCACTTACCTCCCCTCGTATGCCAGACCACGTTTCCATAAGGATCCAGGTAACATCATAACACAAAGCATGCACGAATAAGCTCACTTTAGGTTGAATCGATATATTTATGTACCATTTCATATTTCCGAATGCACCGAAATCTTAAATAAGTCTGTGTTTCTGATTGCAGAACAGTTTGGCTGTAACCTGCACCTTCAAACAGCTCAAAGGGAAGTTGTTGGAGGAGGGCTTCAACCCCTGCTGCAATCTCAGATCCTCTGTTTGTTTTAGATGAGAAGGTGAACAGCTACAGACCGCTGACACATGACACATATCAGTCCATATTGGAGGGTCACTTCAGATTGTGAAGAGCAGGATTTGCTCTATAATATGATACACATTTTTTAAGAGAAGTCAAATCTTTTATTTGTTCTGAGTCCTAAATCTACATTTACACTTACAGGACTGTAACTGTCCAGAGATCACAATTAACACACAAAAAAAATTTTCAATTACATTTTTTTTTTTACCAAAGGCAATTTAAAAAAAATGTATATTTTGCTTATTTTGTATATTTCAAAACTCTTGAAGAAGTTTTCACATATTATGCTTTCATTTGATATCACCCTATCATTCAGAAGTTTTCACTGACAAAAAGGTAATAAAAGTTTAAAAACGACTTAATTGGCAGTCTGAAAAGAGTCTTTCTAAGAATTTGATACTTTCCCCTGTAGTCTGTAGTGAACAAATAGTTTTGTAAGAGTTTGCTGTAAGATGATTGGTTCCCACAGAAACCCTCCCACTGGCTCCTGTCTCAAAGGCTGAATTGGATGAGGGTTGCCATGTTGTGAGTTTAAAATACTCCCGCATGTAATATCATTTTGTTAATTAGAAGGAAAAAATGTAATTAATTTTAAAAATGTATATACCAGGTTTTTATTTGTCCAACATTCTTCTAGTTTAAATGCAATTATTATTTATTCATACAAAGTTGGATTTATTTGTTTTATGTTTAATATGAATAATTGGAGAATATTTTGAACACAGTAGTGTAATAAGTTTCTATAATGACCTACTTAATATGTAATTCTTTATTAGCACAGGCATGAAAATATCAAAACCTGATTTTTTATTTATTTTTATTTTATTTATTGTTTTAATTTCACTACATGTTCTGGGGAGCCAGATAAGCAAGTTTTCTTCACAATGGGGTCACTAGAGTCTATAAACAGATCATATATACATGGCTACTATGCTGCGAGGCCTTGGCAGTTGGCACTGATTCCCAAGCATTCTCTTAATGTGTACACTTTTGAAAAGTATTCGCTCTTAAATATATAATGCATAAATTATGACTAAAAATAATATATACGTATACGCATGCAATGAGGTAACTACCATGTGAATATAATCTCTAAGGGCTTAGCGACTATATTAGAGTTTCAACTTTCAATTATTATTATTTATTCTTTTGTACAATGCTACTACAAATTTACTACAAATATTACGTGTGCATTTTTTTTGTTGTTAGAAGGTATTTTATCTAGTTAATTGGTTGATCGATATTTTTAACTGATATTATGTCAATACCATAATACCAACCTACAGTAGGTGCTAGGGATTATATTGGGAACGTCTTTTCAAAACTTTTTGGGTTATCTGTGATGATTAGGGCTGGGAAACGATTAATCGCGATTAATCGCATCCAAAATAAAAGTTTGTGTTTACATAATATATGTGTGTGTAGTGTGTATAATTATTTTGTATATATAAATACACCCATATGCATGTATATATTTAAAAAAAAAATTGTTATTAATATATCAAATATTTATATTTATGTATAATATTAATTTTGTAAATATATATAAAGTATATACATGCAAATATTTCTTAAATGTTTACATGCATGTGTGTGTATTTATATATATAAAATAATTATACACATTACACACACACATATTATGTAAACACAAACTTTTATTTTGGATGCGATTAATCGTGATTAATCTTTTCCGGCCCTGAGTGATAATATAAGTGTATTTTTAATTTAAAATAATTTATTTTTTCTGAGATTTTAATTAGTCTGTTTTTAGTGAGGTTATAATTAGGGCCCTATAATTTGTGTGATCACGGAATAAAAAGCACACTCTTTTTACAACTAAAATAACAGTAAAGGGTAAAAAAAATAATTCCCAAAAATTTAAACGGAAAAAACGGAATTTGCAAAAATTAAAACGAAAAAACTGAATTTGGGGAAAAAAATGGAATTTGGGGAAAAAATAAAACGGATTTTATAGGGCCCTATATAATGTCATTGGTCTTCAGTTACGTTTGATACTACAACTACAGGCAGCAGTTTTGACGGAAATGCAGCGACCTCTTCTGGACGATTTCGGCATCACGACATGATATGAACTTTCGTTTGCTCGTGCGTGGAAAGTTCCATACGCACAGTAGGCAACTGTGTTCCGACGCCAGCCTACCGTAAAAACGGACATAGATCGAGCGCTATAAAATAGAATTAGCTTGAATGAAGATTTATGACGTGCACAGATTACATCATCGCGCAACGTTACAGACTGTCAAATAATAAAGTCGATACTTCAAACTGAGCTGAACTAGGAAAACAACCGCAGTGATACTGTCATTGACAATTGCAAGAACTCTCATATTGACATCGCTTTGACTCTGGTAAGACCTTATTTCACCCGCGTTTAATGTTTGATGTGTGTCAAAAATAAGGATTTGCGTCTACACCGTGTATAGGAATATGTTGTTTATTGCTTATCATGGCTGCACACACACAAAGCTGTTAGCAATTTGACTCCGCACGTAGGCTATAGAGCTGACCTGAAGCGTGACAATAATAATTGCAGACATCTAACTTATGTAGTCAGCATATATATCCTACATTTACATGCTTAAATGTTATTGATGGGAATTTAGTCATTGTTTTGTCAGTGATAATGTCCTTTCATTGCTAGACAGTATAATAGACTGCAGACAAATTGCAGTTGACTGTTCACAGTTATGTCCAAAACGCCTAGGGAGGCTGTTACACTGGTTTTGAGACATACAAAATGCTGTCTAGGTAGGCAGCTCATTCGTTTTTGAGCCACATCCATATAAGATGCCAGGTATCATGACTCAGCTTTAGTTTAACTATAATTATGTGTTGGGGTGGAATGATAGTGAATATGTCTTTGACTATCTGTGAGTGTTTCATCAAACAGACTTGAGGAGGACTATCTTTCTACACTGTAAAAAATATTGCTGGTTTAACTTAAAGAAGTAAGTAACCTGGGTTGCCTTCAAATTTTAAGTTGATTGAACTGGAAAAAGTGAGTTAATACAATGGAGATTAATTTAATCATCAGAAACTCAAAATAATAAGTTATCTCTACTAAATAAATGATTATAAAGTTGATTTGACAAAAGAAAATATGTTGTGATAACAAATCTTGAAAATATTTTCTACAGTGTACGCTCAGCTTTGAAAATTAAAAGGCGAGTAGATGCATGCTGAGATCTTTAAATGGAGCATACTATTTGCATTCTTTTCATTTTTAAAGATTACAGTATGATTGCAATTTTACATTATTACAAGAAGACTAGATTACACAATAGTCTTAGATGTTTTTTGGGAACATCACCACAAAAAAGGGGACTTTTGAGAACCTGTCAGCACAACCTCTTTAAAGTGTTATATGTTTGGAGATTTAACTAAATTCAATCTAGGGAATGAATAAACAAGGCTATGAATTATTAAGTAAATAAGTGGCAACTAATTCTTAAAAGGATAGTTCACCCAAAAGTGAAAATGTTGTCATCATTCACTCCAAACTAGTCTCATGAACACAAGAAGATATTTCACCAGAAAGGTTAGCCATTGACTTCATAATAGTTTTTTGTTCCTACTATGGAAGAGCAATGGCTAACTATTTGATTACAAAGTCTGAAGATTTCTTTAAAGTATCCTCCTTTGCATTGTTTGGGTTAAACCTGTGGCCATGATATCTGGCTTCTTGGGCAATGGCGACTCCAGATTTATGTGCTGGCTATGAATGAATATTCAATATTTTATGACAAAAAATGTTGGATCAAAACTTAATCAAAATGGATCAGGATCAAACAATAAACATATATATAGAATTTTTAAAAACATTGTCGATTAATATAATAAAAAATGTCTTATGTTCATCCTGATTATTTATTTATTTATTTTTTAAATTTGTTCATCTAGTGTTTTGTATCCATCCACTGTTGTACCAAATTAGTTGCCACAACCTCCGTTAAAATTGTGCAAAATAAATTTAAAAAAGGGACTAGTACAATCTGTTAGATGCAAAGATTGTTTTTGTCGGTAACTTGTCTGCATATTCTGTTATATTGCAGTGCTCTAGCATGGCAGGCGGCCCCTACACCCACAGCTATTGCCTGTTGTCCAGGCAGTAACTGCAGGGATTTCTCTGTCACTGACTCACAGTATTCACACCAGCTCTGGTCTGGCCACTAGAAGACCACTACAAGTTCTGGTGCTCTGGTGGGAGGGAAGCCGGTGGCATAGCCGACCTGGCTGGCACTGCGCTGAAAGAAAAAGTTGGCGCGGAAGACGGTGGCCATCGTGGTAGCCTCAGTGAGCAGAAGACTGCAGCAGAGCATTTTTAGTTGAACTGCCCCTTTAAGAGATAGCACCATGTGCCTGGTTGTTCTTGAGGTGTCACGCACCCTCACGTAATGGGATATCTAGGTTTAACAAGTTCCTGTTTGGTGCATGGACATGTACTGTTCAAAGCTTCGGAGTGTGTAAGACTTTTGTTTGTTTGTTTTTAAATAAATCAGCAAGGACACGTTACTGTAAATTGATCAAAAGTGACAGTAATGACATTTATGTAGTTATTAAATTATTAGACAATTCTTGTTCAAATAAATGCTGTTCTTTTTTTATTTTATCAAAGAATCCTGAAAAAAAAAAAGCATCAACAGTTTCCACAAAAATAGGATTTAACACTCTTGTCAGATAAATGCTGTTCTTTTCCCAACTTCTCTATTTATCAAAGAATTTTGAAAAAAGTATCACAGTTTCCACACAAAAAAAAATTGTTAAAACATTTTTTTTGAATGATTTCTGAAGGATCATGCGACATTGAAAGAGAAATTTTAAAATATATTCAACTGTAAAACGGTTATTTTAAAAGCAGGGGGCGCAGCCAGTATTGGGCCAGGGCGGCACTGGCCCACCCACATTACTCACTGGCCCTGGAGGCAAGTTTGATTTTTGTTTGAGTTCCTATTAACTTAAAATGTATTTAAGAAAATATATAAATGCCTATACCTAATGACAGTTTACTTTGGCTTCATAAGCTAATAAAACACATAAAAAAAGAAAACACACCTGATGCGAATTTTGTTCATTTTCTATTAGAGATAGTCGAGAAAAGCTTGCCGATTTTCGATGTAATCCACTCAAAGAAGTAAGTACACCGCCACTTTGCTCCGACGAACCCTGACTTGAACGCACCTCACGGCCAAAGACGACTTTCCCCACCTCCGTTTCGGACCGAACTTCCCAGGTAGGACTCGAAGCAGCATAACACACACGCGTCCTCGCAAAACCCCCCCCTCTGCCTGCAGCCCATTCCCATTTAAAGGGCCAGGCAGGGAGCAAACCTCTCAAAAAGTGACAACAGCCTTAAACATGCTGCATAGAAGTATCTGTGGGGCATTTTGCGCTAAGACTTCAGACACACACACACTGTGGGGACATCAGAGATTTATTTCACATCTTGTGAAAATGGCATTTTACCACCTCTTTAAATAGTTTTTACTGTGTTTGATCCAATAAATGCAGCCTTACTGAGCAGAAGCGATTTTTATTGAACTTTCCAAAACTCAGCATGACATTTAATGCATTTTTTTTTTCATGATTCCAGACGCATTACTATCAGCCTATATGGACGTTAGTCGGCGCAGGGGCTAAAACGGTTGCTTCCTCTGGGCGATCAACAGCGAGTGTGATACCAGTTCAGGGGTGCACGAGGGCTCAAGCCCAAAGTGGCAGAACTTGACCTGAGAACAACACCGTCCACACAGACTCTGGGAAAAGGTATGCTACAACGGCATCGAAGTCTCGATGGCTGCACTATTACGCGTGTCAGTGTTGTTTCTGGGAGATGATCAGTATAGTAAAAGGGTCTTTTTGACAAATGAAAATAATGGGGATTTTTGTGGCGTCGGTGATATCTTGCATTATTTTATTGCACCCTGAAGGTGTGTCGTCATAACAGATCAGAGTAGAACATGTTGCAAAACCAAAGGAATGTCATAATGCCATTGTTAAATTGCAAGATAATTCATAATGCTCATTTAAATCAAACCTAGCTTTGTTAAATGTAACTTTTTCTTCTCCTTCTCAGATTTCCTATGATTATCTGATTGTAGCTCTTGGGCTTGAACTGCACTATGAAAAGGTATGTTATGATGATGTTATGTCCTTCATATCGACTGAATTGCTCGTTTTGGATTTCCATATGCATGATGTGAAACCTTTACAGGAAACATTCTTGAATCTTTTATCATTGACAGTTTGGCTGTGGTGTTATTGCCACATCACTCCAGGATGTTTCCAATCTCAGTGTCATGTTAATTACATTTGTCTGTCAGTCTTGATATCAAAAGTTCAAGTATAATTTCAACCTTTATTCTGTTTTTTTTTTAATGTATTCATACTTGACATGACTGTATATGCAAAAGAAAAATAAAACTGTACATGTTTACACAGTGTGAGTCATGGAATAACATAACTCTGCGATTAATAAACTCAGGGTTTAATTTAAAGTGGCACATTAGAGTTTTCAATCCAATTGAATTCCTTCTGCTTATTACAGATCAAAGGCCTGCCAGAAGCGTTTGAACATCCCAAAATTGGTTCAAACTACTCCGTGAAAACAGTGGAAAAGACGTGGAATGCCTTGAGAAACTTTAAGGAGGGAAAATGCTTTGTTCACCTTCCAAACACTCCCATCAAATGTGCAGGAGCTCCTCAGAAAATCATGATCTCTCGGATGCCTTCCTGAGAAAGGTTTAAGTTCTTGATCTTACGCATTGTGTTGTAAATCCCATTGTACATTAATCATCACCTTTTATTAATACACCTACAGAAAATATCTATGCTATTACTATATATTTGGACATATGGTAATACCATGTTTTTGGGGACAATCATGTATTTTGGTACATGACAGTAGTTTTGTGGACATGAACCAGGGTAATACCATGATTTGGGCCACATATCATGGTAAAACCATCACATATATCATTGCAATACCATATTCTGTAGACATTTTGGGCAAATATCATTATAGTAACCATGTATTTTGGACATGCACCATGGTAATACCATGTTTTGTGGACACAAAAAGGGTAATACCATGTTTTTGGGGGCATATCAGGGTAACACCATGTATTTTGTTGTTTATGTATCATGGCAATACCATATTCTGTGGACAAGAGTTTTATGGGCATTTACCATATAGTAAAACCATGCATTTTGGACTTGTAGCATGGTAATTTCATGATTTGTGGACACAACCAAGGATAATACCATGTTTTGGGCATACACTATACTGGTCAAAACTAAGTCGGTAAGATTTTATGTTTTAAAGAAGCTCTGCTGTCACCAAGGTGCAATTTTTTTGATAAAATACACAAAAAACACAGTAATATTGTGAAATGTATGACAATTTAAAATGACTTATGTTAATATATGTAAAATGTAATTTATTCCTCTGAAAAAAGCTGAATTTTCAGCATCATTACTTTGCAGTCTTCAGTGTCACATGATCCTTCACAAATCACTCTAATATGATGATTTTATGCTCCAAAAACATGTATGATTATTATCCATGTTGAAAACAGTTTTTACATTTTTATTTCAGGATTCTTTGATGAATAGAAAGTTCAAAAGAACAGCTTTTATCTGAAATGGAAAGCTTTTGTTACATTAAACACTACCCTTTAAAAAGTTTGGGGTCTGTAAAGAATTTGTATTTTATTTTTGGGGGAAATAAATAAGAAATCAATACTTCTATTCATCAAGGATGAGTTACATTGATCAAAAGTTACAGTAAAGACATGTATAATGTTAGAAACGATTTTAATTAAATAAATGCTGTTCTTTAAACTTTCTATTCATCAAAGAATCCTGAAATAAAAATGTAAAAAACTTTTTCAACATGGATAATAATCATACATGTTTTTGGAGCATAAAATCATCATATTAGAGTGATTTGTGAAGGATCATGTGACACTGAAGACTGGAGTAATGATGCTGAAAATTCAGCTTTTTTTCAGAGGAATAAATTACATTTTAATATATATTAACATAAAAAAGTCATTTCAAATTGTCATAATATTTCACAATATTACTGTGTTTTTTGTGTATTTTTTATCAAAAAATTGCAGCCTTGGTGAGCAGAAGAGACTTCTTTTAAAAACATAAAAAATCTTACCGATCTTAAACTTTTGACCGGTAGTGTATCTTGGCAACACCATGTATTTTGTACATGTTTTATGGAAATACCATGTTTTTTCAAAGTAGAGCCATGTAAACACAATGGTAAATTAATATAATTTAGTACCATAGTATTAACACTTTAAACTGCCACAATACATTTAAGACTGCAAATGACCAATAACAATCAAAGAATTGATAATGTTTTTAAACAATGTTTTTTTTGTTTTTTTTTAGACAGGAAAAAGGTCCAAAGCCAACATTATTTTCAACACTTCCTTACCAGTGCTGTTTGGGGTCAAGAAATATGCAGATGCCTTGTGGGAGATTGTGAAGAAACGGGACCTTAATGTAAACCTCAGGCAGAACCTCATCGAGGTCAGGGCAGATCAACAGGAAGCTGTTTTTGAGAATCTGGACAAACCTGGGAGACAAAGGTTTTCAAGGTAGCAATTGTTAAATTTGTCACAAACAAAAAAAAAACATTTTCTGTAGATGTGAGTGTGTCACGAACCCTTCATCTTTATGGCAAGCCGTGATTAGCTTTTATTCATTTCCAGGATATGAATTCTTGATATCAACAATTACATTCTTGATATCAACAATTACATTTTTTGAGATCAAGAATTTAATTGTTGATATCAACAATTACATTCTTGATATCAATAATTGTATTTTGCCTAATGAAATGTCACCATAGGCTGCCATTCAAAACAAATTGTTGATATCAAGAATTGATTTCTTACTAGTTGAAATTCCAATTTCACATATCAGAAATACAATTATTACTAGTAAAAACCTTTATTTTTGATATCAAGAATTCAATTGTTACTAGTTGAAATGTCTATTCTTGATATCCACAATTGAATTGCTACTAGTAACAATGTTCATTTTTGATATCAATAATTCAATTTTTACTAGTGACAATGTTAATTTCTGATATCATGAATGTGATTGTTACTAGTAAGAAAGCCATTTTAGATATCTGAAATAATATTGATATCAGAAATACATTTTCAGATATCAAAAATGATCATTTTTACTAGTAACAATTGAATTGTTGATATCAAGAATATACATTTCAACTAGTGACAATTTCATTAATGATATCAGGAATTCACATTTTTACTAGTAACAATGTAATTATTGATATCAAAAATTATATTTCTACAAGTAAAAAATCTATTCTTGATATCAACAATTCATTTTGAATGGCAGCTTATGGTGACATTTCACTAGTGAAAATACAATTACAGATATCAACAATTCAATTGATGATAACAACAATGCCATTTTTCGATATCAAGAATTTAATTTTGATATCAAAAATGGCATTGTTGTTATCAAGAATTCATATCCTGGAAATGAATAAAAGCTAAAACAGCATAGGCTGCCATTCAAAATGAATTGTTGATATCAAAAATGTAATTGTTGATATACAAGAATGTAATTGTTATCAAGTATTCATATCCTGGAAATGAATAAAAGCTAAAACGGCTTGCCACACATCTTGGTCATAGTGCGAGATGATCCACGTGACCCCTCCAATGGGACCACCTGCAGCGCTGAAAGGCTCCTCATTGGACGACGCGGGCGGCTGGCTGGATGTAGAATAAGTACAACCTTCAGCATAAGACGTATGCCAATGTATTTGGTATCGGAGACTGCACCAATCTACCCACGTCCAAAACGGCAGCAGCAGTAGGTAAAACTATACATTTTTTTGATATTATGTAATGATTGTGGTGCTCTCTGGGAAAGTAGGAGGTAAATCCTTGCTCATTAAACACTTTTCTTAATTATCAGTACTCATCAGACTTCAGTTTTCCCACAATAAGTAGTGATTTCCAATTCGTTTAGAGATGATTTCTGTAATGAGAGTTGTTTCACTGAAATGAGATGACCAGGAGAATCACATGACTTTAATCCTCTGCAGCTGCACAGTCTGCTGTACTCTGACCCAAAGCTATCAGGCAGAGTTCTGAAGAAGCAGACGCCGGATAAGGCAGTAAGTGTGTTTGAGGATAAACATCAATGTGCTTTGCCTCTGTGGAGGTGCTATACTGTTGAGTCTATCTCTTATTTCCTGTGTTATCCAAATGAACACCTCCAGGGGGCGCAGTGTTAAAATAAACAATAACAATCATACTGCATACTGGCTTTGAGTCTAACATGGATCCAATCCTAATATAGAGTGGTGCGGTGAAGTATATTTTTGTCGCACTGACTCTCCTGAAAGTCGAGTTATAATTCAAGAGCCCAATTATAAACAAAACGAGGCTGTGAAAGCGGTGAATGAGTTCACCTGTTTGCCTGATGACGTTTAATCTCCCCGACAGGTTCCTTTAGTCCCATTAGCAACCGGCTTTTACAAAACAAATAAAAGCTTGAAATAACCCAAGAGGGTATTACTGGTGTATTTTATATCGCTGAATAAAACGTTAAAATATCTTGAGCTTGTGTCACAGCCCAGCCAAATCACAGACCTTATTGCAAGCTTTAATCTAAAGTCCATTAAAAAAACATTGACTTTGGGACGATGGAACCAGTTTCTGAGTTTTGGGCCACAAAAGTACGTCAACCCAGCACCAATATATTACTCTTTAAAGGGATGCTCCCACTTTTTTTGGCAATAGGCTCATTTTACAACTCCCCCAAGTAGAACTCGCTTCTACCGCTTTCGAATCCATTCAGCCGATTTTCTGATATTTAGAAGAATAGACAGTTTCTGGCTCCCATTGACTTCCATAGTATATTTTTTCCTACTATGGAAGTCAATGAGACCAGAAATTGCTCTGGTTACTGATATTCTTCTAAATATCAGAAAATCGGCTGAACGGACTCGAAAACGGTAAAACTCAACCGTTTCAGTAGTACAATTAGCATGATGGTATGCTGTTCCAAAAATATTTCCTTTCTATATAACTACACATACAAGTAACAAGTACATTCATATGTGCATAAATAAATAATTAGATTAAGGATATACTAAAAAAGTCATTATTCTAAATAGCTAAATATTACTTACCGCAAACAAATTATTAATAATAAATGCTAATTGTTTTGTGCATGTTGCAGTATGATGGCTACACCTCATGCCCTCTGGTTACAAACTACAACACAGTCATCTTGGCAGAATTTGATTATGACGGGAAGCCGCTGGAGACGTTCCCTGTGGACCAGAGTAAAGAGAGCAGGGTCATGTACCACATGAAAGCTGATGTCATGCCTCACTTGTATTGGCATGGACTTCTCAAGTGAGTACTGCTGATCTACTACTGACTCAACTTACCCTTTTGATTATAAGCCTGACATTTTTTCTCTTCCTTTTTTGTTTTTCTTCCTTAAGGGGTATTTGGGGAGGCCCAGGACCACACCGGACCATCATGCATTTGGGAATGAAATAGAACAAACCTTTAAAGGGAACGGAGTAAAAATGGATTTTGTCCAATTGTTAACAAATTCCTGTTTGTTGGTGCTTGACTCGCACACATTAATATCCATAGATGCCTGCCATAAAATATAGTTTGCTAGCTTTGTACAATTTCTAATTACAGTGGTGCTATAAAATAGTTTTGGCTACAGCATCCATGTATAAAAATACATTCTACTTGTGAGCTGTCCTAGCATACATTTTTCATATCATGCAGAAAGCATTTTTAAAATGTGAAAATAAAGAACAGATTCTTTATGAAGTCTGTATTTTGACTCTTGAATAATTAGACAGACTGGTCCACAGCGGCTTTCAGTCATAATCAAATTCTGCCAATGATGACTGTGTTGTAGGTTTGTAACAAACAGACTTAAAAACAGTTTTTATCCAACTGCAATTAACACCCTTAATGCCATAAAAAACCCATCCATAAATATCATATAGTCAATTTGTACAATAACTATGACAGTATGGATGATAGTGTGTGTTTATTTACAAGTGGGGGAGGTTTTTTATTTTTTTATTTTTATTTATTGTTCTATTTTTTTATGTTTATTTTATTGATTTTATTGACGCACCAACTGGTTGGTACTTGTAATTTCGTTGTACAGGTTACAATGACAATAAAAGGAAACTTAAATCTTGTCAGGTTTCTAGACCCGACAGTTAGTTAGTTAGTTAGTTAGTTGGTTAGTTAGTTAGTTAGTTAGTTGATAGATTGATCCCCTATCCTGTAAGTTTGACATTTCGCCGCTTTCCGCCAGAATCTGTGCGCATGCGCGGTAAACACAGCATCATCCGGGTTCTTCGCAAGAATCCCTCTGAGAGGAGGCGGGAAATGGCGTCCCGAGCAGCTGTATCAGATCTATCTGTCGCTCAGTGACTCACTCTCGGCCAGAGAAGCGACCGAACACACTCGCCCGGGCCGCTTCAGCCGCCGTGGCCAGATCCACAACCATCTCTGGATCGCGTCGCTCGCGACCCCTGGCATGTAAGTGTTTTAGCGAACATATTTTGATAATCACAGGCAAAAATAAATATTTAACCCTACGCCACGGTCGCAGTGCTTTGAAAGCTCGCGTCTTCACCACTCGCCCCCTCCTTGTGTGAGAGTATGTTCTCCGCGCAGATGAAGACGAGAGCAGTGCTAATGTTGTATACGGCATTTTATATTTAAACTAAAATATAAATATAACGTCGTAGGATCAATTAAAAACGTCTCTTTTCCCCGTGCGTGTTTACAGTGTGGAAAAAGGCTCGTTTCGCTGGAGCGCGAGCAACGAGACGCAGAGCGCGGGTGTCGCGAGACAGCCAACAAGTCATCTGTTAGCGCTAGTCGTTAAAACACACTCGTGTCAAATGTTTCCATCAAAATAAAATGTGTTATTGTAGTATGAACTCTACGTGGGTTGTTTGGAATATATGTTGCAATTTTACGGGTGACCGTTCTGGCGATTTCTTTTTTTGCTTTGAGTGTTCTAACCGATTGGCTGCTGGCGAACTGCGCGCGTACCATTTTTAGCTTTATAATGCAGCTTGGAGGCGCGGAGCTTGTGCGAACTGGCTAAAAATACTCAAGTAGCTAATGTTTTTAGTGGTGTATTGTGTTGGCTCATAAACGTAACAAGTTTTACATCACGGAAATGTGCTAGAATTTACCGGCAGGCTAATGGCAAGCTACATTTGTTTAGATTCAACAAGCAGAGACGACATGATTCACCCCCGCCCACTTCAGCAGTCATATTCAAGACTTCCACTAGTTTGTTTCTACGGCACATACCAATGTGTTTTACTGAACACGCAAAATCATACATAAACTAACATTTCTACATTTATTTCGCATCAGTATGACTGTAATATAGCAGAACATGTGTCTTCTATGCCACACACACCATTATGGTGCAAATTCTCACCAGCACACTGCTGTTTTTTATCTGATTAAATATTTAAGATGCAGTGGTTTAATAGCTTGTTCTAAATATTTAAAATATAGATTTTTTTATGAATCCTGGATGTATTGGAGCACTACATATATTTTTATGATATTCTAATATTATAAATATGAATAATCCTTTTTAACTAAGAGTTTTACAAAAACAACCATAAACTGACGCTTTTGGACATTATTTTGTCAATTGAACCCCTTAGATGTATAATATTTACCCCCTGAGATTTAGTTAATCTATTTTAATAATTTAACAACATGTTTGTACATTCACGGTTTCCTGATGTTGGTTAATGGTAAGTGACGTGGATGTAAATAGATAAAATATCTCTTTTTTTCCACTTTGTAGCTGGACTTTTTAAAGTGGACTCAACTTTTTAGTTGTTATTATTAATTATAATATATTTGAGCTTAAATTACATGGATGAAGACAAATATATTAGCCCAGTGTTGTAAATTACAATTAAACTGTACATTAAAATTACTTGACAATAGGGGTGTGTTCTATGATGTGGCAAATTATATCTCAGTTATTTTCTGGGTTTTTCTTTAACGATTACTAGACGATAGTTTGCTTGTTTTTTAGTTTTAATTGTGTTGGTAGGTACTTTGACAGGTTTAGGACTGTCGTGGATGGCCAACGTCTAAAAGTTTTTGATATTCTTCAGGTCATTCTCTGTGTGGTGGTCAGAGTCACAGCAGCGACAGAAATATTTTTTTCCAATATGTTTCAGTTGATTAATTTTTACCTATTTTGGCCATTTTTCCCTTTTTATAAAGCCATTTTTAAACCGAATTATATCCATTCTGTGTGACGGTTCTGATGTAACCAAGAACTAGAAAACATTGAACCAAGAAAACATTAAAAAGGCAACCACGACTCACATCAGCGCATCTTGTTCACCTCTGATAAGCACCTAAAATCTCAATGCACCATTTTTTTCATTCAAATGTGGATTTTATTTTAAATTTGATGAATATTTTAAATTCAAATTTAATTTGACAGCCCTACGCTGCATCCCTACCTGATCTAGACCAATACACATGGCTTAATTGTCTCATTTCCTTTAAATATGAAGTAATTTGTCTAATATTTAATTTAATGAATTTAAATGCAATATCATAATTGCACAGCAATATTTTCATAGGGGCTTTTGCTAATTTTATTGATAGTCATTGACGTCTAGGTAAATATCTGTTCCCAGTTTCTATTCTCAAATCCCATGCGCAAGAGCGTGAAAGTTTGCAACCAGATGTCCCCAGTTTTAACCCATTACAGTCTTCAATAGTTTGCGCTGACATAAATCCCCATTGATTGGGTGATGGTTTCCCCCTCTTTTTGTGGCACTCTTAAAGACGGGCAGTAGGGTGCTGTGGAGACCTTCTTGTCAGCGGCAGCAGGGAGAGATCCGATTGTTTTCCTTGAGTTGCCATGACTGATTTCCGGAATGGAATTCCCCAATGCCTGAATATCACGCATTCAATGTTATTAATGTAGCGGTTTTGAAATTTGAAATGAAATGTATGCAATTATGCATGGCGCCGCTCTGCACCTTTTTCACAGTTGATGAACTGGTTTTGTCTTTTCCAGTCTTACATGTGACTTTTGGGAGCATGAGGCTGAGAGTGCGTAAGGCATCTCAGCAGCGGAGCGCCCCCCGTCCGCCCGGACTGCCAAGACCAAGAGGAAGCTTTCCGAGGTGGAACACGCTTTTGCCCGCCGACGACGGCAAGATGCAGGAACGAGACACGGGCATTTTCTCCACCATCAAACGGTTCATCAGAGGCAATGCTGTCAAGGTTAGGATTTGAAAGTGGTTTGAAAGTGTGAAAGTGACACAAGTGCGGTTTGATTTGAGCTGTATCTCTTCATGTCAGGTGGAGCAGTGCCCTCCTGCTAAGAGAAGCCGTGTAGACTGTGATTCGGACAGTAAATCTGATCACATCCACTCCAACCGGTGGGAACCTGCCCAGCAGACAAAACCCCAGAGCCCGCAGGAAAGGCCCTGTCAATGGAGGTAGGAGTGCTGAGATACACAGGCTACTCTTCTTTTAAGAGTTCAGTCTGTAAGTGACCTTTGTTGTGAACGGTTGTGCCGATCTATTGGTGTTGAATGTTTCTCTTTTTCTTCTGCTCAGATACTATGACAGGTCAGAGTATACCAGTGAAGCCCAACGGAGCTGGAGGTGCAGGCACACACTCAGCCGCCCGTCTCGCGCTCCACCCTCCTGGGAACCATCTTCTCTCCCGTTTTCAGCTTCTTCTCACCCGCTAACAAAAACGGTACAGAGCCTGTGATCGCACTGATTCAGCTGATTAAATGTATGTGCCTAAGTGACAGGAAGTTAGTCACCTTTTCAGTCCTTTGATATACAAAAATGTGTGAGAATAAAAATTAGAGCATGAAACATAAAATCAATATTGACCATATTTATTTTATGTATACATATTCTTGGGGCCAGATTTGATTGAAATATTTTGAATAAAATTCTTCTTAACTGAATTTTTTTGTCTTAAATTTGTTAAAACAAATATATTCTCAACATTTCTTAATTTCTTTTTCTTAAGACTACTCTAAAAACATTATTTCCTGAAATAAATGGTTAAAAAAAAGTATCAGTTGTTGGTATAACTTCCAATTTAAAGTCCATCTTGTGACAGGCTCCTTAAAAATAACTATTTGAAATTCACACAGTATTAAAAAGAATCC
Source organism: Hybognathus amarus (assembly GCA_030378365.1). NCBI lineage: Eukaryota > Metazoa > Chordata > Actinopteri > Cypriniformes > Leuciscidae > Hybognathus > Hybognathus amarus. Next base: position 169,166 of record JAQIUQ010005639.1, on the reverse strand, counting down.
ACTTTCTAGCTGAAAGCTCTAGCAGACAAAAGCAGTAAATAACGCTTTTGAATAAATAATATTATTGTGCTTTGTTGTTGATGCTTTTATAGTGTAGTTATCATTATTCGGTTTGAAGCAGTGTTGTTTTAATTTAGTCTGAAAATCAAATGCTTCTAAGTTTTAGTCACATTTTAGTCACTTATAAACTTAATAGTTTTAGTCAAGTTTCAGTCGATGAAAACACCAAAAGGTTTTAGTCAAGTTTAATCAATTTTAGTAAAAAAAAAGTAGTCTTTAACAAATTAATTTAGTTTAAAAAGTAGTGGAAATGGGCTTAGGTGTGACAGATTTATCAAGTGTTGCAATTCATAAAACAAGTGAACCTTACAACCTTTGCATAAATAAACTGAGACTTTCTCATTGATGGAGATGCAGTGCTGCCATTGCCAAGCTGTACTTCATTGTCACATTGGGCAGACACCTTTTATCCCCATATTTCAAGTTATAGTTTTACCCCTAATATTTAAAGCTATTTTCACCAGTTATCACAGTAATAAAGGAATGATTTAAAGTTAAACAGCAAAAACGTTTAGCTAGTGAGAACATTGTACACAGATAAAGGTGGTACAGTGGAATGTTTTACCGAAAAGCCAAGTAAAACATTCTGACTTTGCCAATTGTGGCTTTATTTGAGAATTGCTAAAGTACAATGAACAATGTAGTATGCAACAATAAGTGTGCATGTTATTTGTAAACACAAACATTATGTGCACATACAACCCAAAAGTCTATCTTTAACTTGCGCAAACTGCAATGTTGCGAAACATTCTGAAGCAAAATAATAAAAATAAATATCTAATACTGAGGTGCATTGGACAAGAGAATGCACTACTTGAATAAAAAAGAAATGAAACAAACATGACACTTGGAGTGTGTTTCGCAACATAAAAATGACTAAGACGATCCCTGAGGTAAACACTGTATTTGGTCTTGGTTAGTTCGGTATTTTAGACTTAAAAGCACTGGTTTTGAGATCGTTACTGATGATAATAGAACTGTGTTAATGTATTGAAATTTGGACAAATGCTGTTTTCCGCGAATCTTAGGTTTGTGTGTTAGCACCCACACAATCATATTCATAAAACGTCATTAAACATTCGTCGACAAAGACGTTAAACTCACCTGAGTGGTCATGGATGTTCACTGATATGCTCACACAAACATTCGGCCTGCAAAATATGCTTTCCAACATGGTTTTATTCCAGTTTTTTGTCCAACGCTATCCATCTCACTTGGTACAGAAACTGCCATTAAACCCTGTGTTGTTGTGGAATCTGGTGCGCTGTGCGGCGGCCGGTGTCTGGGCGCACGCTGATAGGAAAGAACGGCAGGATACTTATTTTTAGCTCCTTACAGACCCATTTCCACTGCAAAACAGGCATAAATTACATGCATTGTGAACGTCAGACTGTATCATTTTCGCTCTGCCTCGTACAACGAAAACTCCAAGTAATGTCTCATGTTTTAATCATCTCGGCCATCTCCAGCTAGTCAATCGTCGCGTGCAATGCGGTGCGACAAAAAACGGTGCATGAATCAGAAATCATTTCGTTATCGTCATCACTGATGAAAACATCACTGGTTCCAACTTGGCCTTTTTTTGTGTACAGTTCAACAGAACACAATAACCCAAGGGCGAAATGGAAAACCATGGCCGAAAGGTGAATGTAGTTACACGTACACGTACTGAGCAATAACATCAGATCCATCTCTCCAGCTACAATCGCGGGCTCCTGTATTTTGGGCGGTCAGGCGGCGGAAGCTGAGGAAGATCGCTGAAAGCAGCCCGAAATGCAGCAGTAACTCCAGCAAACCCCAACCAGCACTATACTCACCGTATGGCCGAGACCCGACCTTTGACCCTGGCACTAAACCCTCCTCCGACCGCTGCCTCCGTGGGCACACGCCGTAGAGGAAGGGGCAGTAATTGTTCGCCAGAGGCCGACATGCCTCCGCTGAACTGGTGAGTGTCTGGCATGTTCTCTCAGCTGTACCGCTGCCTGAAGACGACCAGACTCACATTCGCTCTTCTTCTTGGCCAGCCGCAGGATGCAGCAGCAATTACCCGGCATGTCCCGCCATCACCTCCTCCACAGAGGGACCAATGAAGAGGACTGGGAAGCCTCCGCCCACCCGCTGAGCCCGATTTCGACATGCTCTGAATCTGAATTACTTCCAGAATCAGCATGCTCGTGTGCTAGCCCGCCCTCTATCTTACAGCGTATTTCTCTATCTAAAACGACGTGCCAACCCTTAACTGAAGTAGCAGCTCACCCGTAAGCCTGCACTCCCCCTGGAAAACCAGGAGCACGCCCCGAGTTCTCCCTCGTCCTGGGATCTGGTACGTTGGCATTCAACTCTGATCTTAGTAGTTTGATGCAAGGATTAAGCAGTCACTGTGGTTTTATTCCAGGATGAGACGTTGGTCCACTGCAGCCTCAATCGAATTGCGAGGACGCAGCTTTGACCTTCCCTGGTGCTTTTCCAAGACGTCATTTACCAGGTACAGAACAAGCATCTCAAACGATTTCACATTTGTCACAAGCTGTACTGCTTTGCACACAGCTCTGTTAGTGATTTGCTTTCTTACTTCCTAAAGGTGTACGTCCGGTTACGGCCATTCTTTAGAGAATTCCTGGAACGCATGTCTCAGATTTATGAGGTGAGGTGTTTTTATTATTATTTATTGAGTTGATGATGATTAATGCAATCTTTGAATAAACATTTTGTTTATTTGAGGTTGTTGTGAAGCTCATATGCAAAGTCCCAGCAATCAGCACATGCAAATGTGTGTCCCATTCATTTACTAAAGCAATAAAGGCTCAAATCCAGTGTTTAAAGATAACTGTTAAATATGCAGGTAATTATTAGCTAACAAAAATAACAGCACATGAAAAGTACCAATTATTTTATTTGCACATATATATATATATATATATATATATATATATATATGTATATATATATATATATGCACACAATCTGCTGAACTGGTTTGATTTATTCTGCAAACTTTTATAGACATTGTACATTCCTAAGTCATTGAACCCTAATGAATACCTGTCATTGATGTGGTCTCACCGTTTTCACCTCTGACTAGTGTTAATGACCTAACTTTTAATTATCTGCAGATTATACTCTTCACTGCTTCCAAGAAGGTATATGCTGACAAGCTGCTGAACATCCTGGACCCGAAAAACAGTTGGTTAGGTCAGTTGCTTAAAATTGTTTTTGTGTCTTGTCTCAAGCAGGTGCTCTTTTTAAAAAAATAAATATATAAAGTGAAGTTTACAGGCATAGTTCACTTTGAAATTTAATTTTTGATATGTTTTAAGCTTACCTCGAAGTGCATCCAAGATGTAGGTGTCTTTGTTTCCACAGTATATTTCAATTTCAATATTTTTAGGTCAAACCGTTCTTGTCTGTCAGTCATATAATGAGGTACTATGGTCACCACCTCAAAGAGCATGCACAGAGAAGTCCAAATTAAACATGATTTAATGACTCGTAAATGTACAGTACACATTGATGGCTTAGACTTCAAGACGAATGCGGTTTGTGTAGAGAAACGAACAGTATTTATATCGTTTTTACCTCTTGTAACCACAGCCACATCCAAGTGATCTGAGGACATGGGTGCTTTGTGGCTGTGGTTACAAGAGGTAAAAGTGATATACATACGGTTCTTTTTTCTTACACAAACTGCTCGTTTTCGTGTCTTAGGTCATCGAATGTGTACTTACATTTATGAGTCATTAAATCATGTTTGATTTGAACTTCTCTGTGCATGCTCTTTGAGGTGGTGACCATAGACCTCCATTATACGATAAGAATGGTTTGACCTAAAAATATCAAAATTGAAAATACTGTGAAAAAAAGACACCTACATCTTGGATGGCCTTGAGGTAAGCTAAAACATACCAAAAATTAATTTCAAAGTGAACTATCTCTTTAAATGCATTAAATTGCAGCTGCATTAATAGTATGGAGGTGTGATGGGAACAAATGTGTCTGAATTCTCAAGTTGAATGATGTTTAAAGTGAGTATTTCCCCTGGTATCTCAGGCATAGATTGTTTCGCGAGCACTGCGTATGCGTCCAAGGCAACTACATCAAAGATTTGAACATCCTTGGGAGGGATCTCTCCAGGACGGTGATCATAGACAACTCTCCTCAGGCTTTTGCCTACCAGGTTTGTGAGGCCGGCCTTGGGTTTCACCTTCGCTGATGTGGTCTGTGCTGAGTTATTAGTATGTAAAGCTCAGGATGTGCTTCTCTCATTGCAGCTTTCCAATGGGATCCCCATTTGAGAGTTGGTTTGTGGACAAGAATGACAATGAGCTCCTAAAGCTGGTGCCGTTTTTGGAGAAGCTGGTAGAACTGGTATGTGCATCTTGTCTTTTGTGTGCTGCTTTTTATTGAAGGCATGGTAGGGTTTTTTTTTTTCTCCAGAAAATTAAATGCTTTTTGTATTTAAATCCTATCTTAGTTTAATGAGTAAAACACATTAATGTAAGAAAGTTATTTTTTGTTTTGTTTATAAATATTACTTCTACATTTTTCAATTGATATGAATGTTTATTTTCAATTTAATTAAGAACAATGGTATAATGATAATAAAATTGTTGTAGTTATTATTTTAACTCAAATTACACACTTTCATATGTTTATTTGGATTTTTTTTTAGATAGTACCAGGGTTTTTTCATTTTTTCTTTATTTGACTTTATTAACAGTCAACTTTCCTGTGTTCACTAAAGCATTTTTACAAAAGCATACAAAACCATATTGAGAAACTGGCCATCGTCTGTAATTCCACAATTATCCATGATAATTATCAGATTAATTTCTGTATGTTTTGGGTTCAGGTGTCATGCACTTAAGTTCAAAATTGTCTACACGTGTGTCTATTCATCTATCAGCGAATCTGTCTATCAGTGGATATATTAGAGATCAGCTGATAGACGCCTGCTTGCAAATGCTCACCTATGTATATGGATCGACCGATATGGATTTTTTTTAGTGCCGAATTTTCTTGAGCTGATATTTGGAGCTGATACATTTTGCTCCCTCAATTTACATCATAAAAATGACATGTTCAGGGCTCTAGACTAGCTTTTCCACTGGTTGAACTGGTGCTACCAACTCTCTAGTCAGTTGGTCACACCAGCATTTGATTTAGTCGTATTTTTTTTTTTTTGGCTACTAATCAATGCATGTTGATGAATAGGGGTTTAAATGGACCAAAGCTAGCAAAGGCTTTCTGGGTTGCAGCAAATACCTGTAATATATTTAGCGCTGTCAAACAATCACGATTAATCGCATCTAAAATAAAAGTTTTTGTTAACATAGTATATGTGGGTGCACTGTGTATAATTATTTTATATATATAAATACACACACATGCTTGTACATATTTAGGAAATATTTTCATGTATTTACTGTATATAGATTTATATATCATTTATAATATATATAAATATAAATATTTTATATATAAATAATATTTTTTTTCTTAAATATACATGCATGTGTGTGTATTTATTTTTATATATATATACACACATACACACAAAATAATTATACACAGTGCACCCACATATATTATGTAAACACAAACTTTTATTTTGCAAGTACGATTAATCGTGATTAATCATTTGACAGCCCTGAATATATTATCAGTGCCAAATTTCAGGATTTTAATGGATTTTGGACAGTAATTTTAATCTGTAATTTTAAGCATTTTACATTTGAATCATAATCTACTGTATCCTATCTATCTATTATCATCTTCGTTATCAAAGTTTATAGTTGTAACAAAAATCAGAAATCTCACACTCTTACCTTCTGCATTTTATAATAATTTCCCTCTCCTCAGTCTCATCTCATCTTTCAACTCTCATCTAACCGCTGAAAAGACATAGGAAGGGGCACGCTGTTTCGTGAGACATTTTGATTTTTAAATATGCCTTAATTCGCTGACTTCGTAATTGGCGCTTTTCACTGTAGCCGGAGCTACTCTCTACTATGTGAGCTACTATGTGAAAATTGACATCCCTAGTTAGAACATAAAGAACTATATGACAAATATGACAGCGACTGCAAACATCTTGATAAAAGAGAGCTGTTATGGAGTGGTACTGCAGAGCGAATGGGCGCCATCTACTGTCAGGGAATGAATTTGCATGTTCACTCGGCTCATCGTTCAGCAAAAACGCTTGCGAATGACGTGCGCCGATATTTGTTCTGGTGTACGGCCCTTAAAGTTGTGCGTGATGCAGCACGGTTTTCGAACCTTATAGATATTACGTGTACATTTTTTAATTTAATTAACAACAAGGGTATAATGATGATAAAATTGATGCGTCGTGATTTTCGAACTTTGAAGGGTGTGCAGGTTTAAGAAACTCCTGTAGTCTAGAGCCCTCTTAACTGTGTTTTTGTTGAATTTGTAGTTTTTCTGTGTTGTTTTTATTCCAGAACGAGGACATTCGGCCATACATAATGAGAGAGATTTCGCCTAGTGACCTTTTACCCCCAGACTGAATGTCCAAGAAAATGAACATTTCTTGCCAAGCAGACTGTTTTTAACGCAGTGGGGGATTTACACTGCAGGGGAAGGAGAATTTGCCACAAACTCTTTGCCATAAGGATTTGAACTACAGACTTGCCTACATGGGTGTTCTTTTATGTGGGGTGGGCGGGAAGAAGGGAGGGGGCTCTGGACTAATGTTTTAAGACAAATGACTTGATGTATGCATATGTTTTCTATACACACTCTCATTTATGGACGAGAAGATGATTTCTGATTGGTCGTCCTGCTCTGCTCTGGAGTCTATGCCTGATTGGGACTTTAACGCAAAGCGCTGTGCAGAAGTGGACTTGCGTCACTCATTTTGGTGCTCTAAGGGACCCTCTGCCCTACCAGGCCTCTGGCTTACTTCAACGAGAATGAACGGTTGAATGTAATATATATAGAACATGAAAATATACATTCAACTATGTGTGTATATGTATATATAACATTTGTACATATATATTTTCCTGTCAAGTTTGTAAAACACAACTTGCCCTTTGGTTTTAATTCATTATAGTCATTCCTTTTTAGTTCAAGGTGTTTTTTTTCATAGACAAGCTGGCTTTTTATTCTTTTTTTTTTTACTCTAGATTTGATGTGTATTAAATGGCCTATCCGTTTCGCTTTGAGCTTTCTGGTGACGTGTGATCGAAATCCAGCAACATTCCGATATGGAAACGCATCATTGCTCGTTTGTAATTCTTAACTCGATTCTCTGTCTTGTGGTTTCCAGTTACTGACCGCTTACTTCCATTTATTCATGTCAGTCCTAATTTTGAGGGATTTTAACTTTTTTCTTCTTAGTTTGTTTTTATATACAAGTATAGATAATGTAAAATACTGTATGTGCTTTAAATTGCTTTTCTGTGGAAAAAAAAAATAACAATGCTTTGTCTCTCTTTCAGAAATGTCCGGTAATTGTAGCACCAGCACATGAACTAGCTTAAATCACTGCATATCTGCAATATTCCCTGTTTTTTTCTCTCTCCTGCAATCCTGCTTTGTTTTAGGATCATCATGTACAGCTCTACCTACCTCTGAAGGGTAGACCTTCTGTTTCATTCAGTGTTACCCCTCCCCACCCTGAATGGTTTTTATTTCCATGGACATTAATACATGAATTTTATGTACCAGTACAATTTCGAATTGGTTTTTCTTTGTCGTCTGGATGAAAAATTTCACATGTGGCCTTGATTTTTGTTTTTTCTACTTGTCAGTTATGACTAAGCTCATCATAGTTCTAGCTAAGGCATGCACCGATATGACAATTTTCGTATATCGTCATTTGTCCGATATTTGACAATTGATAGTCAAATATCGGACAATGACTATTATAATCGATATTTGACAGTTGATATTGTGATTGTCCGATATTCTGACAATTATTATCGGCCTCAAATTTTACGATAATACTTTATATTCTAAAGCCGAGTAACTTAATTTGTTGTCCAGGAACCCAAATTGATGATATTTTTGAGAGCCATCTGAAGAAATAATTCATTATTTATTAGCTTTAAGATTTATCAGTTTTTTTTTATCTGATTGGTACGAATAACTTTAAAATTAGCGATATATTTTGCATCCTAGTTACAGCTCATGCTTTTTACGGTTCTGGAGGAATAATACACGTGATCTTGAACTGAGAAATTTGCAAGGTTTTAATAGAATTAGTAATAATTATAGCCCATAATCTCTGGCAGCTCTTGTCAATTTAGATTAATATTTTCTCACAAATGGCAGCTTCTCGTTTTGGGAGTATTAATCAGATAACTAGATTTTTTTTTTTTTGTGATTGCAATGGATGAAAATGAGTCTTTTGATGGAATGGTTGTGTGTTTGGTTGCAAATGTTTGTGAATGAAAAGGCCTTTGTTAAAGACATGAATGCAATGAATGTATTTCAGTGCAGCTTTTGCAGCACACCAACATAGATCAACACTCTTTAAATCTTTTCAGATTATGTATAATATCATATGTATGTGATTTTCCTGGAATGGTATTTTTTTATATAGTGTCAGTGAAACTGAATCCCGTATTGGGTCCTGGACTTTGGTTTAATGTAGCTGACTATAAAAAAAAACAACAGCGGTTAGTCAGTGAAAACAGCATGATGAAAAGTTCAAGACTGAAACATTAAATTTGCTGTTTTTGCACATTAGAAGGTTTCATTTTTACTGTTAACTTTCTGTCGTATTAAAATTGGTTAGAAAGAAATTGCAAGGTAAAGTTGTTTGAAATATAGTCTAGATATTACTAGATAAAGGTGAATAAATTTAGTTCTTGTCATAACTCCAAAACCACACACTTTCTTAGTATGTATTTAATTGGAAGTTAAAATCATAATCTATAAGTAGGATTTAGCGGGAACACCCTTCATTCCAATATCAAAAGTAAAAAAAATAAAGTTACAAAAATCAAAATAAGTATAATCATTTTATTAAAATAAATGCATAATTGTTATTTTAAAATGTATAGTTATATATTGTATATAACATATACTGTATATAATTTATATATATATATATATATATATATATATATATATACATACAAATAAAATCAATTATTTATTTAATAAATTTCAATTTATAATTTTGGGCCTAAAATACATATTTTGCCTATTTAAATCTTAATTATAATACATTTATCAAGTGCACAGCGTCAAAATCATTACTTTTATATATTTTCCAATATTATTAAGTCTTTACATTATATAAAAAAATGTTTTAAAGTTATTATAGCTATTAGTTATTTTATAAATTTTCCATTGTTATATTATGTTATTTTCACCTACATTTTACTTTGCACTGAATATTGTTTTACATTGCACAATAAATGGACGCATCTACACTGTAAAAACTAAACCGTAAATTTTATCGGTAATAAAAACGGCAGCTGTGGTTGCCAGAACTTTACCGTTAAAAATACATTAAGAACGTTAATGGTTTTACAGACTTAACTTAAAATTTACAGTAATAAAACCGTACTTTATTTTCTGATAAAATGCTGATTTACCAACTTATTGACGTATTGATATCAGTTAAAGACCATTGTGATACACTGACAACCAACCACCAATCACAGCAGTGATGAGAGTTACTGTAAAACAATGATTTGTTCTTTTTTTTACTTTCAAAAACTGTTAAATTTAACAGTATTTTACTGTAAAATTATATCACAGTTATTTACCATATATAGTATGGAACAGTTTCCCACTGTAGCATTTTTACAGTATTTTACCGTTAAAATCACGGTTATTTTTTACAGTGTATTCTTTGATATTAGGCTTTGTGGAAAAAAACAGTGCTATCAAATCAATTCGAGATATATATATATATATATATATATATATATATATATATATATATATACGTACATATAAGTTATTGTGCAATGTAAAAGAACTATTATATATACATTTATTATTACATTATTATAACAAAAACTTGCTTAATCAAGATTAATCGATTTAAAGAACTCCAAAAAAATATTGGAAAAATAATGCCAATCATCTCAAATCATGTATTGTATATTTATAATATTATCATCTGTAAGTAACCATGGTATGTGCTTTGACCATAGGACTTTGACCGATGGCTTTGACGGGAACCATGGACGGGAACTCTTGACATTCTCTGGTGTTATCTAGTTACCGTTGGAGGTGTGCGCAGTGCGTTCCTCCAGTCCAGCGGGCGGCGTCACATTCCCTCTCGCGCTCCACATGACCCGTGAGTGTTCAGTGTAAAAGAAGAGGAGGCCTGTTTGATCTCCAGACCTCTGGTTGTGAGCTTTTGTCCGGTGAAATTCGCTCGTTTGACCGCGGGCTCATGTCGAAGGACGGCCGGCACGATGGGCGCCGGCGCGGCGCGGCTCAGCAGCACCGGTTCGGGATGAGAGCGGCTCAGAGCGGGACGGCAGAGACAGGTCGGCCAGTAACAGCTCTGGATCATCTCATGGAGGAGGGAAAGGCAGGAATACGCCCATCAACATCGCCCTGAAGGTAACAAACAACGGCTGGCTCAAAACACACTGACCTGCTGCCTACATAGACAACGTAAGTGCATTGTGCACGCGGTGAACGCGCATGTAAAGCACGAACTGCTGTCTGAGTAGGCAGCTGTCAGTTATGTCAGTTACTATGGTAACAACACTTTCCCATCAAAATAGCGTAGTTGCTACAATACAAAACTGTTGTAAAATGTTGATGACTGCTGTCATTCAAGTCATATAATTACTTGTTTAGGATTTATAGGATTAAAGAACTGTAATTACGGTATTTTAGTGAAAAATGTTGTCTGAGTAACATGCGAGCTAACGTTACTCTACTCGTGTGGCTTCTTGTGATGATACTAGTATGTTATTCTTGACTTTGCTGTTTTCATATGACATGACGGTAACACAACAAAACATTATATTAAAATGACAATAACATGGATGCAACACAACATGACAGCATTGCAACATTTACATGACATAACAGTAGCACAGACATAACATTATATTAACATGACAATAACATATCTACATAACCGTAATACAATGCAACATACCTTTTACATGAACACAGAACAATGTATCATTAACAGGGCAACATCATAGTGCATAACAAACATAACAATAACAGTAACACAACAGTAACATTACATGTCATAACACCGGTAACATATCGCAAAAGAGCATTCCCATAACAGTACATAACATTAACATGACATTATTACAATAACTGTAATGCAACATTATATTTACATAACATAACAGTACAGTCACGCAACATAACAGTACATAACATCATCCATTCCAAACAACATAAACATTACATACAGTAGAACAATGGAATATAACATTAGCATATCAGCAAAACAGTATATGATGAGGTGCAACATAACATCTGTAAGAGCTACTGTAGATGACTGGTTCCTGACTGATTTCACTTGCATGTGCTACTTAACAAATAAAATGAAAAAATTGCTTTGAGTTTAAATGGTTTTGTGAAAGCAAAAAGAGCACAGAGGTTGGGAACACCCTTCAGGCTGAAGACCTGATCTACCTGTCTGTGTTTGTTCTGTAATTTATGACCTCCTGTATTTCATTCTGCTTATTATAAAGTTGCATAACCAATCAAATAAATACATAAACATAAGACTGAGACAGAACTTGAGCTCAGGCTGCAGTCTGTTGAATTAACTGATTTATAATTTCGTTTTTACACAATTTAAATGTAGAGGGAAAGAGTTAAAGGAGTAGTTCACTTAAAAAAAAAAAAAATTTATCTTTTGCTGATAATTTACTCACCCCCATGTCATCCAAGATGTCCATGTCATTCTTTCTTCAGTCGAAAGAATTCAAGGTTTTTGATGGGAAACATTCCAGGATTTTCTCCATATAATGGACTTCTATGGGAACGCAAATGGTTCAAGTATCCAAATAAGAGTTTCAGTGCATCTTCAAAGAGCTTTAAAGACACCAGACGAATGAATAAGGGTCTTATCTAGCGAAACGATTCGGTCATTAAAAAAGAAAATAAAAAAGTTTAAGTTTTATAAGACACAAATGCTTGCCTTGCTTTGTTCTGTGATGAAGTGTTCATGACTCTCCTGTTTGAACTCATTCATCAAAAATTACCAATTTTGTTTTCGAGTTCATGACTAGAAGGGTCCCTAGATAAGACCATTATTCATCATCTGTGTCGATTGAAAGTTTGCACTGAAACTCTCATTTGGACCTTGAACTGTTTGGTTCCCATTGAAGTCCATTATATGGAGAAAATCCTGGAATGTTTTGATCAAAAACCTTAAATTTATTTTCGACTGAGAAGAAAGACATGGACATCTTGAATGACATGGGTGAGATAATTATCAGCAAAAGTTTTTTGAAAGATGAACTATCTTTTAAGGTTGATATTTTCTGTGGAACTGGTTTGTCTGTTTTTGCTTATTGGTAGATGAGATGTGGTAGTAGCACATGAATCTGACATTTGTCCTTTCACACATGTAGAATACCCAATAGAGAAAGCTTTAGAATTTATATAGAGTGTTTTCAGGCCTGTGAAGGTTTCGTTTGGCTAATGTATGTAATGTTCAGATACCTGAAAAGCACTGTTTATTTTTATTTGTATCTTTGCTCTATTGTATATTTACTTGTGCTGTTGGCTGTAGTTTGATTATGTGTTTTTATTTTCTTAGTTTTATTTGACAGTAGTCCTTTTTTCTCCAACATATTGAAACTTGTACTTCGAAAACGGTAACCCTTGAACTCTGCGGTAAAACCGAAGCGCGAGTAAATATAAACTGCTATACCCCTAGTAAATAACAGTTTTATGCTTAATGTTTGAGAGCAAACTACCTGAGTAACTGTTTTTTATGAAGCAACTGTGTTCTTCATATTACTCATTTAATTTCCAGCTCAAAGGCAGAGCAGTTTATTTATTCAAAGCATTAATGCATACGCTGACGAGTCAAAAGTTTAAGGTCGGTATCGAATTTTTATGTTTTTAAAGAAGACTCTTCTGCTTATCAAGTCTGCAATTTTTTGATAAAAAATACACAAAAAACACAGTAATATTGTGAAATATTATGACAATTTAAAATGACTTTATGTTAATATATATTAAAATGTAATTTATTCCTCTGAAAAAGCTGAATTTTCAGCATCATTACTCCAGTCTTCAGTGTCACATGATCCTTCACAAATCACTCTAATATGATGATTTTATGCTCCAAAAACATGTATGATTATTATCCATGTTGAAAACAGTTTTTTACATTTTTATTTCAGGATTCTTTGACTGAATAGAAAGTTCAAAAGAACAGCTTTTATCTGAAATGGAAAGCTTTTGTTACATTAAACACTACCCTTTAAAAAGTTTGGGGTCAGTAAGAATTTGTATTTTATTTTTGGGGAAATAAATAAGAAATCAATACTTCTATTCATCAAGGATGAGTTACATTGATCTAAAAGTTACAGTAAAGACATTTATAATGTTAGAAAAGATTCTAATTAAATAAATGCTGTTCTTTGAACTTTCTATTCATCAAAGAATCCTGAAATAAAAATGTAAAAAACTGTTTTCAACATGGATAATAATCATACATGTTTTTGGAGCATAAAATCATCATATTAGAGTGATTTGTGAAGGATCATGTGACACTGAAGACTGGAGTAATGATGCTGAAAATTCAGCTTTTTTTCAGAGGAATAAATTACATTTTAATATATATTAACATAAAAAAGTCATTTTAAATTGTCAAAATATTTCACAATATTACTGTGTGTTTTGTGTATTTTTATAAAAAAAATTGCAGCCTTGGTGTTGACAGAAGAGACTTCTTTTAAAAACATTAAAAAAACTTTTGACCGAGTAGTGTATATGATTTAAAAATTTGTTATAAAATCTTTAAAAATGTATATACACATATATGCATACCTATGTAAAAATAGGCTACACATTTAAATAATTGGTAACACTTTATTTTGTGTCCTTGTTACATGTACTTACCATAAATAAAAGTAAATTATGCATGATTACATGCAACTAACCCTCAACCAAATCCTAATCCTACCCTAACCCTATAGTAAGCTCATGCAATTGCTTAATATTACTCAGTACCTAAATATATTATTATACTGTAACAATGACACTTTAAAATAGTGTAACTAAATCATTTAATAAGTAGAAAAATGTAAGTATTTCAATGCACATCGACCTAAATCTTCAATGCGATCCTCAAACCGTCGTCGTTCTCGCGGCTGTGTCTGTTCCACATTCGTAGGCGCATCTCTATTTACATCTATAACCCATGAGTGAGTTACTCACCGCCAAGCTCCAATTGGATGTCTGAGTCTGTGGTGTCTAATGCAGCACGCTCTGACACACACACACATAGCCCTGCCGCCTCCAGCACATGCTGGACGAGTGGGCGGCCTGCCATGTGCACATGACTGCACAGAGAGAGGAGATCTCCAAGCCGTGGAGGGTGAACACACCGCAACTAAAACGGCAACTCAATAGAGTCGCTGTGCAGTCGAGACTTTGCAGGTTCAAAGAAAGACTGTCCCGATTGCCAGAAGAAGGACTGTCCGGCTGATCGACACAGGCATCTACCCGAGTCCTCCGGTGCTGATTTTTGGTCCAGATGTCAAATGACGATGTCAGGCAGTTGGTGCAGCAGAGATCCTGGTCTAAGGGGTGAAACAGGTTGCCATGAGCAAATTCGGTAGCATGTAAGGACCGGGAATGGATGAGGAACCTGCTTACAGACTGTGCTTCTACTCTGTATGTACCTTCTGTCCTCTTTCCCATTGTTCTTGCGACACGGCTTCTGCATTTAGAAGCACTTGAAACTCTATCCTTGCAGAGGTTTGCAATGCTCAGCGTGCTGTTATTTGTCCCGAAAGCAGTTCTTTTGTAGCTGGACGTCCTTGTTGTGCAGTTCTGAGGTGCTCAGTTAACCCCAATAACCTCGGGTGTCAAGGGGCCTGCTGGTGATTAGGTGATTATCTCGATTCGTCTCACACATGCATGAAGCGATGACCTGAGATCAGAGACCCTCTTCTCACTTTTACCTTGGATATTTTGTACCAACGAATGCAAAATCAGATCGACCCCTCTTCTCCGAGATGCATGACTAATGTTAACTTGGGCCTTCTGTTGCCGGTCAGATGGGAAACCCAGTGTAAATATTTACCATTCAAGCACCCTGCTGACAGGCAACATGTTAATTTTCTTGCCTTTTAGAATTTTTTTTTTCAAAATTTAATATTTTTGTCCGTTTTGTCTCCATTCATCCTTATTTTCAGACCTCTAGAGAGTAAAGCTTTGTGATGAAGGCTGTTTTCATTGGTTAAGTAGGTCAGTTGTGTATTTTAACCCCGAGGACATGAGATGGTAGCAGGGGAGGACAGTATGCTGTTTATGCATGTGCAAAAACCAGTGAGCCTTATGAAATATTCCTCTCTGTGAGGGAGTATGACTGGCATATAGACAACGAACAACTACATAATTAGCTATATGCAAATTGTTTGCTTTTTAGACTGTCCTATTAAAATAATGAATGTTGCTCACTATCCAGAGTAGCTAAATTGAATGTTTTGAAGGGCCTGATAGGATTTTGAGATGTTTACAACGCTATTTTCAACTTAAAACGTAAAAAATTGTATGCGTTATTGTGTTTTGGCCTTTCATTACATGAGCAAAAGCGTTTTGGAGGCCTGAAAATCGCAAACTTTTGAAAACTGGTTTCAAATTTTGTAAACATCAAAAACTCGAACCTTTGAAGATGTCTGACGTCATGCGCATGCGTTTTAGGTGTTCACTCAAGAACGTTACATCGCCATCTAATGGTCTGGCAGCAGAATACAGCGTTTTTAGTTTTATTTGCAGATCCGTGTGAATGGGGATCGTTTTGACAATGTGCAGTCTATATGCAGAAAACTCTGTTTTAAGCATATTGTTGTCATGTAAACATACCCTATAGCACTGGTTTTAAAGGCCAACATTTAGGTATATCAATCTTTTGGTCTACGTTGTTTTCAGTTAATGAATGAGCAAAACCTTTTGTCCATCCAATAAATCGCAATAAGCTTTGTAGAGATGCACCGATATGAACCTTTTGTCTAGATAATAACGTTACTATCTTTTTTTTGAAGGCCGATATATTGGTCAATAAAATCCACATTTTTAAATCCACATTTTTATAGAATTTTGGAGTCTGATTAGAAAGACTAAAGCCTCCATTAAAAGCCATGTCCCAAGCACTTCAACATAAATCAAACATGTATAGTACAGTAGCCTATTTGAACAGGTATACGTTTTACACTCCTATGGCAAACTTTATCAAAACAAAATGAATATATCTAGGGCCTGTTTCAGAAAGAAGGTTAAGTCAAAGAGGAGGTTCACAGGATTTCAGGACAGTGGTGGAGAAATCGGTATAAATGAGGCTAATCTGATAAATGACGCTTATTTGATAACATCTTGCTGTGACCTCTGAAAGTAACCTAATTAGAATTTCCAATGTGGTTGGATTATCACCTGTCATTATTGCTTTGGGAGCTGATGTTTCAAATGTGGTAAAGGCCCGGACATTTCCATCACACGCTTGAGGAATTTTGGGCCTATCACAATGCAATGGATTGCTGACCAATCAGAGCACACCATGCTTTTCAGATGACAAGCTTTGTAAAAATCAAGGGCTGCGTTCCAATTCGCCTACTTATACTACACCCTTAAAAGTACACGATCGGTCAAGTTTAATATCGGTACGAATGTTTCTATGTTTTTAAAAGAAGTCTCTTCTGCTCACCAAGGCTGCAATTTTTTGATAAAAATACACAAAAAACACAGTAATATTGTGAAATATTATGACAATTTAAAATGACTTTTTTGCTGTTCTTTGAACTTTCTATTCATCAAAGAATCCTAAAATAAAAATGTAAAAAACTGTTTTCAACGTGGATAATAATCATACATGTTTTTGGCCATGTCTATTTGTGGGACAAGCATGAAAAGTGCAAGTGTCCCGCTCGTAACAGATGTTTTTTCTCCTTGCTTCAGGCCTCTTTTCAGCGGTCCAACAGCCATGACAAGGTGAGGAAGATCGTGGCAGAGGAAGGCCGGGCTGCCCGAAACCTCATCGCATGGAGTGTCCCAGTGGAAAGCAAGGAGGAAGAAGGTTAGATATGACAAAGTCATGCACGCATATAATAATTAATGTTGGTATTTGCATTTTGCAATGCATTTTATGGTAGATGGGCATAGATCCTAAAGTGTTAGCAGATTTTATGTACACTCTGTAAAGAAATAAGTCATTTATATTCACCAAGGCTGCATTTATTTGATCAAAAATAGTATGTAATTTTGTGAAATATTTTAAAAATGTAATTTATTCCTAATATATAATATGTAATATATAATTTGTAATATAAAATTTAAATAGTTAAAAAATACACAAAAAACACAGTAATATTGTGAAATATTCTGACAATTTAAAATGACTTTTTTATGTTAATATATATTAAAATGTAATTTATTCCTCTGAAAAAATGCTGAATTTTCAGCATCATTACTCCAGTCTTCAGTGTCACATGATCCTTCACAAATCACTCTAATATGATGATTTTATGCTCCAAAATGTTAAACAGTTTTTTACATTTTTATTTCAGGATTCTTTGATGAATAGAAAGTTCAAAGAACAGCATTTATTTAATTAGAATCTTTTCTAACATTATAAATGTCTTTACTGTAACTTTTGATCAATGTAACTCATCCTTGAAGAATAGAAGTATTGATTTCTTATTTATTTCCCCCAAAAATAAAATACAAATTCTTACTGACCTCAAACTTTTTTGTTTTTTTAACTTTCTATTCAAAGAATCCTGAAATAAAAATGTAAAAAACTGTTTTCAACATGGATAAATAATCATACATGTTTTTGGAGCATAAAATCATCATATTAGAGTGATTTGTGAAGGATCATGTGACACTGAAGACTGGAGTAATGATGCTGAAAATTCAGCTTTTTTCAGAGGAAATAAATTACATTTTAATATATATTAACATAAAAAAGTCATTTTAAATTGTCATAATATTTCACAATATTACTGTGTTTTTTGTGTATTTTTTATCAAAAAATTGCAGTCTTGGTAGCAGAAAGAGACTTCTTTTAAAACATAAAAAATCCTACCGATCTTAAACTTTTGACCGGTAGTGTGTGTATGTGTGTATATATATATATATATATATAATATTGCTATTTGTAGTCCTACAACGGTTTCACATTCCATCTCAGCTCCACACCGATCAGGCAAACACTTAAAATGCTTCCAGCTTTGTAAAGAGCTTTCCATTCGCAAAGCAAATGTAGGCGAATGAGCAAGTGCTCCAAATCTGTCATCCCCTCTTGTACCTGTAGTTACCAGTACGCTCTTTGTTCGCAGAGTTTGCAGAAATCCTCCTGAGTGTGTGTATAAGCTGACCCAGATCCTCTGTTTCACTGTCAGCGCTGGACAGGTCACCACAGGAATCTATTTGTTCGATTTGTTCTCCGTCTGAGCACATTCATCCAGCGCTGTGAGCCGTTTCTGGATCAGGGGTTACAAAAACATTAGTGAACTCTTTAATAGTTCTGATTGAGAATCAGGTTTGACCCTCATTTCCTGATGAAGAGGATTATGTTGACTCGAGGAGGCTGATCCTAGATGATTACAGAAAGCTGATCCTGTTCTTATAGTGAACATACAATTCAGGCCCTGATCTCAGATCAGTTTAATAGTCAAAGACACTTTATGAGTGGAAGCACTGGCTGAAAGATGACTAAAGGAGAATTAAACCAAGGAATGTTCAGGTCATATGTCAACCCTAAATTAAAAGAAAAATACGTGACAAAAGTCTATTTGTAGTCATTATTATGACTTTATTTATGACATTATTATCCCAGTACTTATTAGTGTTATATATAAACTAACTAATTTCTTTTTTTAGTTAGTTTTTAGTGTTTATTATTATTTGTTGTTAATAATCCTCATTAGATTTATTAGTGTCATAAATGACTTGTACTACTCTGGTTATGGTGTAAATAATATTTTTTAAATATTTATTTAATTATCTGTTTAATTATTTATTCATTAAATAATAAAACAATTAAATGCATAATTAATGGAATAATATCATATCATATTTTATTTAATAATACAACTATCAAATAATAAATAAAATAATTAAATATTAAGTCATCAATTAATTTATTTGATCACTTGTATTTAATTAGAAGTTATTGTTTTGTTATATCTTGGTGATACTAAAAATAAAGCAAAAATAAATAATGCATATTGTTTGTTTTGCGCCAGGGCTGTTCACAATAGAATGGAAGATATCTAGAGTACATTGGTTTTTTTTTGGTTTGTTTTTAAATAGAATGCATTATGTAATGACAAATATTTACATTATTGCTATGCTTCTTTGTAGTAATATAACCATATTGGGAATAAAAAACATTTTGATTTTGCATTTTCAATTATTTAATTTTTGTGTGTGTTTCTGACTTTTATGTAGAGTTCACAGTGAGCATTGCTTGATTTTAAAATCGGATTCTTAAAATTATGTCATCCATCTGAATGTGATATTTTGGTCATGTGACGTAATGTGATATTTATCTGCACTGTGTTCTTCTGTTCACATGCAGCTAAAGCAAAGATTCACGGTAACAGCAGCGCCAGGGCTCAGCGAATCGACGCCGGGCTCCACAGGAACAAAAAGCAGGTGCGACTCATTTATTCCGAAATTGTAGTCGTTTTTGAATCTCTTAAAAGGATAGTTCACTCTGAAATAAATTTTTGGTGTGTTTTAGCTTACCTCAAGTGCATCCAAGATGTAGGTGTCTTTGTTTCCGCAGTATATTTTCAATTTTGATATTTTTAGGTCAAACCGTTCTTGTCTATCAGTCATATAATGGAGGTCTATGGTCACCACCTCAAAGAGCATGCACAGAGAAGTCAAAATAAACATGATTTAATGACGATTTAATGCCCTTGAGGTAAGCTGAAACATACCAAAAATGTAAAACAAACATGGCAAAAAAAAACAAAAAAAAAACCTGAAACATGCATACATCTTGGCATTAAGAATATGTCTTAAGTAATGTCTTGGACTGGAACATTACAAATAAGCAAACAGGTCTGAATGAATTCCCTTTAAAGAAAAGTGATGCCTGGAAGCTTTGTTGTGGAAACTTAAATGAAAAGCTCTTACTCATGTTAAACACTAGGTGGCGCCAGTGACCTTTTATTTCACCCTCTTGCTTCTGGGGCTCTAATTTCCACTCTTTCATGATGTGACCTCAGTGTTTATATGAGCAGCACACACTGATGGTTAAAACAGCTGTTTGCCTATAGAGTTAAAGGGATAGTTCACCCAAGTCATGTCGCACAACCTGTAAAGACTTTCGTTCTCTTCTGCTTTAACAGAACTTGGCGCTAGACTTGCAAAAATGCACCTGGGTTGATCTTGGACAAAGGATCTAGAAGAGCCCCACCAAGACCAGACAGCCACGCAAGGTGGACCTCCGAGCACGATACTGGGCCTTCCTGTTCGATAACCTGCGGAGAGCAGTGGACGAGATCTACGTCACCTGCGAATCCGACCAGAGCGTGGTGGAATGCAGGGTATGATGATGATGAGCAACACTTATCACTTAAAAGGAGCAATGTTTTTACCACTTAAAACAGAAAATAGAATAGATTTATAGTTATGTTTTTAATTGGTTTTGAAACAGAATTAAAGTATAATTGTATGCATTTTTTTGTAGGGGTGTATCAATACCCTCATTTCACGATTCAATATTATTGCAATACTCCAAGACATAAGGTAAAAGGTTAACAAATAATGTACTGTTGATTAAAATGCTAAATTTGATATTACATATTGGGTTTAAATGAATAGGTTTGGACTTGGTGCTTGTTACCCAAGGACAATAGTGACACCAGAATATAAATATTCATGATTCTGAAGCTGTAAATACAGAATTATTTTAGCTTGCACTCTTTCACTGACTAGATATATTTAAAATAATGTCGGCCACCTTTTTTTACTGGCAATGTCAGACGTTTGGCATTATCAGCAGCACCCACAAATATTCCCCCATTGCATTAGTATACATTATAATCAACATTATATATATAGTAGTTTAATCTAGTTCTTACACTAAAACTCTGAAAACTAGATTTTTTCTAACACAGTGATTGTTATTTTGGAGGGACGATCCACAATAGATATTGTTACAATCCACGATAGCTATTGTTAGGGCTGTGGAACGATTAATCGCGATTAATCGCATCCAAAATAAAAGTTTGTGTTTACATAATATATATGTGTGTGTGGTGTGTATGATTATTTTGTGTGTGTGTGTGTGTATATATATATATATATATATATATATATATATATATATAAATAATATATACGGTATATATATATATATATATGTGTGTGTAAATACACACACATGCATGTATACATTTAAGAAATATTTGCATGTATATACTTTATATTTATACAAAATTAATATTATACATAAATAGAAATATTTAATATAATAATATATTTTATATAATAATATATTATATATATTAATATATTTTATATTTTTATTTTTTTTCAAATATATACATGCATATGTGTGTATTTATATATATATATTCATATATTTTATGTGTTAATGTATTATTATATTTTATATACATTTTTTTAAATATATATACATGCATGTGTGTGTATTATATATATATATATATATATATATATATATACACACACAAAATAATTATACACACACGCACACACATATATTATGTAAACGCAAACTTTTATTATTAATTGTTTCACAGCCCTATGTATTACTACACTATCCTCGATAATGGTATTGCAATATATATAATAATAATAATATATTGTGGCACGATATATGTGTTACACCCCTAATTTTTTGTATATGAGACATTGTTGTGCTTGTGGCTGCATCTGCACTCTCTGGCCACTAGAGGGAGTGGAGCATTGTGATTAAACCTCTTCCTCCTCCTCCTCCTCGCATTCCTTTTGTTTTCTGGTTTGTGTCAAAGAAGGGTTTGGTGAGAGAGATTATCACTGCACCTCTCCAGGGCCTTTCTGGAAGGGAGTGGAGATGGATGACATGTGTAAACAAAGGGCCCCCCACCCACTCCTTCTGTGTGTGTGTGTGTGTTGCGGGGTACGAGGTTCTAGGTAACGTCCCAAAACACTTTTTCCACCCCAGGTTCTTTGTTTAGTTTTAGGAAAAGCAGAAAGGCTGATTGCAAGACATGCACTACAGTCAGCCACTATGACCAATAACCTCTCAGCACGCAACCATCGGCAATAACGATTCGTCACTTGAAGTTGATCAGACAGTGTTTTTGTGTCCGGTCTTGGTCTTGGGACCTGTGTGGGTTTGAACTGTTAGCTTTGGTTGGCAGAGCCCATGTCAGGGCACTCACTTTGTTTACGCTGGCAGGTATGGCGCCTGGCTGTATTTGGGCCCATCGTCCACACTTTACACTGCTGGCTCTGATTTATCGATTGGCGTGTAATCTGGAATTATGCCGAGCGGGGTTCGGCCAACCGCTCCAAGCTAACCGGCCCCCTTTGTGGTTACCTTGTTGACAACCGGCCTGCGCGAATGTCGCATAAACACTCCGGCCGCTGTGTTGCCATGTCCGGCGGGCCTGTTCACACTCTCTGGCCCTTTGGTCTGAGTGTATATGTGTATGTGGCCATGCTCTGCTCCAGATCTTTAGCTCAGCTGCCATGTGACAGTAGGGGATTGTCGGTAGGCCCACAGTAGGAAAATGTTCCTTGGAGCTGTTGAAATCCAGGACTTTTCACATACACATAACAGCTCCTTTATGAAGATATAAATCTGTGATTCAGCTCTTCACTGACTTGTACATGTACTTTACCAGCACATTGTTTGTGGTACTTATGCATGAAATTATCATGGCAAATTTTTCGGTCATCATCAGAATCTCTGATAAAATGCAAAGCATTTTCTTAATTTAAAGGCATTCAAAAATGATAATTCTAACCTGTAAGATGTATTTTTCTGCAGGACAAAGGTGTATATTTTTGACCATACAAAGTCAATGGCGTCCAAAACTGTCTCTTTAAAAAAAATGTAAAAAAATATATTTAAAGATGACATGAAAATGATTAAGCTGAGTAGTCAATGGATCATAATGAGAGCAACAATTGTTTTTTATTAGGGCTGTGCAAAGGTTAATTGTGATTAATCGCATCCAAAATAAAAGTTTGCATTTGCATAATATGTGTGTGTGCTGTGTATGATTTTTTTGTATATATAAATATGCATTCATGTATACATGTAAATAAATACACTTCCGGTCAAAAAATTAAGATCGGTAAGATTTTTTATGTTTTTAAAAGAAGTCTCTTCTGCTCACCAAGGCTGCAATTTTTTGATAAAATACACAAAAAACACAGTAATATTGTGAAATATTATGACAATTTAAAATGACTTTTTTATGTTAATATATATATTAAAATGTAATTTATTCCTCTGAAAAAAAGCTGAATTTTCAGCATCATTACTCCAGTCTTCAGTGTCACATGATCCTTCACAAATCACTCTAATATGATGATTTTATGCTCCAAAACATGTATGATTATTATCCATGTTGAAAACTGTTTTTGACATTTTTATTTCAGGATTCTTTGATGAATAGAAAGTTTAAAAGAACAGCTTTTATCTGAAATGGAAAGCTTTTGTTACATTAAACACTACCCTTTTAAAAAGTTTGGGGTCAGTAAGAATTTGTATTTATTTTTGGGGAAATGAATAAGAAATCAATACTTCTATTCATCAAGGATGAGTTACATTGATCAAAAGTTACAGTAAAGACATTTATAATGTTAGAAAAGATTCTAATTAAATAAATGCTGTTCTTTGAACTTTCTATTCATCAAAGAATCCTGAAATAAAAATGTAAAAAACTATTTCAACATGGATAATAATCATACATGTTTTTGGAGCATAAAATCATCATATTAGAGTGATTTGTGAAGGATCATGTGACACTGAAGACTAGAGTAATGATGCTGAAAATTCAGCTTTTTTCAGAGGAATAAATTACATTTTAATATATATTAACATAAGAAAGTCATTTTAAATTGTCATAATATTTCACAATATTACTGTGTTTTTTGTGTATTTTTTATCAAAAAATTGCAGCCTTGGTGAGCAGAAGAGACTTCTTTTAAAAATAAAAATCTTCCAATATTAAACTTTTGAACCGATACGTGTATAGAAATACATAATCTATATTATATATAAATATAAATATTTTATATAATGAATAACACATTTTCTTAAATCTATACATGCACGTGTGTGTATATATACACACAATAATTACACACAGCACACACTTATATTATGTAAACACAAGCTTTTGTTTTGGATGCAATTAATAGCAATTAATCTTTGCACAGCCCTAGTTTTAATCCATCGCATTTGTGACATTAGGCGATGACTGATGTTAATGTTGTCCCTGCCCACATGACCTTGATGACATCAGCAGAACAAAAAAAATGTTTCAGGATTACTACATTTGTGATGATAAAAAATGATAAAAATAAACAACTTTATTTGTTTATCAACTTTACAAACAACTTTATCAACTTTAGCTGCTTCTTAATTGAACATTCTGGTAAATCAGGCCTAATACAACTTGTGTTCATGTTGTGTTCAGTACAGCATTTGCCATAAATAATCTTATCTTGTTCAGTGCAAAGCTAAAGAGTTTGTTGTCCAGTATTTAATTCCACTTGTGTTTCTGATTCTTTATCCTCTCGTCGGTGATGGCTGGTCTGACGCTCTTGATTTGGTCCGGTGGCTTGATTTATTTTCATATTCAAGTAACGCCATCTTTAACCCACAGCCCAGAGGACTAATTAGTTCTTATCAGTCCTCTCCCTCGTCCCATGCCTGATTTATGTCATATCAGCGGGCCCATGGTCGAGACAACTCTCCTTCACTGGTGTGAATGTGTGCATGAGAGTTAGAGGTGTAATATTTCAGAATTGTATTTGTGGGTTAAGAGTTCATTTAAACACCCTGTAAGTCCTCAGTTAACATTTTTAAAGTCTTAAGCATTCTCCTTGTCAAATGTCTTCAAAAAGTCTTTCGAAATAAACTGAATTGCATGCCAAATGTGTAAGGATTTTTTATGGTCCACTTGTTCTCTCTCAGCTATTGCATTATGGGTCAGCGTCGTCCTCCGCCATGCCCCTGGTGTTGTTAACTAAGCCCTAATCAACAGGCCTGCTTCTGGACACATCTTTCACTGGGCCTGACTCCTCTATTAACTAAAAGCACTGTGGACTTCTCCTCGATCGCCACTCCCCCATTACCGCCCATCAATCTCACACACACGCCTGTTTCACAGCATCGCCTGCGTCCCCCACTTAATCCAGAGCATCAGTCATACCGCAGCCCCTGATCCTGAGGTCTGAGTATTCTCGACTACTTCACGATACGATGCACATTGCGATGCATGTCAACACATTGTGATGCATTGCAACTGAATCCCAATAGAGAGCCTAAGTCCCGCCCTTCGCTTCCGGTTCATGGGACCTTATTTCGGAAAAATAATGCATGGTAGTCAATGGCAAGAGATAACTTATCTTTTTATTCCGTCTGAACTGTGTCCTGGATTACACATATGATGTTTGTCAAATTAAAAGATAATTATGAAAGCCAAGAAAGTCGCAGTTCGTCATAAAACAGAAGAATAACTTTTAGTTTTATGTGAAAAACCCTCAATGAACTACATCTCCCAGGAAGCAAAACAACGAGTGAGATCAGCTGCTGTGTGTGTGTGCAGTCTGGAACAACACACTCATGACGGTAACGTTACGATTATAACGTAAGACTATAGAAACAATGACAGCCTCAGTAAAGTTTGCTTCATTCATTGAGAGAAAATGTGCGCCTTTGGGGTTTGTAGTCTTTGTAATTACGTATTTTCACAGTCTTATATCTCAACAGTTTTACACCAAACTGCGACTTTCTTGACTTTAAAATGTATCTTTTAAATTGACAAACATCATATGTGTAATTCAGGGATCAATTTAAACGGAAATCAAAATATTTGTTATCTCTCGCCATTGACTACCATACAAATATTTTTCCGAAATAAGGTCCCATGGTGGTCGACCGGAAGGGGAGGGACTTAGGCTCTCTATATTAATAGATTTAAATGTAGGGATGCACGATATATCGGCCACATTATCGGTAAGGCTGCAACGATTACGTCGACAACGTCGACAATAAAAAATGTCGACAAATATCTTTGTTGACGAGTAGTCGTTTGATCTCACGTGACCTAATGTAAAGGTGTGCAATATCGCGATTTGACCGCTACGGCGCTTTGGCGCTAGAGTGTAATGCAGCCCTTTATAAATGCAAGTGCGGTAAAAGAAAAAACAGCGCGAATTATGACGAGTGCAAACGAATCCGAACTAGCAAGGTTTGGCAAAGTTTTACAAAACTTAAAACCAACAATGCTGTCATGTGCAATACATGCAAGGCAAAACTTGCTTTTCACCGGAGAACAACATGCATGTTGGAGCATTTAAAGAGGAAACATCCGGGCAAAAGAGGAGCCGGTGAGAATCAAGTGTTCTCCAGCTAAACTAGTGGTAAATATCTTTATTAGATCATGCAATACTACTAATAGTAATAATATCATCAATAATAATATAATTACAGTAATGTGATGATTTATTTTGCATAGAATAAAGCTTGATTGAGCTTTAGGAGTCAGTGCTGTTTTTATTATTGTAACACTATTAGGTATTATTATAGTCTTATTACTTGCCTGTATTTTGTTCCATAATCATGAAGACTTACAAAAGGAGATGTTAGGAATAATACCATGGCAGTTACTTTTTCTTTTTCATTCTGTAAATTAAAAGGTGAATGAGAACATCTCTGTCAGCTCAATTCTCATGTAAAAAAAAAATTATAATTTTATATCTTTAATGGTTTGCAGATTAATATTTTACCCTTTTTGTGTCCTGAAGTAATGACCCTTTTTCTGTTTCAGTTCTTTGAAAAGCAGTAGGCTTATTAAACAATGCTTAGAGAGCATTTGTGTGTGATTTGAGTTCAACTTAAAGAGAATGACCTGTTTAGTTGGCTCTAAGTTCATTAAAACCACCATTTCAAAAGCTGAACTGATTTTCTTTTTTACATTATAGTGAGAATATGTATAACTCAATGTTTTAACTAACTGAAAAAGCTGAATAATCATTCCAAACTTAATGATTAGCTGGCAAAATAATCGATGATTAGTCGATTAATCGATTCTAATAATCGTTAGATTAATTGATTATCAAAATAATCGTTTGTTGCAGCCCTAATTATCGGATCTCTGGCCGATAAATGATCATTTTTAATGTTATCGTTATCGGCCCAACAAGAACATTTAGCCGATATCTAAAAGCCGATAAATAATGTATTATTTCCTTAAGCTGAGGCACTTTAGATGTGCACTGTTCAACATGATGCTTTTAATTTGCTTGAAATATTGAAATCACTTTTAAAAAGGAAATCCAGTTAAAGTGCAAAATGTGCAGTGCAAGTCTGCTTCGGCTACACAACATTAAAATAAGAAGCACATCATAATTGTGTTTGTATCTTGACTTTTAATGAGGAGACTTTTTTTAATTATCAGGCTATCAAAAATTGTCCAGAAAATTTGGATTTAGATTTATCGGCCAAAATATCGGATTATCGGCTTTCAAATATAAAGAATTACCAGCTATCGGTATCGACCAAAATTGTCATATCGGTGCATCCCTATTTAAATGAAATGATACAAGCACATAAATCAAGGCTGGCATCAAGATTTTCAACATCTAAGCAAGTTTCCTGTAATCTTAAGAGCCTGTGGTAGGTCTAGGGTTGTAGACATGTTCTAATCTGTGTTGTGGCAAGGCTTTGCAACACTCTCTAGCGTCTTTGTTGGAGTCAAGGTATTCCCAGAGTCCCCGGGCGCTCCCAGATCGAATATCGGACGGACAATGAACATTTCGTCATTCGCTGCACACTCTTTGCCAGTAACTTGAAATGATTACAGCCTCAATCAGATTTGCCAGCCCCCTTTTGCAAAGCTAATTGGTAATTTCAGCCTCACCTCTTGTGGAAGACCACTGAGGCGGGAAAGAGCCGCAGCACTCTCTTTCTTCTTTCTTTTTGTCCCCTCCTAGCATTTGTGAATGGAGTGTTTCTGAAGAGACGGGAGGGTGTGTGAGATGCGCTCCAGTAGCTTCAGATGCCCACTCTTCAGTAGAGCAACAGGGTGTAAGTTTACACCAGCTCCTCAGTGTGAACAAGAATTGGAGGCTCGTCCAGGAATCCTCTTACCTGAGAGTTCACTAGATTCTGCTAGGGGTCTTGGCTGGGGCCCTGCTCATTGTTCTTTCAGACATGCCACAAAAGAGACATCGGGGTGGGGGACGGGCTGCCATCTGGCATGGTCAGATCAGGCCTCTCTGGGGTCACGGCTTGATTTGGAGATGCTCTGTATTTAGTATGTTTACAGGTTGTTCCAACGAAAATACTTTGCCTTGACTAATTTAGGACGTTTGTTGCCACTTTGGACTTTTTCTCATAGATCAACTCTTTTCCATGTATGATTGACTATACTATTTTTTGGGTCTGGTTTGTGCATAAGTACATATCAGAGTTCCATGTGATTCTGTATTATCTCTCATATCTCATATATAAAAGTGACATCACATATGCTCTCCACCCCAGGAGGTGCTGATGATGTTGGATAACTATGTCCGTAGATTTCAAAGCTCTAATTGACTGGATCCAACTACAGGAGAAGCTGGAAAAAACAGATGCTCAGAACAGGTGATAACATGCATACACACACACACACAAGGCCTTTCATGATTATAACATACTCAGACCATTCACACAAACATGCACTGGTGAGTCTTTTACATTGTAGTTTGATATGTGATCGTTTTAGCCTGATCAATGATTAATTTGTGGTGATTATGTGCAGTGTCTCACCCCTACATGACATGATTAAAGGAGTAATAGCTGATAATTTACTCACCCCCATGTCATCCAAGATATCCATGTCATTCTTTCTTCAGTCGAAAATAAAATAAGGTGTTTGATGAAAACATTCCAGGATTTTTTAAAAGTAAGAAATGGCCAATTATCTGCAAAAGTTGTTTATAGTGAATTACGGCTTTAAGTGACTACAACACCAGTACATTGTTAATGGAATAAAAACCAGAGCTCCTGGAATAAAAACCAAAAGGCTCTGGACATATCCACAGAATTTGAATGTGCATCCTTTAGAAGCACATGTATTCCCTGCCCCTTGCATGTTCAGCATTTCTTCAGTTGTTTTTTTTTTTCAATCTTTCAGTTGGTAGATGTTTGGGTCATGTTCTGAATCAGTACCTTCCTTTGAATGTTGTTTTCTTGTCCTTGCAGGCCCACATCCTTGGCTTGGGAAGTTCGAAAGATGTCACCAGGACGACATGTGATGTCCAGCCCCTCGTCAGACCGGATTGTACCATCTCCTGGTGTTCGCCGTGCTCTCAATTTTGGGTAGGCCAATTCAGTCACATTTACCACACCCAGGATCACAAACATTTCTCTCAAGTACTCACAAGAACTTTCTTCAATCCGGAACTTTAGCTCTTATATATTCTTACCAAAGGCACTCTAACCAAACGGACCATATGGTTATGTTCCATATGCCATGGTAACTTGTCACAAAATCAAAACATTTTGAATTTATACAAAATCACTCAACTATTGAGTTTTGGTAAATAATTATTGGTATCATAATTACTCTACTATATTTTAGGAATGGTTAAAAGTAGGGCTGCAACAACTAATCGATAACATTAATTATTATCAATAACGAATTTGATCATTGATTAGTCAGTGACTTCGCCCTGTTCTCAGAAACCATCAGCCAGTCACACCGCTTTACAGTAGTGAATAACCCATTTCTATGGACAAAACGCATATGGAAAATAGCAGGAAGACACAGAGTGACTTCTGCGGAAAAGGTACATGAGCCAAGTTGTCAGAAACATGAGAATGCTTTGTATTTCTAAGCACTTCAAACTAAAGCAGAAGTGTTTATCATGTCTTGCCCTGTCGTGCATTGCTGTTTAATGCCACTGACGTGTTTTCCTCAGTGCATAGCTTAAATTTTATGGAAATATCTTTCTCCATTGGGCCATTGGGTCACCTGATGGAGTTTAAGGACACCAATAGGTCACTTGATGGAGTTTTTGGTTCCTTGCCACTGTTGCATTTGGCTTGCTTTGTTGGGGATATTCAAATTAATTAACCAATCAATAATACCATTGATCAGCTACTACCAAACGTGGATGTTTTTCCACTAAGAAACAAACATTGTTTTTATGTTTTGATTGATACTGTGACGCTGCTTTGACTTGACTTGACCTGCATTGATCTGTAAATTTTAGAAAGTCCCATGATATTTCCATTTCCATATTCTGACCACAAGCCTCTTGTTAAACTTCACAGACTTCGCTGAATGATTGCATGCGTGTCAAATAGATGGAGCGCCGTAGAATATGAGCGTAATAATTATGACTTGTTTCAATTAAAAAACAAGTAATTTGAGCCTGTATTTCCAAGGTTTATTTGCAATTCCAAACATGGTGTATCTGCTTGAATCTGGCCTAAAACCATTATCCCTGCTAGCAACGTAATTGACACCATCGTCTCTGTTGACAAACTGTGGTGACTCCCAACTCCTACGTAGAGGATCAAGAAATTGGGCTCCCTGCATTTTTAGCTGATGGTGTGAAGGAAGACAATAGATAATCTGATTAAAATGCCATTGAATGTTCAGATGGAGAAATCAATGGCAGATATGATACATATCTTGGCCTCACCACGAGACCGGAAAGACTACGCCCGTCTGGCAGAGGCTGGGAGGAATCGATCCGCAACGGCCTAAGCGTTTTGTTTAATGCAATTTTTGCTGGGTTCTCCTCAGGCCTGCGCCTGAGACTGTGGGGGGTGTGGATCTAAGTGTGGTTAAAGACTGCTGAAGCACGGGCATCCATGTCTGTATTACACTGTAATTGGATGCCTCAGGAAATGGATATTGATCAAGACGGAGGGCCCTCAGTCTGAAGTTTCCAGTTTAGTTTCAAATGTTCTGAGGATGCCTGATTGTGTGTGGAACTATTTCAATCTATTGTTGAAATTCATTGATGTGAAATCATTTGCATTTCTTTAATTGTTCCATTAGGGATGAACAACAACACCTGGCTAGTGTCCACCAAGTCTGAGATCCCTGGTTTTATATGGTTTGTGTTTGTTTACAGGGGCCCCCCTCCCACTTTGGCTGTGGCACGCTTCTCCCACACTGGGACCAAGCTGGGCCGAATTCGGGTCAAGTCTTCCCAGTCCCTTCCTGTCCCCAGCCAAAGTGTCAACATCCCTGTTGAAAAACCAGGTGAACTGATCATCTCCATTTACAGTCATTTATTTATTTTAAAACCATATATTTCTGTACTATTTGTGTGTATGTAATGTTCATCCTTAGCAAAGAAAGATGCAGAGGGCTGGGAGACCGTGCAGCGCGGGCGTTCTATGAGGCCAAGGGCCAAGGTAAGCCCCGTTCTGGCCCACGTAAGCCCCAAAGACGACAGCGACAAGGAGAACCAGCACATCCAGCCCTCGCCCCAGGAAAAATCTCAGGAGGTGAAGGAGCAAGAGCAACCCATATCCCAAGAGCAGAGCCAAGAGATGGAAAAGACCTCCGCCATTGAGGTACTGACGTCAACCAGCCTCCCTTCATTCATTATTCAGGGCCCAGGGATAGATATGAAGGCTCTGTAACATCAGAATGTTTTTGTTTGGTCACAGTGTGTTCATAGATACACTGTCCAGACAGAGCAGTATCAAGTGTTCAAGCATCGATTTTGTACATGTTTATGAGATATAATTAGGTCTATTAAATATTGACAATACAGTGTCCTAGATTGCATTTGGGGAATTTGCCGAAGCCAATAGCTCTGCCGCAAAACCTAGTGAGCTGCAACGTTATCTACTTCCTTCTAAGGCAGCACCCTCACTGAATTAGAACATCATTAGTAACTGATTTGGGACGCTTTATGTAGGCAAAAAAACGTAAAAGTAGTCCTTCTGATGTGAAGCGCACAAGAGCCTTGACCCATAATTGATTTCAGTGGATTTTGTTGTTAGCATGTTGCTATGCTAACGCCACAGTACTCTAATTGGCATTAAATGGAACATTGATCAGGATTAAATTCTTTTTTTAAACCACATCTTGCGTATTCTTTTTCACTAAGCTTGTCACAATGCATTGTTAGATTGTCTTCTCCAAAGTCTTTGAATGTGGCCAAAATTTAACAGTGAGCAGAAAAATGAAATTGCCTAACTTTTGGAACAGGCGTCACATCAAAAGCCTCGTCTTGGGTTTTAAAACAGAGCATGAAGTTGGGACTGTAGTTACTCAAAATGACTTGTTTGCATGCTTGTGGTATTTGATTGTATGGTTCTTGGTATGCTACATGTTTGTTGTGAAATGCATGATGTTGTGTAATTATTTAGCATGCTGTGTTTCTTTAGTTGTTTGTTTTATCTGCCAAATGGTCTGTCATACAGATGTGGCAAAGAGTGCATGTGTTCATATTTGTGTATTCATCTGTGTGTACATTGCGCAGCCCCCAGCAGAAAGTATTGAAGAGCCAGGGCAGAGTGTCAGCGCCCCCTCTGAGGAAACGCCACCCCCCATTTCCGACCCCGTGCCACCCCCTACTTCTCTGCCTTCGCAGGCCCAGTGCCCAGATTTGGCTTCCGACCCAGGCCCTCCTCCTGTATCCCTTTCCCAACCGGAGGAGCTGAGTACTGGGCAAGCCAAAGAAGAGAAGGGACGGAGGGGTCGGTGTGGAAGGTCGCGGCACCATCGGCAAAAGCGGAGGCAGAGGTCTACGTTCCCCTGGCAGTGATG
The DNA here is from genome assembly GCA_030378365.1 of Hybognathus amarus. Lineage (NCBI taxonomy): Eukaryota > Metazoa > Chordata > Actinopteri > Cypriniformes > Leuciscidae > Hybognathus > Hybognathus amarus. The sequence continues at coordinate 135,963 of JAQIUQ010005639.1, read as the reverse complement.
ACACTGGAGAGCATGCTGGACCCCACAGAACTTTCTACTGTGAGTGCTGAGAGACACAGGCCAGGGTCAGGACTGCCGCCTAAACAAAATCAATCCCAGAACCTCCAGGCTAGGCAGGGTTACCCCCTCCCTCCTCCTTTCTCTCAGCAAGTAGGGCGTATGTGTGTGTGTGCGTGATGACGGGGGTGAGCAAGTATCCACTGTGAGTAGAGAACAGGAGGGCCCAGTGTTTTCAGAGAGTTGCCACAGTTGCTCAAGTTTTTATTTTGGTCTTATCAAGTGTCCCCTGCACCATTCAGACGACTAGACTGATTTTGAACCCATGGGCTTTCATTGACCTTGACCTCCCTTTGAGCCTTGACCTCCCAAAATTTTGCTACATAGCTCAAAAATGCCACCAAAAAGGCCCCTTTTCCAGCAAAATGGGATTCCTTTTACGAATTACAGTATATTATTAGTTCTTAGTTCAAGAGGAATAACCTAATTGTCTTTGGAAAAGGGCAGGGCTGCCATACTTGCGACCATTTTCTTGAGAATGTGCGAGTTAAAATTTTATGTGGTCGCATATGTGCGAGTGGACGCTCGCGGCAACAGAACGCCGGTGTATCAGCTGCTGCAGTCCATAACTTATGTTCAAAATGAGCGAGTCGGCTACATCATGAATCCATTTTCCAAACCGTGTTTTTGACTTATCCTGAATCACGATGGTACGCCTATAATAAGTGTTTATATTCGGACTGTTTTCATCCCGAGGTTCGACTCGGGATGCGGAGTTGCCCAGTGCCTGCGTGACTCGCCATAGACATTAATGGAGAGTATAAAAATGAAAATGTCTCACGACAACAGCGTGCCCCTTCCTGACGTCTTTTCAGCGGTTAATTAGAGTAACGCTCGTACTGAGGGAAAGGAAATTATTATAAAATGCAGAAGGTAAAGGAGTGTGAGATTTTTGTTACAACTATAAACTGTATTAGTCTGTATTAGCTTATTATAAATAAGACAGACAGATGATAGATAGATAGATAGATAGATAGATAGATAGATATATAGATAGATAGATAGATAGATAGAATATGATTCAAATGTAAATAGATTGTATATAATTAATGTAAAATGCTTAAAATTACAGATTAAAATTACAGTCCAAAATCCATGAAAATCCTGAAATTTGGCAATGATCATTAATATATTACAGGTGTTTATGCTGCAACCCAAAAAGCCTTTGCTAGCTTTAGTCCATTAAAACCACTATTCATCAGCATGAATTGATTAATCCCATGGCATGTAGCAAAAAAAAAAAGTGCGAACCAAATCATATGCTGGTGCAACCAACTGAGAAAGTTGGTAGCACCAGTGCAACCCAGTGGAAAAGTTAGTCTGGAGCCCTGAAAGGGTATCTAAAATTTACAGATACCAGATTGAAGTCCAGGTTCAAAAATCACATTTATGTCAGCTGCAAAATGTTTTTCTTGAACTTTTCTTCAAGTTCAAGACCATTCGATTGGTTTTGCTATTCGAACCACAGATGTATGCCAAATGGCACCTAGTTGTTTTGTTTTTTTACACGACCTGGCTGTAAAACTTGGATATGGCAACTCCTGTTGTGGCGTTCCGCTTGTCTCCTGAGAACCTCCAAGGGGATAATTAAGGCTGTACCCACAGCATTTTCTAACGAGCTACCGCCGGCTCCCATTTCTCAACGAGTGTTGGCCTCTGTACAAAACCAAGTCTGAAACAATGGAGATGGATGAGGTTTAAATGCTCAGACAGGAGCACAATCTCCTCCGTGATGTCGGAATCCGGAATCATTGCTTCCGAAGGTTCAGACACCACCTCTCTGGGTGGGTCAGATAAGCCCTGCTCTGTTTAGACCTCCACATCTGAAGACCAGCAGGCGGACTGTAGAGAGAAATCCACCTCTTATTATGCTTGTTAGCATGACGTCTGACACTGACCTCAGCGCAGCTCCGGGCGTCTCCATCTTCTCCACGGTCCTTCTGAAATTGGCACTCTGCATACTGTTCACTCGTCAGGTTCTGAAATGGGGGTCAAGTGTTTCGCCCTCTCGATGGCAGTGGCTGGGATACTTTTTCCAAAATATTTTGGCGATTTACCAGTCATCACGAGTCATGAAAACTAGGCAGGTGCACCCATGGAAGGAATGTATTGCAAAAGATTGCCCCTCAACAAACCCCCTCTTTTGTTACTACCCTAAAGTCAGCATAAACCCCTCTGCCTACAGGTAACTGTGTTCCAAAACACTAGAGCCACCTAATGTGGGCTTTACAGGGTATTTGGTCATCTTAAAGGAATAGTTTCCACCTAAAAATGAAAATAGTCATAACCTTCATGTTGTTTTAAACTGTATTTTGTAGAACACAAAAGAAGGTATTTAGTTTTTGGTGGGCACAATGAAAGTCAATAGGGTTGTTTAGACCCCAGTGTTCCTCTAAATATCTACTTTTGTGACACAAAAGACGTCCAGGCATGTGACTCTATGCATTGCTAATGATTATGATCATTGGTCACCTGATGATTAGAACACATGAACGTATTGTAAATTGTTGTCTTTTCAGCATTTTAATTTAGATTAGTTTTAATATTAATAGATAGATCAATTTATATTCAAATACATTTACATATTCATATCTGCAACTCTGGTTAAAGGTGTATATTTCTATTTTTTATATAGAAATAATTATATACCACTATCTCAATAGATTATGTAATACAGACTTGTAGTTTTACTGTTTTTATCATTCAGCAGCGCACTTTGCTGACATCTTCAAGACTGAATCAGTACTAGTACAGTTTCTGGTCTCATTGACTTCCATAGTAGGAAAAATATATACTATGTGAGTAGAATGGATATCAGACTGTTGTGGTTACTGTTATTCTTTAAATATCAGAAAATCGTGCCTAAATGGATTTCGAAATACGGTAAATACTCAACTGTTTAACTCTAGGGAGATGGTAAAATGAGCTCTATTTCCAAAAAAAGAGAAAAAAAACAAGGAGTATCCCTTAAAGAACCATTGCTGTAAATTCATTATAAAACCACATATAATTATAATTATATATTTTTATTGTATACACTCTTTAATAGTGAATAAATTTTTAATATTATATAGCGCTCTCAAAAATTAAATACAATTGGATTTAGATTTATTGGCCGATATATTGGTTACCCAATATTGAGAGCATCTGCTAATGTCATCATACTTAACCTTTGATCTGTGTGACACAAGTGTTTACAATCATTCCAAATGGACACATTTTGTCAAGTGAAAAGTGCATTGAATCGTGAAAAACATCTTTAGCCTGTGACTTCATTACAACATGGCCTCTCGTGCCTTATTGCTTAAATGCGTTGTATCATACCGAATAAGAATACTATCCCATCTCCTTGTCTTTGTGGCTGTATGCTGCATGATGTCATTATGCTTCCCCTGTGTGTGGTTTTTGCGATTGATTGTGTTTATGGCGTGTGCTTGTATTATCATTTCATTTGGTCTCTGTTTAGTTTCTTAAATCATCTTTTGCATTTTGTAAAGTTTTGTGGCATATTTCCACCAAACATTTAAAATTTGATTACATTAAATGTTGAAATACAGAAAATTCAAGTGTAGCCTAATTTCAGATAAAGTGTTGAATTCGATTGCACCGTGTCTTAATTGAAGTTGTGCTGCCTGCATGTACTCAAAAGCCTGATGTGGTTAACTTGGCGCAGTGCTGCACATTGCATGCCTCTTGTTTGTGGTGGTGACTTCAATGGCTCAGTGTGAGTTTGTTGTGCCTGTTGTCAGCCTCAATCCATGGCTGAAGTTTTGGCTAAGAAGGAAGAGCTGGCTCGACTGCCTGGAAAAAGCTAACGCAAGAGGCAATTGCGAGTGCCATCGCTGAGGAGGAACAGCTGACCAGGGAGATCCAAGCGGAGAACAACGAACTGGAGACGGACAATGAAAGCGACTTCTCTGTAAGTTGACATCCCTAGTAGTTCATATGAGGAATGTAATTACAATGATATACGTTTTCTGGATTTTGTTATTTTGCTCTCTTAAAGGCAAGTATCGGGAGTGGAAGTTGTGGCTTGAACTTAGACTGGAGCGATGATGCTAGCTGATTATGACGGTAATTATGTAATAAGCTATAAGTTTTACAATAAGTCTATAAGTTAACTTTGTTTAAAGCATGAAAATGAAATGGGCAAAATAGCTGAACATTTCTTTTCCACAATATTTTCTCGAAAGTAGTCGAAGGGATAGTTCACTCTGAAATTAATTTTTGATATGTTTTAGCTTACCTCAAGGGCATCCAAGATGTAGGTGTCTTTGTTTCCACAGTATTTTAAATTTTGAATATTTTTAGGTCAAACCGTTCTTGTCTATCAGTCATATAATGGAGGTCTATGGTCACCACCTCAAAGAGCATGCACAGAGAAGTCCAAATTAAACATGATTTAATGACTCGTAAATGTAAGGACACATTGATGGCCTAAGACACGAAACGAGTGGTTTGTGTGAGAAACAACAGTATTATATGTGATTTTACCTCTTGTAATCACAGCCACGTCCTAGCCATCTGAGGGCACGGGCACTTTAGTCTGCCGTATGCGCCGGAAGTGATCTCTCAGACGTGTACGCCACTCATTGTTTTACATGGAGATTTTGAAAGCGGTACCTTCCACTGTGAAGATCGTCAACATATTGAGATATACAGGAAATGGAAGAATCGAATTTCGCGCTGATAGAATTCACTTCCTGGCGCTTGAGCAGAACTAGAGTGGACGTGTCTGTGGTTACAAGAGGTAAAAACTATATAGATATTGGTTGTTTTCTCACACACTACTTACATGTACTTACATTTACGAGTGCATTAAATCATGTTTAATTTGGACTTCTTGTGCATGCTCTTTGAGGTGGTGACCATATAACTTCCATATATATGACTGATAGACAAGAACGGTTTGACCTAAAAATATCAAAATTGAAAATACTGTCAAAACAGACACCTGACATCTTGGATGCCTTTGAGATTAAGATAAAAACATATCAAAAATTAATTTCAAAGTGAACTATTCCTTTAAGTGTTGGCAAAAGTAATGTGATATATTTTGTTGTTACTTCTGAAAAACATTCCTTAATTGCATGTCTTTATTTATTTATTTATTTATTTGCATAAAATAACAATTGAATTACTTTGTCATCTTTTTCAGAATGTTTTACTGTTGTACGAGCCGCTTTCCTTCTCGGACATCATGTAATTCTAATCAAATTACATAAATTGCTTCTCTTGTCGAACTGAATGCTGATAACCTCAAAATGACAGCTACTGATATATCAGTCTTAACACTTCTTGTAAATGTGTTATTGCATCGCTTTGCTTTTCTGACAGCTCAGAGCCCTGGCGTCAGAGCACCTCCTGGGGTGACATCATGGAGGAGGAGCCAGCCCCGCCCACCGGGCCATGGCATTCACATGCATGAGAAGCTGTCCTCTCCTTCATCAGCAAAATCGGTAACTTCTAATATCTGCTGACACTTTATTTTGATGTTCTATTGACTAAGTCATTTTGCAGCTTCATGTCAGCTAACTCTCATTAGATCAATGCTGGATAGATTTCAATTACAAATTGTAGTCCGGTTCTGATTTCAAAGTACATGACAAAAAATGTTGTTAGTAATGTAATCCATTGCTTTACAAATTTAAAGGGATAGTTCACTTATAAATAAAAATAAGCCTTTTTTTGTCACCCTGAAGTACTCCTAGGGGTGTATATGACATTCTAGTCTATATTAAAAAATGTTAAAAGAATTAACACATGACGATGTATGATGTAGGAGTAGTGTAAGTTTTGATGGCTCTCGCGGTGTAGCCCCTCAAACTGTGTTCACTTTATAGCCTTTAATCCTGTAATTTGTGTACAAATGTGGGCACAGAGGACTCAGGTGTGATCCTAATTTTTATTTATTATAAATGTTATATCACTGTCTTCGATAAAGTTTTATCTATCCATTTATGGTGTTTTTTTTATTTTTGGGGTATTTTTGAATTTATTTACTTCAAAAAGTACCATATTTTCTATGTAAATTATGCTTGTTTTTCTGTTTTATTTTTTAATTTTTTTAACTACATTAAAACATCATTCCAATAAGTTCTTAAAGCTAAAACCTAAAGATGAAGTGACTTTGCTGTCACCTGGTTTCTTATTTTGGCTTATTTTAGAATGCTCTAAATTACAGTTTTTCCCATTCATTTCTATGGGTGCCCATTTTTGACCCAAATACAAGATTAAGGAGGTTTTTTTTTCACCCACTTAACATTGTAGAATTGAGTCAGAAAAATTGTGTGTGTTCAGGGGGCCAACTTAGGAAAAGTAGCCAAGTCTTGTGCCGCTCAGATCAAGGGAAGTATTTAAAAAATAAAAAATCAAAACTATTTTGCCCAGCATAATACGGTTTTAGGGTTAAACAAACAGGGCTGGGCAACAGCGTTCATCAAGTTCAAGGGTTAGTCTTGGCGTATGTCTACCTGCGTACGGCCATTTGCAAAGCTCAGTTATTTAGTCGATTAAGTTTTAAATATGGATATTTTTCTTACACAACGTCATCGCTACCCTTCATAAGACCTTTATTAACCCCTGGAGCCGGATTCGAGCACTTTTATCATTCAGAACTGGGACATAAAATCACAATCGCAAAGAGGAAAAATCTGATTTAATGTGTAAACTCAAAACTTGCTAGAAATAAAGTCAGAATTTTGAGAATTTTTCACTTTTTTGTGTCTAAACAGGCTTCTATTAAAATTGTGATCCAACACTTATAGCATTGTGCTCAGTCACAAATGTAAAAATGTTGTTCTTATGGCTCTCAATGTAATAAGTCAATTTAGTCTGTTATATTTAAAAATCAATCATGCCCATTTACACACCCGTCGTTCAATTTAAATCTTTTGTCACCTTTTTGTAATGTCAATTGTAATGCTTTCATCATCCATCTAGTGTCTTTGAATACATCATTTATTTATAGTCATTTGAGGCCATTGTTTAGTAAATGGATGTTTGTGATTTTAGTTGTGATTAAGTAATCGTGAATATCATGTGAAAATGGATTGGCAACATTAAAATGGGTTTGGCTGTTTGTTGTCAGAACCATTGCAGAGTCGAAGAAGAAGCATGAGGAGAAGCAACTTAAAGCCCAGCAGCTCCGAGCCAAACTGAGGGAAGAGAAGACCCACAAGCTGCAGAAACTCATGGAAAGAGTATGTTTTTCCCTTTAACACCTGTAGACACAGCTCATTTAGCCTCTGCTAGCCTGCCTCGGCCACAGGGGAAATCATGTTCGCGTGGATGTTGAAAGAATCACTTAACAGGCATTTTAGTCGTTCAGGGGGAGTCAGTCGTGGCGAGACTCATAAAACTGATGTTGGTTAGAATATGTTTGTTTTTGTTCTGCTCCATTTCTTGTATGAGGAGTGAGACTTAAGACAATATCGCATGTTTATATATCTGCACTTGAAGTGGACCACTAACATGTGTCATTCACACTCCTGACAAGTTTGACTTACATCACTTTGGCGGATTTGATCTTTTCGTGTGTCTCAGGAGAAGGAGGTGAGAAAGTGGAAAGAGGAGCTGTTGGATCAGAGGAGAAAGATGATGGAGGAGAAACTGCTTCATGCTGAATTCAAACGAGAGCTTCAACTGCAGGCCATCGTGAAGAAAGCACAGGAAGAAGAGGCCAAGGTCAGAAGTTCCTAAGAGGCTGAAACTGATATGTCCTTCTTTTTTCAAGCGTGAAACCGTAGTGATGTCACTATTCCGAATGCGCAAACTTGGAGATATTCTTCAGAATATGTAACCCTCTGGTGCTCTTCCCGTGTTGGGTAAAAATTACGTTTAAAAAAAATATGTATATATTTCAATTAAATTATTGTACTATATTTTAGTTTGATAATGTTTTTTATTTATTAATTTACTTTTAGAAGTATTTTATGGTAGTAAATGATATTTACACATGTATTTATAATCCAATAATCTTATCATAGATCTTGAATGCTTTAGGGCACAGACTTAAAGGGATAGTTCACTTTGAAATTAATTTTTGATATGTTTTAGCTTACCTCAAGGGCATCCAAGATGTAGGTGTCTTTGTTTTTGACCGTAGTTTCAATTTTGATATTTTAGGTCAAACCGTTCTTGTCTGTCAGTCATATAATGGAGGTCTATGGTCACCACCTCAAAGAGCATGCACAGAGAAGTCCAAATTAAACATGATTTAATGACTCGTAAATGTAAGTACACATTGACGGCCTAAGACACGAAGCGAGCGGTTTGTGTGAGAAAAGAACAGTATTTCATATATGCTTTTACCTCTTGTAACCACAGCCACGTCCAAGTGATTGGTTACAATAGGTAAAACATAATAAATAAAGATATAAATACTTTTTGTTTTCTCACACAAACCGCTCGCTTTAGTGTCTTTAGGCCATCAATGTGTGCTTACATTTACGAGTCATTAAATCATGTTTAATGTGGACTTCCTTGTGCATGCTCTTTGAGGTGGTGACCATAGACCTCCATTATATGACTGATAGACAAGAACGATTTTAACCTAAAAATATCAAAATTGAAAATATTGTGAAACAAAAAGACACCTACATCTTGGATGCCCTTGAGGTAGCTAAAACATACCAAAAATTTATTTTCAAAGTGAACTATCCCTTTAAGTTAGATTTTTTTTCAAATACGACAATTGGCAGATTATTGCTAAAGTGAAAAAAGTTATAACTTAAATTTAAAAAAGTTACAGAATGTTATATTTATCGTTATGAAAAATGTTATTTAGTTTAAAAAACATTTAAAATTTTTATATGAAATATATATTTTTAAAAACATGTTTTACTCTAAAACTGTAAGGGAAATTAAAGCCATAAATCTAAACAAGTTGTTCAAAAATTTGAGCCTGAGACCTCACATTTCAGTAGGATTTTGTTTGGCCACAGTACCAAAAGTTTTAACTTGAGAAAATTAATCTCCCATTCATTTCCAATGCCGTAATTTTTGACCGCGAGGAGCACAAGTGTGACTATTTTTTTCAGGACCATTTAACCTGTTCAAATCCTGTTCATGATTTTAAAAAAAAATCACATTAAAACCTTTACCAAGTTTCGTACTCATTCCGAATGAAAAAATAAAATTGACCAAAGAGCACCAGAGGTTATATGTAGTTCAATAGGAAATTTCTGTGCTAAGATTATTTTGTTTTATATTGGTGATTTGTGTAGGTGAATGAGATTGCGTTCATCAACACTCTGGAGGCCCAGAACAAGAGGCACGATGTCCTGGCTAAACTAAACGAATACGAACAACGGCTCAATGAGCTGCAGGAGGAACGCCAGCGGAGGCAGGAAGAAAAACAAGCCAGGGATGAAGCCGTTCAGGTATAGAACTAGTCTCTGTGTTCCCCTTATTCGTTTCGTGCTTCGAATGTGTAACTGTGTGCTCTTTTTCAGGAGCGGAAGCGGGTTTTGGAGGCGGAGCGACAGGCACGTGTGGAGGAGCTTCGGATGAAGAGACGGGAACAGGAGGCTAGAATCGAGCAGCAGAGGCAGGAGAAAGAGAGGGCGAGGGAAGACGCAGCACGAGAGAGAGCCAGGTCAGCATCATTTCCTGCCAAACACACCAAAATACTGATTCAGCAAAACACAAGGCTAACGCTAAAGACCCAAAGGAATTGGCTTTGAGAAACTGCCTGGTTAAAGATTTCTGTTTTAAACAAATGCTGTTTTAACATTCTATTCATCAAAGTATCCTTAAAAATGTCTCCTTAAAAGCAGCTGTTTTCAACATTTTTAATAATGATAGTAAATGTTTCTTGAGTATCAAACCAGAATGTTAGACTGATTTCTGAAGGATCATGTGACACTGAAATGAATAAATGCATTCAAATTGAAAACGGTTATTTTAAATAGAAATAATATAACTGCTTACTGTATTGTTTTCAAATAAATGCAGCTTTAGTAAGCATGTGACATCTTTAAAAAAACATACTTTTGAACGTCAGTGTATGTTGGTTTTTGCATTAGAATCACCATATAAACTATAAGGGAAATTTGTAACTAAATAATACACAAACAATTTTAATAATTAAGTTTGAAGGTCACAAAAACCCTGCATACATTGAATGCTTTGAGATCTAGATGGGTTTGATGTCATTCTTTTTGAATGTTTTGTTTTCTTTAGCTTTTTAAAGAGGCCATATAATGCGCTTTTTTGATTTTGTTTTTTGCGTCTTACAAGAATTTGATTCTTAAATGTTAAAAAAAAAAACATAATTTTCTTTTAGACTTTTTTTTCATGCATAATCAGGTGTTCAAAGCATTTTCTACTGGTTGAGAGAGGAATTACTGCAATAAATTGACTTAGGATGGTCTATTTTACTGTCATTAGTTAATATTATAGAATAGAGCCCAGTATAACCTAAAACTGTTATTTCTTAACGTTCTTGCTTGGCTTACAATGTTTACATAACATTGAACGTTCTAATAACATTTTGAATAACGTTCTTATAACCAAGAAATAACGTATATTTCTTCAAAACGATGTCTAAAAAACTGGACGTTTTGAATGTTCCTAGAACATTCAGAAATAATGTTTTTATAACTTAATGGGAACGTTATGAAACCTAAAATTGTTAGCTAGGGAAGAGGAGAGATTCGCGATTGCACTGAACACGTTTTCAGTGCAGGATTCTCTCAGCGAGCCCAGAGAAAATTGTCATATTCTCACAAGAGAATGTGAAAACATTGTGTAATTTAATACATCAGTATGGCGGTTTATTAAAAATTAATATAACAAAAATATACACCGGTTTTCGGTATGAATACCGTTATACCGTCCAGCACTAATAATAGGTCTCATTTAATACACACACTGCAGGGACCGTGAGGAGCGTTTGGCTGCTCTCAGTGCTGCTCAGCAGGAAGCCATGGAGGAACTACAGAAGAAAATCCAGATGAAGGTAACTGATCATAACACCATTTCTGACACCATTTTCAGTGTTTATCCCTTGTATCTTGGACAATACTGCTAGCATGTGGATCGCGTTTTCAGCATGACGAGAGCAGCCGGAGACACATGGAGCAGATCGAGCAGAGGAAGGAGAAGGCCGCCGAGCTGAGCAGCGGAAGACACGCCAACACGGACTACGCTCCCAAACTCACCCCTTATGAGCGGAAGAAGCAGTGCTCGCTCTGTAACTGTTGTGGTACGTACTGCATTATGAGTTTCTCTCCGATCACTTTGATTCGGGTATTAATACGTTTAGGCCGTTGAACATTTGGGACTCTCCAGACAACAATCCCTGCAAGGATGGACAGTCTGTCTTTGCGGCTTTGCCAGGCAGAGTACATAAAATCCCAGGCTACAAGGTGATTCAGAGGATTTTCATAGAGAATGCATGTAAATGAGAATTTAACTGCATTTCATTAAACATGAACTCTATGCGGAGATTAATAGCTGGGCGTGATTATGCTTTTCAAGCGACAGGCAACAAATCTTTGAGTGGCCGCATTTATCTCTGACGTGCCCAGCTTTTACTGCAACTGGGGCCAGACACCTTGGAGCTTCAAACTGACATCAGATTAAGCGCTGGGGAGAATGAAATCTTGTTAAAAATGTCAGATGACCTTGGCCAGGCTCTGACACCAGAGATCATCTTTAGGTCAGCAGGAAGCACTCTAGCTAATGACATTATACACAGACTGTCCTGTGTGGGCTCAACTCCAGGACTCAAAGGAGACAAACAACACAAGCATCCAGAGACTGTTGTCCTCACCTGCCATAGGGAAAACTTTCCTACTTTTAAGTGTAATTCTGCTGCGCATTTTTCAATTAGGTCACTTTATTGTAAAGCCACTTTCAGGTTCAGTCCCTTTGAAGTAAGGTTAAAGGAAAAGGCCATAGTTTACTCACCATCATGGCGTTTTCCTGCCTGTGTGAATTTCTATTTGTATGGAACACATAAAAACATTAAACATTTTTACCATTCAGTTCATATAGATTAATTTCTCCTTACCTTTATGTACTTTTTACATTTTGAAAGTTTTGGACCCCATTGAAAACCAATGGGGTCCAAAAAATGGAAATAATAATAAATAAAAAATAATATATATATATATATATATATATATATATATATATATATATATATATATATATATATATATATATATATATATATATATATATATATATATATATATATATATATTATTATTATTTTTTTTTTTTTTTTTTTCGTCAGCTTGTGTAGATTCATTTCAAACTACTTTTAGGTTCTTTTTGCCATTTGAAAGTTTAGGACCCCATTGACAAGACCATCTAAAACAAAATTCTTTATTGTTCCACAGAACAAAGTAAATCGGTTTTAAACAATATGAAGGCGAGTAAGTTATTTTTGGGTGAACTATTCCTTTAAAGGGGTGATGAACTAAGAAATCAAATTTTCCTTTAGCTTTTGACAACTAAGAGGTCATCATATTATAAGAATAACACGGCCGGTTTAGCCCCGCCCACCGATTCGCGCATTACATGCATAGCTAAATAACATAGATGCCTACCTCAGCGATGCCAAATCGGGTTGAGAGTGAAACTCATTATAATATGCAAAACTGTTCTCCACTCACAGCAGTGGGCGTTTACTTCCAAGTCTTCAGATCGAGACGCCCATAAAAACTGAGCATTTTTGAGCTAGGCTCAAAACTAGGTAAGAAATATCCTATTACTTATTCATTTTGATGTTTTTGAATGTAAAAACCAAGCGATCGTCATAAGTTGACCTAACAATTTAAAAAAAATATAAAAGGCCCCTTTAATTCATGACCCCTTTAGTTGTTTTAATCATGGGCACAATAATGATTCTTTTTTGTGGTTTGAACCCACTTTTTAAATTCTCAGATAATTTACTCAATCTCATATCATTATAAACCTGTACGATGTTTATCTTCTACGGAACACAAAAAAAGGTTAAAAATAGACAAAAACGTTCCATTCAGATTCTGTTCCATTGTAGGTTAATTTCAAACAACCTTACATTAGTCAATAATGGGTTCATTTTAAATTTTTTTGTTCAAAAAACATATTTCAGTGAACTATTCCTTTAACTGTTGATCAGATGCACAGAAGTGATCACCTTCTCTGGGGTTTGTCTTTTCGGTTATCTAAAAAGGTTTACTCAATAATACAAATTTTGTCTTTTACTCAACCGCATGTAATTCAAACCCTTTTTTTTTCTTGTGTGGAACAAAACAGAGATGTTTTGATGGTGGTAGTTCAAGATTTGAACCGTCAACCTTTTGCTTACCAGCTCAGATCGTTTAGCACTTAGCTAAACCACCCTGGTTTCTCACAACGAACTGAACCATTACATGAATAATAGAGATATTCAATGGAGTAGCAGTCTTCTATGCTTTTCACATGACCTCTTGAGTTTTCAGGACAGGTGAGTTGCTCTACAAACTCAAGAGGTGATATTTGAGCTGGTAAAAACAGTGCTTGGGGCGCTGATGCAATTGAAAAGAAAGTGTCAAAGCTTTTTAGTTATCAGTTATTTGTCAGTGTTTTGAGATTGTCTAGTTCTTATGAGATGTGTCTGTCAGCTCTGCAGATGTCTGTCAGGATCTAGGGATCATATTTAGCTTTAAAGGGTTGGAACATATGTCTTGACACCTGAGAACTGTCAGTCCATGAATGATGCTGAAACGTATTGTGTGGTAGATTGGTATGTTTCAGGCCCATGGCTTTATTTTTGGCGAATTGCCTCTCATGATCTCCGGCCTGTGCGTTTGTGTTGCAGATCTCCTCTGAGGTCCACCTGTTCAGTCACATTAAGGGGAAGGGGCACCAGCAGGCAGTGCGGGACAGCAGCAGCATTCAAGGGCGGGAGCTGTCGGACGAGGAGGTGGTGAGTTACCCCACTAAAAACACTGAAGAAACCAGGGTTCAAAACCAGAGGAGTTTGTAGTGAAACTGCAGAGTTTGTAAAATTTGATGCACATTACATGCATAAATTACATGCACATTTTATTAAATATATCTATAAAAAAATCAAATATTATTATAAAAATGCCAAATTGAGGATTTTTTTTTTACTATTTTAAATATGAAAAAATGTTATTTAATGTTTATATATATATTGCAATATTTTTATAAAAAATACACAAAAAACACAGTAATATTGTGAAATATTATGACAATTTAAAATGACTTTTTTATGTTAATATATATTAAAATGTAATTTATTCCTCTGAAAAAAGCTGAATTTTCAGCATCATTACTCCAGTCTTCAGTGTCACATGATGCTTCACAAATCACATCTAATATGATGATTTTATACTCCAAAAACATGTATGATTATCATCCATGTTGAAAACAGTTTTTTACATTTTTATTTCAGGATTCTTTGATGAATAGAAAGTTCAAAAGAACAGCTTTTATCTGAAATGGAAAGCTACTGTTACATTAAACACTACCCTTTAAAAAGTTTGGGGTCAGTAAGAATTTGTATTTTATTTTTGGGGGAAATAAATAAGAAATCAATACTTCTATTCATCAAGGATGAGTTACATTGATCAAAAGTTACAGTAAAGACATTTATAATGTTAGAAAAGATTCTAATTAAATAAATGCTGTTCTTTGAACTTTCTATTCATCAAAGAATCCTGAAATAAAAATGTAAAAAACTGTTTTCAACATGGATAATAATCATACAAGTTTTTGGAGCATAAAATCATCATATTAGAGTGATTTGTGAAGGATCATGTGACACTGAAGACTGGAGTAATGATGCTGAAAATTCAGCTTTTTTCAGAGGAATAAATTACATTTTAATATATATTAACATAAAAAAGTAATTTTAAATTGTCATAATATTTCACAATATTACTGTGTTTTTGTGTATTTTTTATCAAAAAAATTGCAGCCTTGGTGAGCAGAAGAGGCTTCTTTTAAAAACATAAAAAATCTTATCGATCTTAAACTTTTGACTGGTAGTGTATATATATATGTATATTTTATTTGTCATTGTTATAATTTTATAAAAAAATGTAAATTATAAATTTAAAAAAATATACAAACAATTATTACACATTTGTTAAATAAAAACAAAATATAACACCTAATTTTAATCTTGCATACAAATATGAATCATTGCATTTATTATTCATAATAGTTATTAAAAGTTTAAAACATTCCTGGAAAATGTATATACTTCATGTAGAATGTCACACTTGCTTATGTTTCTCACAGACACACAAACAGCTCACACACACACACATTCAACTTCATTTTTAGGGTAGACGTTTAATTTGAATGATTTTGCACATCATTTTTCATATCCGTAAAGGTTGAGAGGATCGAACACCAACTTTCCCATATTTTCCTTGGTTTGTGGGACCATAAAAGGCTGGGAGCGAATCAACACTAATAGTGTTTGTGTATATGGCGTGGGGTGAGATCACCCTGCCTTGTCTCTGGGCTTGACTGAGTGCCTCTCCCCTAACGCGGCTCGTTAAACGCGGGATCTCTCACCGCAATATGAGATTGGCTTTCACACTGGGCTTCTTTGTACGGCTGACAACTGTTGGTGCTATATGTCGCACCTTTGGCCCCTGGACCTCCTTCATTCAAACCTTTTTCTCAGCGAGTAATATTTAAACCCCCAGTGCTGCCTCTAAATCATTAGCCTTGGCCGCAGCCGCCTATCTCTCAGCCTGACAGCGTGATAAACACACAGCCGAGCCACCGCGGGCGTGCGACGCGTCGTCAGGTGCGGCTGACTTAATGAGGTCTGTCTGAATTGTTGAGCTTGATGTATTTAATTGAATTAACTGTTCACGCGGAACTTAGTTTTTAAACGCCGTTCGTTCGGTTTACGTACAAAAAGAAACCGTTTACCTGTGATTTACACGCCACGATCTGTAACAGTCAGCGGAATTAGCAAAATTGGAAACTTCAGGGTGTCTGAACTGTAAATTTGTCCTAGAGTTCATTACCGTGTCCTTGGCTCTTATTGGAAAAGACCACGCTGACTTTATTTTTTCTTCTCTTGGAGTTTATAAGCAATAGATGTCCAAATGTGCCATTTTGGTAATTCGTTCACAGTTGCTGCGTTTTAAGGAAACCTGGCCACAGGATTTGTTTGGATAGTCTTGCGACTGGACGCTCCGGTGCTCCTTATTTATGTCTCTGCTCATTTTGGTGTGCAGTATTTCATTCACACAACCGCCAACTATTTTCCAGTCGGCACTTCCATAATTCTTGCCGTTATGAAAGATTTTTAATTAAAACTAAGATGGTTGGCTGAACCGTGCAGAGGTCACGACGTAGTTTTTCAGCGGAAGCGTGTCCAGAGGCTCCGTCTGTCCTCGTATTTAGTCATATTTCGCTATTTAAAAGACTCTGGAGTTAAATTGAAAATACAGCGATTATCAACAGCAATGGATCAGTGTGACTTCAGGACACTTGGATTGCCTCTTGGACTCTATATTATCCTTTATTGGTTGTCATCTGTTCTGGTTTAATGTGATGTATCGCCGCTCTAGGCCCGTTTTGTTTGACACGTAGGAGCTTTATTTATCCTCAACCTTTGACGCCAGATCAAGAAGAAACACAGCTGAATGTTGAGTTATTCAAGCTAAAATATCACAGTTTTTCAGAGGCATGGCCTAGTCTGGTGGCTGGCACACAAGTGCTCATGGATTTAAAGAACTAGTTCACTTTTAAAAAAACGTTTGCTGATAATTTACTCCCATCCAAAATGTCCATGTCTTTCTTTCTTCAGTCGAAAAGAAATTAAGGTTTTTGATGAAAACATTCCAGGATTGTTCTCCATATAATGGACCTCAATGGGAACCAAACGGTTCAAGGTCCAAAGACCGATTTTCAGTGCAGCTTCAAAGGGCTTTGAAACGATTCCAGATGATGTATAAATGTCTTATCATGCGAAACGATCGCTCATTAAAAAAAAAAGTTTTATAAGCTTAAATGGTCGCCTTGCTCTGTTATGTGATGCGCGTTTGTGAGTCTCCTGTTCAAACTCGTTTATCAAAATGAAACTTAACCTTTGTTGTTGTTTTTTTTTTAAATGAGCGATCGTTTCACTTGATAAGACCCTTATGCATTGTCTGAAATCGTTTAAAGCCCTTTGAACAGTTTGCACTGAAACTGTCTTTTGGACCTTGAACCATTTGGTTCCCATTAAAGTCCATTATATGGAGAAAAATCCTGGAATGTTTTGTGACATCTTGACATGACATGGACATCTTGGATGACATGGGGGTGAGTAAATTATCAGCAAAGGTTTTTTTTAAAAAGTGAACTACTCCTTTAAGTCAAGACTTGTGTTGTATATTTTTTTATATAAATATGTATTCAGGAGAAATATAATATACTGAACATACTGAATATAAAACATAATATTATAAACAGTATTTAATATACACTATCGGTCAAAAGTTTAAGGTCGGTAAGATTTTTTATGTTTTTAAAAGAAGTCTTTTCTGCTCACCAAGGCTGCAATTTTTTGATAAAAAATACACAAAAAACACAGTAATATTGTGACATATTATGATAATATAAAATGACTTTTTTATGTTAATATATATTAAAATGTAATTTATTTTCATCAAGGATGAGTTACATTGATCAAAAGTTACAGTAAAGACATTTATAATGTTAGAAAAGATTCTAATTAAATAAATGCTGTTCTTTGAACTTTCTATTCATCAAAGAATCCTGAAATAAAAATGTAAAAAACTGTTTTCAACATGGATAATAATCATACATGTTTTTGGAGCATAAAATCATCATATTAGAGCGATTTGTGAAGGATCATGTGACACTGAAGACTGGAGTAATGATGCTGAAAATTCAGCTTTTTTCAGAGGAATAAATTACATTTTAATATATATTAACATAAAGTCATTTTAAATTGTCATAATATTTCACAATATTACTGTGTGTTTTGTGTATTTTTTTATCAAAAAATTGCAGCCTTGGTGAGCAGAAGAGACTTCTTTTAAAAACATAAAAAATCTTACCGACCTTAAACTTTTGACCGGTAGTGTATATTAGGGATGTCAATTTAACGTGTTTATTTAAAGCCCCCTTGTAGTCAATCATTTTATCCCTTAAAACTCATCTTTGATCACCAAAATTACATATTAAGCCTTTTTTCCTTTATTTTTTTTTTCTGTTGTGCCATAAAATACCTTGAATGTAACTCTACACTCCCTGACTCATTTAGTATGCACGGTGCTTTGAATATGCAAAGTAGCCCCGCCTCCACTCACTCACACCAGTTTAGAAATTCACTCGTTGAAGATCACACGTTGACGTGATTGCAAAGTAGCCCCGCCTCCGCTCACTCACACCAGTTTAGAAATTCACTCGTTGAAGATCACACACGTCTGACGCGGTAGTTTGTGACATCAGAAAAACCAATGATTTTCGAACCGGTTCACTGCCAGTAGACATAGACCTATAACAACATTAAAACCTTGATTTTCACAACAGTGGGACTTTAATAATTAGTTAACTATGGAAAAATAATGCGATTTAAAATAATTAACACACCCGACCCGCAAAGTTATTTTATCATCCTCAGAACTCCTTTCAAAACAAAGACGTCACATCACATGATGCATCCAATGTTAGAATGTAATCCTGCAAGGGATGTACAAGTCAAGTTTTATTGTGTACGTCGTTGGTTAGTTACCTTATACTTCTGTCATTACATTGTACCTGAAATGACAAACAGCTGTCTGTTTCACATTGGGGAAAGACATCTTTTGCCGGGTCTTTTGTGTCACACAAAAGAGTGGAGGATGGGACATGTATCAGTGTGACTGAGCGCTTCATCATGACCCCTGAGCATCGGTGGAGGTGTGATGTTTGCAGTTGTCTCTCATTACGTCTCACAGAAAGCACTGTGGTTTTTTCGAGTGTTCTAGCCCACAGGCTGGTCTCTGTCACTCTGTCATCGCTCCAGTCTCCTATTCTCACCATGTGCAAGTGGACACCAGTCCATCACCTGTCCATCGAATTTGATAGGTCGTCATATGCCACATTGTCCTTTTCCTGGACCTAGAGCATACATTTTTTATGTAGGTTTCTTTTATGCAGAAATCTTTTTGATGCAATCTAAGAGCTTTCTGTTTTCTCCATAGAGAACTGCCACTTTGACGCTTCGAGGCGTTCTTAAAGAAATCGTAAAACTAATCCATATGGAACAAATTTAATTTAGGCTTTCATGCGCATATAAACTGAAGCAAAACCATACCTGATTATGAGCCTCATTGGTTCTTGCTAATGCTCAAACATGCTGCGTAACACAAGAATGAGCCTCATTGGTTCTCACGTCAAGTTAACTTGCTTGAGCTTCAGTTTACCACAACTGATGTGTGAGTTGATCAATGTTTATGTAAATAAAAGCCTGAATTTAATCGGTTCATCATATAAAGCGATCATGTCTCTTCAGAAGTTTTTTGGACTAAACCGCTTAATTCCGGATTAGTTTTATGATCTCTTTACGAACTTTTTGAAAGCGTCAAAGTGGCAGTTGCATAACTGTCAACGGAGACACCAAAATGTCTCAAATTTCATCATAAAGAATTTCATTTATGTTTCGAAGATGAATGAAAATCTTACGGGTTTGGAACAACATGAGGGTAAGTAATTAATGACAGAATTTTAATTTGGTGTACTATCCCTTTAAGTAAAGACCCAAATCATTTTGAAAATCAAACTATAAGAATATGTACATTTTTAAAACTTTTTTTCTGTAAAACCAGAGCAGTGGTGTTATGACATGACTTTCTTTTCAAATGTATTCTTTAATTAAATTCTGTTCAAGTCTCAGACTATTGAAGCGATTGACTCTTGCCATAATGGTAATAGCTCCAGCCGTGGTCTCTCACAGATCTGTTTTTGTGCTTCTCCCCTCTCCTCCAAACCCCTCTTTATAATCTCAAGATGGTGCACGTCTTTGAGGTGTTATAGAAACAATCGCATTAAGTGAACGGCAGGCGAAGTAGATCGCCTTTCAGAGAGATTACTCAACAGATGCCTCTCTGGCCACAGGGAGGCAATGGTTATGACTGCAGGGCTCGACTCCTGTTCCCGAGGGACACGGGGGAGATGCCTCTTCAAGCGCACGCACACACGATTGCTCATACATTTGAAACACTATATGATGCAAATGTACAGATTTCAAACGGAGGTCCGTATGGCAATTTGTCACATTTGTCTCAAACTAATTCATTAAGGACAGGTGTCAAGCATTCGAAGACGGTGTTGGCTGCGGTCGTTAAAACTTTGTTATTGTTCGCTTCGTTATTGTTCAAAGTTCAATGGACCTTGTGAAGAGCTGTTGGAAGAAACGGAGAGCCGATGTTTGTGCAAATGTTCAGTTCTCTCCGCCTCCTTATTAGTTATTTACCAACCCCAAAACCCAATTTTAATTTTGCCATCATTTGCTCGCCTCTCAATGTCGTTCCAAAGCTATGACGTTTTTTTCTCCTGCTGAACAAAGATGTTTTGAAGAAAGTTGGGGCCAAATCAATGTTGGACCCCATTGACTTTCATTGTACACACAAAAAGAAACAGCTTTTGTGTTGCACAGAAGAGCATGAGTAAATGATGACAGAATTAAAAATGATCAGTGTATGTTTGTTTACATACTGTGGGTTTTTGAAGCATTAAATACATGTTATATGTCTGTCTTTTGAAGCAAACGCACATCACCAAGGCCAATTAATATCTGATTAATGTATAAACATGCTGAACAAAGCCAAGCAACAATTGCGTTATCTGTTAAGGTGTGGTCACATTTACAGTGGTTCTGTGAATTTTCACAGGCGAAATTCAGGATATTACCCACCCAGTACGTTTTATGGTTTAAGGGGGTCATGAACTGGCTTTTAAAATTTTTTTATTTTGTTGTCTGAGGTCAACTTATGACGTTCGCTTGGTTTTTACATTCAAAAACATAAAAATGAATAAGTTATGGGCTATTTTCTTCCCTAGTTTTCAGCCTACTTGAAAAATGCTCGGATTTTATGGGCGCATTGAAGACTAGGAAGTAAACGCCCACTGCTGTGAGTGGATAACAGTTTTGCATATTATAATGAGCTTCAACTCTGTCGTCGGTGCACGTGGTATGAATTTGTTTTGAAAACCACTGTTGTAAAATGGCAACCAGAATGATTCGCCCATACATGTTTGACCCAGAGGCCGATCCCGAATCGCAGGACAATGAACCAACAGCACCTCGAATACAACGGATACTTGTAGACACATACACATAATTATTAGATAGCTATTAAACGATCTGTAACAATGCAATGCTGGCCGAGGAGATTATTATTTCTAAAATAAAAATATTACTCACATAAGTGTGTTGCACCACTCCTGTTGGATCCAATATAGAAGGTACAGCGCCTTTTTTAATCTTAATCGGTCTGCAAATCCAGCCTCGAACTGTGTCTTGTTCACAAAACAATCCTCTGTGAAATGAAGCGAACATACGGATAATGTTTTACGCTCATCTGCTGGAACGTCATTAAAAACACATTTTAACCAGGCATTCCTAATATTGGAATCCAGAGGAAGCTTATGCAGCGACTGTCTTCTTTCACAGCCAGGCACGGCACAACATTTTGTCAACGGAATGTTTATTGCTGGTAGCTCGCTCCGGTTTGTCATCACGAGGTATGCTTTTGTTTACCTATGCGTGAATGCGCGAATCGGTGGGCGGGGCTAAACCGGCCGTGTTGAAGTAGGCGTTGATGAGCGGGTGGGGTTTTAGCGTCATTGACGTCATACTTCCACACTTTCAAAAACAAGACGTTTGTTGAGGCTGGTGTCAATAAAAGCTTTTATTGGACTAACAATGATCGTTTTCAGTTCTGAAACTTACAGGATATTCTTATAATATGATGACCTCTTAGATGACAAAGCTCAAGGAAAATTTGGTTTCTCAGTTCATCACCCCTTTAAGTTGGTCACACGGATTGAAAGCTGCTTGGATTGAAATGTGTGCTTCATACATCGGTACACTAATGACAACAGTCAAGGGACTCTAATGTGACTGCTCCATTAGTCCCAACATCGCAAAAATCAGTGGCATTTAATAAAGTTATTGCTTTAGTCCGACTACCAACTTTTGTAGTGCCGGTAAATACACTTCATTACTTGATATATTACGGTGAAGATTCTTCTACCTTCAACAGAGTTGAAAACTCAGTTTGTTACAATATCCCATTCCTTCTGAAAATTGGTCTACCTTTGTAACTGTAACTGAAATGTGGAACCAGGATATGTATTTGCCTCATGCAGTGCGTGTGCCCAGGTTTCTGAAGAGCTCCAGAATCAACCTAGTAGTCTTTTGGCTCCCATCCTCCGTTAGCATACGGCCTCTGAAGTATCGACTCTAAGAGTGGGAACTCTTATCTGATCTCACCCGCTGCTCCCATCCTGCGAGGTGCCGGATGACAGAATAATTGGATAATTGCTTTCTGGCACATGCATCACTTCGTCCGCAATTGAGTTACATCCGTCTTTCTTCCCATGGAAATATCGGCATCATCAGAAAGAGACGGAAAGCTATACCTCTCCCCCATAACCCCCCTCCAAGCACTTCCGCCGCCTTAATGCCAGCAGCGAGTGGAGGAGATGCCTTCATAATTGTGGAGCACAATGCCTGGGCCGGGAGGACTTTACATGCCAGACAAAGAGCTCAACACCTGGACTTTCAATGGAGGTGCTCCACTTTACGTCTAGTGTGGGAGTTGAAGCCCTGCCTTTGGACATGTGCTGTGTGGAGAGGTCCCGCAGAATTGACTTTTAGATGTTTGATCTCTTCTCTTCTGTAGCTCTGTTCCGACACACCCATGTGACGTCATTCCATTGTCCTGTAGGGACTTTTCTAGAGGCACGTGGCTTTGAACTTAGAGGTCTCTCTATAGAGCTGTAATGAATCTAATATGCTTTTTTTGTGGCAAAATATGGACTAGTTAAATCAAACTTTGATTAAGCCTTCTCATCCTACCACCTCATGTCTATAAGCACACTTTGTGTGTTTGCTTTCCAATGTACAGTGTATTGTTTGTGTGCAATTAGTATATTATGATATTATTTACATGCCCTTTCCCTGCCCTGCAAATTAATTTAAATTGTTCAAAATAATTTTCTGTAAAATTGAAGCTTAAATAAATTCTGAATCGTGATTAATCATTTTCACAGCACTATTAAAAACTTAAAAAGAAAAAATTTGAAATGTTGCAATATTGCAATAGCAACAAACTGAAATAAGTTTAAGCTGAAGTACTAAAATTATTAAAGTCATGTAATTTTATTAAAATTATTATTTTTTATAAAAATGTAAGTTCTATTAATGATAATAAAAATGACAAGAGAAAATAACTATGAAATATTTAGAAAACACTTTTCTCACTTGTCATAAAATTTGCCAAAAAAGCTCTAATATGAAAGCATTTACACTACCGGTCAAATATGTTATGTTCATATATAATAAAATGTAATTTATTCCTCTGAAAAAAAGCCGACTTTTCAGCATCATTACTCCAGTCTTCAGTGTCACATGATCCTTCTCAAATCACTCTAATATGATGATTTTATGCTCCAAAAACATGTATGATTATTATCCATGTTGAAAACAGTTTTTTACATTTTTATTTCAGGATTCTTTGATGAATAGAAAGTTCAAAAGAACAGCTTTATCTGAAATGGAAAGCTTTTGTTACGTTAAACACTACCCTTTAAAAAGTTTAGGGTCAGTAAAAATTAGTATTTTATCCTGAAATAAAAATGTAAAAAACTGTTTTTAACATGGATAATAATCATACATGTTTTTGGAGCATAAAATCATCATATTAGAGTGATTTGTGAAGGATCATGTGACACTGAAGACTGGAGTAATGATGCTGAAAATTCAGCTTTTTTTCAGAGGAATAAATTACATTTTAATATATATTAACATAAATAAAAGTCATTTTAAATTGTCATAATATTTCACAATATTACTGTGTTTTTTTGTGTATTTTTTTATAAAAAAATTGCAGTCTTGGTGAGCAGAAGAGACTTCTTTTAAAAACATAACAAATCTTATCGATCTTAAACTTTTGACCGGTAGTGTATATCATTTAATTCTCCTTTTGTTTTTTTCCTCAGGAACACCTGTCTCAAAAAAAGTACATCGTAGACATCATGACCGACAGCAGCGTGCCCTCCGGACAGTGCAAAAGATGGAGAAGAGAGACAGAAAGCTTCGGAAAAAGGCCAAGAACTGCGGGCACGCATGAACTCAAGGTGATGCGATCACATTCTCTTCACGCTTTCTTTTCTTTATCTCCCTCCCTCACTCTGTGGGGCTAAAGCGTGGTGTTGTCGCGTATGAGAGCTTTATGAGTGACAAGGAGATGGAGAGCAGAGGCAATGTGCATCCTGGCTGTCCACGCGGCAACACTGATGAGCTTAATTTATGGCCACTCTCTGTGATTGGGGAGGAAAAAGTGAGAATCGATCTGTTAGCCCCTCCCTACCACTCCCCCACTTTCACCTGTTAAGAGCTTTTCTCCTAATTGGTTGCCACCACGCTGCCAAAACTGAAGGCTTCTTTACTGTACAATAGTATGTTAAAGTATGTGTAAAGCATGCCTGTTTTTTTCTCTTCCAACTATTGATTTTTAAATGAAGTATCAAAGAAAATCAATAGCAATCAAACAAATAGGAGTGAACGCCTCAGTGTCAGATCCTAGACCTGGGCACTATCAATTTTGCGTCCTGTCACAACTGTTAGTGTGTGTGTGTGTGTGTGTGTGTCTTTATGTAAGGAGAGTTAATGTGGTATGTTTGATTGTCAGTAAGGCTAAAATTGGAGTTAACCTCTTCAGAGTTTGTTTGAGTTTGTTCAGTGTACTATTCTAAAGAGCTAGGAATTGTGGGGAGAAATGTTTGTTACTAATTGCTTATGTTCAGTCTAATTATATATTAAAGTGAGGTTTATTTAGTGACAATCTTTAGAAACTTATTTGAACAGTGACTACAGCATATTCATTAATGAGAAAAAAATCTATACAAACTTGTAGATATTTATAAGTTGCAATAAAGTACTGACAATGTAAATAATGACATTGTTGGTTGTATATAAAGTAAATGTATTTGTTCAAACATAAATTAGTCAATGTAAGTTAATTGCAAGTCAAAAATTTTAATGCAATTTAATTTAGTTATGAGATTTGTAAGTTGATGTTTCTGCATAATTACTGTGTTCGTAAGTTGTAATTTCAGTATATAAGTTAAATGTATGTGTGTGTGAGTGTGTGTGTGTGTATACACTCACCTAAAGGAATATTAGGAACACCATACTAATACTGTGTTTGACCCCCTTTCGCCTTCAAAACTGCCTTAATTCGACGTGGCATTGATTCAACAAGGTGCTGAAAGCATTCTTTAGAAATGTTGGCCCATATTGATAGGATAGCATCTTGCAGTTGATGGAGATTTGTGGGATGCACATCAAGGGCACGAAGCTCCCGTTCCACCACATCCCAAAGATGCTCTATTGGGTTGAGATCTGGTGACTGTAGGGTCATTTTAGTAAAGTGAACTCATTGTCATGTTCAAGAAACCAATTTGAAATGATTTGAGCTTTGTGACATTGTGCATTATCTTGCTGGAAGAAGCCATCAGAGGATGGGTACATGGTGGCCATAAAGGGATGGACATGGTCAGAAACAATGCTCAGTTAGGCAGTGGCATTTAAACAATGCCCAATTGGCACTAAGGAGCCTAAAGTGTGCCAAGAAAACATCCATTACACCACCACCACCAGCCTGCACAGTGGTAACAAGGCATGATGAATCCATGTTCTCATTCTGTTTACGCCAGATTCTGACTCTACCATCTGAATGTCTCAACAGACAACAGAAATCGAGACTTGTGTGTGTGTGTATGTAGTTATACTTATACAAGTTACGCATGTATATAAATGTTATAATATTTTTGTTGAAATTTATGTTTTCAATAGTTGAAATTTCAACTTAAGTTAATACGTTTTTATGAAGTTATGTTCATAAGTCATAATCATCCATATCCATCCATTCTCAAAATCGCTTGTCTATGTAGAATCGCAGGAATGTAAATGTATTTGTGCAGTTACATTCCTGCATATTTTTGCATTTACATTCCTTCCATATGGTTATTTTGTATGTAGTACATCATGAAATTTCTGCATTTGTAAGTTGTAGTAATTACAACATTGACTAAAGGTGAAATTGAATTCACTTATGCATGTTGAAATTGAATTAACCTACAATTTCTGTGCTGATAAGTTGTGATTGTAATGAAATTTCTCCATATGTAATTTTAATAATATTACAGGCTTTCATAAGTTTTTATATATTTCATGAGAAATAGCAACAAAATATGAAACGGTTATCAAGATTTCATTTTTGTAACAATTATTTTTGTAATTGTTGCATCGCTAGTGGCCTTATAGTAATTGTAATTTGTAGACTCTCTCTCTCTGTGAAGTCTACTAACAGTCTTGCCGTATAGAGGAGACCGGCAGTCTGCCCTGGTTCTGAGCTCATTAATATAGAGGTAGCTCAGAGGGCAGAAAACAGCTCTGAGCTTTGGCTGGGAGAGTGACAACATGAGCCTCCTCTGTTCTCTGTCACTCCTGTGCTGAGCCCTGCAACACTCATGCTGCGAGGGAAAGAGGGCTAGGAGGAAAGAATGAAAGGGAGAGAACAGGCGCTACACGCTCATAAATCAAGGCCGCCCACAGCCCTGGCTTGCTGAGGTTGGCGGCTCCACCGCGGGGTGGAAATGAGCCGTTTTATAGGAGCACAGTGTGGCGTTTGTAAAACGCTGGAGAGCTTTTCTCAGCCCTCCCAGGTAGCCCTGTCCCCCAATGTCATTGTTAAGCCCGCTCAGTCCCCGTCAGAGCCGTGGCATGGAAAAAGGCTGTTTAATTTCCTTCGCTGGACCCTGATTTATTCTTCAAATATACGGCTTGTTCTTCATGTGCAAACATGTGTGGTTTTAATTACCATGAAAGTAGCATGTCCGCCCGTGTCAGCATTGGATGTGGGCTTTAAACTTTCAGAGGATCTCACTCTTAACTCTTTCCTTCTCTCTCTGATGGGCCTTTCTCTTGTGGATGGTGTTTGGCAGGTTGCAATACTTGTCTTTTCCCCTGGCTTTAGAACAGAGTTCTCAGTGTGTTGGTGCTACCTCAGAGAGGGTGGTGCACAAAAGACCCCCTGTTCAGCACTCCTAGAGGAGTTTACTCACAAATTCAGAAAAAAAGTTCCCTAGAGGAGAGTCGGTGAGAAGTAGGGGAGGGAAGGAGGGAATAGATGAGCTACAAGGAAACAAGGTATGGGTCTTGGAAAAGATGTGCAAAAAAGGACACATTGAGCGAACATGGCGACCTCAAAAGAGGAACTTGTGAGCAGCCTTTTGCAAACTGACAAATGGGATACCCCATGGTGTGGCAAAGACGAGTCTTCAAGTGCAAAGAACGAGTCTTCAAGTGCCAGAGGCGAAGTCTTCAAATGACGAGTCTTCAAGTGCCAAGACGAGATCTCGAAGGAGGTCTTAAAGTGCAAAGTCGAGTCTTCAAGTGCAAAGAGCGAGTCTTCAAGTGCAAAGACGAGTCTTAAAGTGCAAAGTCAGTCTCCAAGTGCAAAGACGAGTCTTCAAGTGCATAGACGAGTCTTCTAATGCAAAGACGAGTCTTCAAGTGCAAAGACGAGTCTTAAGACGTCTTCAAGTGCAAAGACGAGTCTTAGACGAGTCTTCAAGTGCAAAGACGAAGTCTTAAAGACGAGTCTTCAAGTGCAAAGACGAGATCTTAAGGCGACGATCTTCAAGTGCAAAGACGAGTCTCGAGTGCAAAGACGAGTCTTCAGTGCAAGACGAGTCTTAGTGTGAAGATGTCTCAAAAGAGTCTGAAGTGCAAAGTCAGTCTTCAAGTGCAAAGACAGAGTCTTCGAAGTGGGAGGCGAGTCTTCAAGTGCAAAGGCGAGTCTTCTAGTGAAGACGAGTCTTAAAGACAAGTCTTAAAGTGCAAAGTCAGTCTTCAAGTGCAAAGAGCGAGTCTTCAAGTGCAAAGACGAGTCTTCAAGTGCAAAGACGAGTCTTCAAGTGCAAAGACGAGTCTTCAAAGGCAAAGACGAGTCTTCTAGTGCAAAGACGAGATCTTCAAGTGCAAAGAGCGAGTTTTCAAGTGCAAAGACGAGTCTTCAAGTGCAAGTATGAGTCTTTGAGTGCAAAGACGAGTCTTAAAGTGCAAAGTCAGTCTTTAAGTACGAAAGACGAGTCTTCAAGTGCAAAGACGAGTCTTCAAGGGCAAAGACGAGTCTTCTAGGTGCAAAGATCGAGTCTTCTAGTGCAAAGACGAGTCTTCTCAAGTGCAAAGACGAGTCTTCTAAGTGCAAAGACGAGTTCTTCAAGTGCAAAGACGAGTTATCTAGTGTACAATCTTCTGCAAAAGTACACCTAGCGGCCACACTTGAGGATGTTTGTGTTCCTTCATAATCAGTAAAATTACACATTGCACACTCTACAGTCTTGTGAACTTAAGGGTTACTTGCAGAGTGAATGCCTTTAGTTGACTAGACATCATCGTGTGTTCCATTTGGGACAAGGCCAATGTGTCTGCATTTCAACTTTTTAAGACACTTGAACCCTGCTAACCTATTTGCCATCAGGTGCATGTAAATCTTTTCAATCTCTGATGGATCCGGTATTTATTCTACGTATAACCCCTTGTATACATTTGTTGAATCCTATAGATGGATCCAGCTTCATTCCTCTACAGTGGATGTGTTCCACAGTTCACATTTTTCCCTCCCTTTTTCCTCGTCCTTTTATTCATCATCAGTCAAATTGTCTTGATTAAGAGCCTCTCAAATCCAATATTAAATATTGCAGTGCTGCCCGAACCAAATCTCTGTAATTGGGAGTGCCGAGTGCCTGAGTCTCCCATAGCACGTTTAAAACGGATACACTGTATTTGGGGTTTTTTAATCCGTCCGAAGGCATTGACGGTTTTACAGTTGATTGGGAGGAGGGGCCGTCTGCGTTCAGCTTGGCGGAGGTGAATAGTGGGGCACATCATGATGAATTGATGATTAGCTCTGCATTGTAGCTTTGTAGCCCCCCCCCCCCCCCACACACACACACACTTATAGCTGGTTACTAATATTTATGGTGCCCGGCCCGTTTAATGGGGCCTGCCGCGTTCGGAGATTGATGGTCCGGCGATTGCCCCTCTGTTTAACCCGTGCAGGCGTAAAGCTGTCAAAGAGGAATATTGTAATCTGGAGGATGAGGGACGGAGGCCAGGTACGGTTCACAATCTTTTTCCGAGTCTATGTATCGCCCAGGATCCTTTCACTCCTTCAAAACAAAACGCTTCAGAATCAGTCTTCAAAAGTGCTATGCTACCCCAAAGAAAGCAGAGTCAAACCTAATTGTGTTTATAGTCAATTTATTGTTACGTGTCTCAATAGTCAAGGGTTAGGGTTAAGGGATCATCACATGACCTGGTGGCATCTCCAAAGTCTCCTGTCCTCTATGACACATTGATACATTCATTTAAAGTCACTATTCAGTGTGTTTTATCGCCTCCTACAGATCAGGACCAGAACTTTATTCACCTCAAACTTATAAAGACATTCAGTCACCACAAAGTTTTTTATTTGTTTTGTTTATTAATTGAAAATCTCATAATTCACCCCTTTAACTAGAAAATGATTGTCACCTGCAGTGAACAATCTTGTTTTTATTAGGATTAATTTGCAGTAGTATACACTGTATATAAAAAAGTTGATGCCTTTAAATTAAGTACATTCAACTTGGATGTTTAAAGGTAACAGTTCACTTTTAAAAAGCTTTTGCTCACGATTTACTTACCTCCATGTCATCCAATGATGTCCATGTCATTCCTTCTTCAGTCGAAAAGAAATTAAGGTTTTTGATGAAAATTCAAGGATTTTCTCCATATAAATGGACTTCGACCGGGACACAAATGGTCCGAAAGGTCCAAAGAGACAGTTCAGTAGCAAGCTGCAAACTGTTCAAAGGGCTCAAAATTCACTTCCAGGCGACTGATAAGGAGCTTTATCAAGCGACAAACGATCGCTCATTTAAATAAAAAGAAAAACTCTCAAGTTTTAGAAGCTCAAGTGGCTCTGTTTCGGCACCTTGCTCTAATCATCCCGTGATGTGCCGCCCACCACTCTCCTGGTTCGAACTCGTTTATCAAAATGAACAAACCCTTTTTTCGTGTCATTTAGTTCAGTCGACGAACAAAATGAATGGGGCGGGAAAAAATTTGTTCTTTTTGATAAATGAGTTTGAACAGGAGTAGTCACGAACGCAAAAAAAAGGAGAAAGGCGCCAAAACAGAGCCATTTGAGACTTATAAAACTTAAATCTTTTTTTTTAATGTACTGATCATTTCGCTTGATAAGACCCTTATTCATCGTCTGAAATCGTTTAAAGCCCTTCTAACAGTTTGCAGTTTGCACTGAAATTGTCTTTTGGACCTTGAACCATTTGGTCACCACTGAAGTCCATTATATGGAGAAAAATCCTGGAATGTTTTCATCAAAAACCTTCATTTCTTTTCGACTGAAGAAAGAATGACATGGATATCTTGTATAACATGGTGGTGAGTAAATTATCAGCATAAGTTTTTTTTTAAAAGTGAACTACTCCTTTAAAAATGACAATTGTCATCACCTTGCTCATCCTCAAGTTGTGCCAAACCTGTATACATTCTCTTTATTCTGCTGAACACAAAGGGAAGATATTTTGAAGAATGCTGATAACCAGACAGGTGATAGACCCCATTGACTTCCTTAGTAGGAAAGAAAATACTATGGGAAGTCAATGTCTAGCAACATTCTTCAAAATATCTTTCTTTTTGTCTTCAGCAGCAGAAGAAATTCATACAGGTTCTGAAACAACTTGAGGGATGAGTAAGTTTAATTCTAAGTGAACTATTCCTTTAAGTCATTTCAACTTTAATTGACAATTAGTTGTCTCTGATGTTCTCTTCCGGAAAGAGTTTATCAGCCCCTGAACATCCATCCATCAAGCGTTTTGTTGTTTTTTCTCTCCCAGAAGCTCGATCGATCACCCTTATCTGACGGAATGGGATGTGTGATTGTCAGGAATTTTGCTTGTGGTCCACACCAGTGTACTGAGAGCTGACTGACAGCAAAACATTATTTTGGTCTGTGACTCACTAGGAGACTAATTCACACCCTTCAGCCAATCATCTTATTTATTTTCAATTTCTGGACTTAAATAGTGTGGCTAATGGAGAGTCCGGTATTCCCTGCTGTGAAACAACATCCTCTGCTGCGAATACCTCTCTGAAGAATCGAGTGTTTGTGTACTGTTCGTGCTTGTCAGTTTGTGATTGCTGCTAGTGCGGTCCAAAGACTAAATAAACAGTTTTGAGGCTCAGCTTGACCTCTTGACATTTTCTTTGTTCAGCATGTCGTCTTATCTTCTCATGTCTTCAGGCTGACAGCCATCGGACTCCTCTGTTGCTCTCCGTCTCTCTCCATCTCTTTCTGACAGACTTGTTTGTCTTTCTTTTTCAGGGCTAAGGAGTATGAGACATGCATGGAAGCCAAGTCCCAGACCCCCGACTCTCCTTACAAGGCGAAGTAAGCTCCCCGCTTCACTTTTAAGGATCGAATACCCAACCTGAGGTTTTCTTCTAGTAATTCGTATCTTAATGCTGTCGTTTAAATCCAAGCTTTACAAACTATGCCAGCACTGGGCTTTCCTTTATCAAACCTTTTTTAACTATGCAAAACTGATATACAAGCGGATCTCCTCTTAAAGTCTATAATTCTTGCTGTTTTCAGGTTTTGGTTCAGGTTTCAAAATCAGGTTTTGTTCTTTTGCACAATGATAGTAAAAACCTAAAATCATCTATACTTGTGACATTCTATCAGTCCCTGAAAAGGGAATAATATATCTTTTTAAATTAAAAACAATATGCTGAAAATTTCTAAAAGGACTATGGTTAAGGTATGGCTAAAACTCATAAAAAAAAAAAAATTCTATATTACATAAATAATACTAAGAACACTGGTCATATTTCACACCAACCAAATAATTGTTTTTTTATTAAGATAAGATAAGAGAAAAACTTTTTTTGTCCCACAGTTGGGAAATTATGGTTTGCAACAGCAGAGAAATAAGCATAGACAAATTAAAAGAGAGACCATTTCTTACCCAATAAAAAACTGAATTCCTGCATAATAAATAAGACTAAAACAGACTATGCCTTTTATAATGTCCTGCGGCATAATAAATAAAATAAATACTGATAGCAAAAATGTATGCACAGATGTAATAATGGCACATAGCATTGAGTCATCAGTGATCATTGTACAGTTTTTGTGCATAACGCTAAATTATTATTTACAATTTATTTTACAATTTATCTTTCATAACCGTTCAGCACATTGGAAATGACTTTTTTATATTCTAAAAAATATTTATAAAATCAGAATACTTTAAAGCCAGTACAATTGATACCAAATGTCTTTATATATACATTTTGCATAAACATTTATATATGTTTTATTTATTATAGTAAAAATGTGTTTTTTTTAATGCTGAGTTGTTTTTACATTTAAATCTGAATATTTGAAAGGCAGAACAACAAATAACAAACCCATACTAACTAGCTTAATTTATAAATACCTTACAATTTAAATATCTATTTTTTCAGCCAGTAATGAGAATTTAGGAGAGGAAATGTGGTTAATTATCATGAAAATAATGCAAAACTAAAATGTCTTGTTATTATTATTGAAAATGATATAAGCCAGACATATTTTAACAGGTTGTTGACCAAATTATCCTCAAATAAAAAATGAAAACAAATTGATGCATTTATGATTGTTTTCTTCCAGGCTCCAGCGTCTGGTGAAGGACCTGGTAAAGCAGCAGCAGGGGCAGGACAGTGGTCAATGGGCCAGTAACAAAGTGTCTGGCCTGGACAGAACCCTGGGAGAAATCTCTCGCATTCTGGAGAAACAGGTTTGTACATATCTCTTCTTATCCATCTCCCTGGTGTGTTCTGATAGGGACGTGCCCTCTAAATCAGTTTTACTGAAAATACTCCAGGACGTGCAGTGCACTTTCTTAACTGAACAAAGCTGGAGATACCAGTAATAATGACTGAATGGATGTATGTTTTAAACTGCTGTTTATCTGTCCATCTTTACTACTGCACAATCACACCGGGGTTCTTCTGGAACTGTAAGCAGTGTTTAGACCAGTCTATGTCAGGGGCTTGGGGGCTTTAGTGTGTGTGCGTGTGTGTGTGTTAGTGAAGGAAGGGATTTGACTTGAAGATAAGCCTCTAGGCTGCTCTCAACACCGACTCCACTGAACCGCCGGCTTTGGCTGCAGTCCTCCCCGTCTCGCAGTCTATGTAGAGTATCGCTTTCCATCCCCAGCTCTCTGCCCTCGGTTATTTGCTAATGAGGGCCAGGTTAGGTGCTTGTTTTCATTGCCGCAGATGTTATTAATTGGCGGAGATCCTCGTTTGTCAAACAGGCGAACATGTTTCAGAGCGTTTGGCTTGCTACTGTTGTGCATTGTGGCTTTTGAACAAAAATATGTTAGTTTTTCAAAAGTAAAATAATCCAAATCACTTGAGGTAACAATAGCAGGGAAGCTTTTGAAGATGTATTTTAGCGATTACTTGAGTTGTTTCCAAATGCTTGCTTGGCATGTCACCATCTATTAATATCCCACAATTCAGTATGAGCTGTGAGATTAAATCTATCAATTGCAGTGTTTTTGATAACCTTTTTAAAGGAGTAGTTCACTTTAAGAAAACATTTGCTGATAATTCACTCACCCCCATTTCCTTCGAAGATGTCAAGTCAAGTCAAGTCACATTTATTTATATAGCGCTTTTTACAAGACAGATTGTATCAAAGCAGCTTCACAGTTATAACATGAAAGTAGTACAACACAGATCAATAATATGTCCATGTCCATGTCATTCTTTCTTCAGTCGAATAAATTAAGGTTTTTTGATGAAAACATTCCAGGATTTTTCTCCTTGTAATGCACTTTACTGTTAACCAAACGGTTAGTTTCAGTGCAAACTGTTCAAAGGGCTTTAAAACGACACCAGACGATGAATAAGGGTCTTATCAAGCGAAACGATCGCTCATTTAGTTATTTTTTTGCAAAATTTGTTTTATAAGCTCAAATGGCTCGCTGCTCTGTCCTGTGATGCACATTTGTGACTCTCGCTGTTCGAACTCAGTCAAAATGAGATCAATCCATTCATTTTCTTCGTTAAATGAACTCAAACGACTCTAAAAAAGATTTGTTCATTTTGATGAACGAGTTTGAACAGGAGAAGTCATGAATGTGCATCACAGAACAGAGCAAGGCGAGCATTTGAGCTTATAAAACTTAAACTTTGTTATTTTTTTTAAATGAGCGATCATTTCACTTGATAAGACCCTTATCCATCATCTGGTATCGTTTAAAGCCCTTTGAACAGTTTGCAGTTTGCACTGAAACTGTCTTTTGGACCTTGAACTGTTTGGTTCCCATTGAAGTCCATTATATGGAGAAAAATCCTGGAATGTTTTCATCAAAAACCTTAGTTTCTTTTCGAATGAAGAATGAATGACATGGACATCTCGGATGACATGGGGGGTGAGTAAATAATCAGCAAAAGTGTTTTTTTTATTTGTTTGTTTTTTAGTGAACTACTCCTTTAAAGATGCTTGATGGAGCTGTTCTGAAGTGGTGATATTATGTGATATTAACAATGATTGTGTTTACATTTACTCTTGTAAACCTTTGCATAATATTATCTTCTAGTTAGTAAAGTGTCTGAATTTAGTTTTCCCAAACTTCATTTTCTGGACCTTGAACCAAAACTCATTTTCCAAAGCAGCTAGTTTGGGGGTTGCCTACACAACTAATTGACTAATCAGTTTTAGCTCAAGCCCCTGTATAATTAGACTGGTTTCAGGTTCACCTGACCCCACTTGAACCCTATGGACTGTTTACATAAGATGCATTTTTGCATTCAAAATGGCTTAACGTATTTCAAATGGAATGAAACAATGCAGGAGACTCAAGGTGTGTTTTTAAAAGTTGGATGCTCAAAATGCTGTAAAAGATGTTTTTCACCACAGGCTAGTCCTATAACAAATTTTGATAATTATGAGAATAGGGGAAGTCCACACCACAACTATAACAATAAGAGAAAACATTGACAGCCAATCAGAACTTTAAAGAACTTGAGCATTTAACTGCAGTGTGCTCTTATAATATACAGAACATTGTATTGGTGCTGACTCATAAATGTATCATTTTAGTTATCTTTATAATTATTGTTTTTGGTGTGAATAGGCCATTAAGAGTTATTCTGAATAAACACTAACAAATTTTAATAAACTAGTCAAACTGATTAATCAACTAGTATGTTGGTCAACTATTGTGACCCATCTCTAGTGTACTATATATCTCTAGATCAATAAAGGGGAAATGGATTGGTGACACGTCACATTTTGGTAATGAAACAGGATGGGTACGGTTTCTGTAATACACTCATCAAATGAAGGTATGTGTGGTTTGGTGGGGGTGTGTTTGTGGGTGGATGCATGGTGCATTGATGGGTGTCCTGTATTGACCAGTGGGAGGAGATTTGGGTTGTTAATGGTCTTTCAGGAGGGAGAGGGAAAATGTAAGAGACTGAAGAGGGTGGTAAAAATGAGCTAATGGGCAAGGAGGAGGGCCGAGGGAGGAGAGGAAAGCACGAGAGGAGTGAAAGGGATGTAATAATCAGCCATGAACACAACATTTGGTTTCATATTCTGAATCAGTTAACTCAAAAGTGATGGTTTTGGACTTTAGATATACCGTAGTTCATTACAATACAGATGTCATAGCAGCACATTAATTAATTAAAAATACATTTACCGTTTGCATCTATTGCTGGCGACTCTGCATCGCTGTAACCGAATCGCACGACGTTGGATCGCTCTCTTTCGCCTTGCAGCCAACATAAGCTTTCGCCGTTGTCGCCGCTGAACCTCCATCTTCTTATCTTGGCTTTGCTGCCACATCTTCCACCAAGCAAATACCAAAAGAGCAAACAAACAGACGCTTCGAATCCTCTTCATCTCGATCGTTGTGTGATTTTAGCAAGCTAGCAAGCTGCCTGAATGAACTTCATAATTCCCCGCTGAAATGGGTGGGGTTGTATGACGTTCGATCCAGGAAGGCGTGATAAGGGCAGGGTTTCAGTGGGCGCCGGCAGTGGAAACGCAAGCCCGGTGCTTGAGGCCCGAGGCCAGTGGCCCGGCTCGGCTCGGCTCGCTGCCTGGCCCGACAGTGGAAACGCGGCTATTGACCAGTAAAGTCAATAGACATTGCACAATTCTTTTAAAATCCAATTTTTTTAGACAATATAGCAAGCCAGGTCTGAAGTTACTTAACACTGTTAATATAACCAACATGTCTTCGACATTCCCTTCAAAAGATTTTCTCAGATCAGACCTCGTCATCTCAATACCCTCTCCAGGCCCTGTTCTTCTTAGAAATGTCTCTGAATGACAGCTTCTATCAAGAACATGAGTACATTTCTTCTGTACTGTCCCCAAGGCCTCCTACACAAACTCTTTCTGGAGTTTTCCACAGAGACCTTGCTTTAAAGAACTCACGCCGTTTTTGTTTTCGCAAGTTGCTGGTACGGTGAAGTGCTTGTGGAAATGTCAGCTCCTCAGGCTCTTTCTTGTAGCCTTTTGGGAATAAGACTCTCTTAAGAGTACAGTATCTGGACTTCATTTAGACTGTCAGTCAAATCTGTGGATTCCTCTTGCCTGGTTCTTGCAATGTCCAGCTAAGGTCTGCAAGCCACCGAAACTAAGCAAATCTGTGAACCCTGAGATGTTGAGGCAGTTCCGCCTCTAATTCCAGGACAAAGTCAAATAAATACCCTTCATTGGGAGTCTGCGTACACTCCTTCCCCCTCAACATCACCTCAAGTCAAGAACGTTTAGATTATTTGACCTAACAAGCATCTCTCATGTCACTGACTCACCTACAGATTTGTTTTTTTTTCTCAATACCCATATCTGATTCAGTCTCCACTTTCTCCACTAATTCCTCGAACAACACCAGACCCTCCGCACCCCTCTAGCCCCTCAAGCAGTGCAGCCTCCCCCACTCCACTTTCCTCGTGCTGACTTTGCTCGGGCACAGTCTCCGACCTTTGCCCGCCTCTCCCTCTGAGCCCTCTAATGGTTTATTTTGTGTCAAACCAGGTTTCAGTTTGTCTCCCAGAGAACTGGCTGATCGAAGAGCCTTTTTTCCCTTCTTGTCATTCAGGAATATTCAGGGGAGTTTCTTGGTCCTCTGATCTGCGCTCCCTTACCTTTAGCAGAATGAGCTCACATATTTACATTCTGCCAGGGAGTGTTTGTCACTGCTTTCAAATAAAGACCAGGCCGAGATCAACTGCCTTTATGACACTTGAGGGACTGTCAGGAACATTCTGGGCCTGCTGGGCCAGCCAGTATTTACATTTTCATTTGCCAGCTGTCAGAGGTTGGCTCCCCTTGGTGGCCAACTGGTGGCTCGCTATACCTGATCAAGGGGCCCAAGATTGTGGAAGGGGCCCTTCCAACATTGTACTTGCTCTCAGTCCATGTTTGATGACTTGGAGAAAGGGTCCTGTGAAGCTTCCGTTGAGAATAAAGAAGAACAATAGGTTGATTTCAAATCCACTAGATGGCCAATCTTTTTATCCTCTTGCCATGCATTTGGCTAATTGCTGAATTGTCTATAGCAGAGGTTCCCCACTCTGGTCCTGGAGTTCCCCCAACACTGCATCTTTTAGATGTAATCCCTAATCAAATAGAACTGATTCAACTCAACAGTTCATTGGTAGAAAATCTAAGACAAGAAATGGGTGTGTAAGATATGGATGATGTCTAAAATGTGCATTGTGTGGGGGATCTCTGGGACCAGGGTTGGGAATCATTGGCCTATAACCTTAATTTATAAATGTTTTTTTTAATCATTGATTTGTGTTTGTTGGTTTTAGTATCTTTGAAATGCATGAAAAGAACCACATTTTTCAACAAGCCTCTTCATAAAGATGTGTGAGGTGATTGGGTGTTGCCTGTCTACTGCTGAGGGACAGGTCGAGCTTTAGGATTTAGCTAGCCAGTTTAAAAAACATGGACATAGTTTTTGCATTCCTTCACCATGTGCTGTCAGTAAGGTAATTTTCAAACCCTAATTGCCTAGTAATTCTTTTGTTCCACTTGGCTGTTACTTGTGACTGTAAGAGAGTAGAGGATTCATGTTTCCCCTCAGGTGCATGTTTGAAGGGGCACGAAGACAGCTATTAGAAGAGTCAGAAATCCGTAGTGGAAAGAATTGCCTTTGGGTGGCTAATTTTTGGATATCAGCTTGATATTTGAACTAATAATGATGCGTCCCTTTTGATTTATACTCTCGTTTCCAGTGAACAGTTGGTTTCTGTTGTTATCCTAAAACTGAACACCTCCCTAAATGTTTCTTGCTTGCAAAGGAGCATTATTATCAGGAACAAATTATCATCTAGTGTGTACTTAAATTCTGAGTGTGTGCTGTTAACTTAAACTGTAAACGGCTCTTTTCGTCTTTTGTAATGTCAGCACAGGCCTCTTCACTAAATAGGAACTGTTTATGCTTCTTTGTGTATTTCTATACTACTACTTGAGATCAAAACACAGAGTTGTACCCTGTCTGCATGCCAGCCCTCATATTAATTAGGGGGCATGTTTACATCACTGCGCCACTTGCCAAAAGATGGATGGGCCTAAGACGGAACCTTGGTGAACCCCTCTGTCAATGAACGCCCCAGCCAGTTGTCCTCCATCTGTTGCAAGAAGGGGGATGCAGCATTTTAGGAGCACTCCCCTCCCCCTGACTTTTCATGTTGGCTAATTAGAGTGGTTTGTAGGAGGTTAACACGCAGACACATCCAGCCTTCCCTCCCACTTAACTTGCACCCCACACCCGTACCCTTGTCCTGGCCAACCAGAGAGAAGTGCCGCTCCCTGGGCTCTTTGATTAGCCTTCCCTAAAATGGCCACTCTTGTTAGCAATTGGATAAGATTGCTCAAGCCGTATAATTTAGATTTACTCTGCCCCCTTCCTCCGCTTTAACCATCTGATCTGTCTTCAGGTCTTCTGTTTGAATCCCCTATTAGAAAAACGCAGGCTATCATCCAATTATAGCATCACTAGAGTATTTGTTGAAGAAGGGTGGTACACTATAAAAACACCACTTGTGAGACTGCTGTTGGATTTGCCTATTCATTAAGCACTTTGATGACATGGCTCAGTAACATCAAAACATGGCTACTATTAACAATAGCACAAACTGTACACGCAGTGCTGGGACCGAGACCAATATCATTGTGACGTCACAAAATTGCACAAGTGAAAGTTATGTTAAGATACATTCTGTATGGTATGTTAACACATTATTTCTGCTGTTGTAGAGGCATGCTGCTTGCAAATAAATAAACTTTGGGTTTCTCTTCTGACGTGGCCTGCTGAAAAGGCATATCAATGCCAGATAACTTTATTATTTCAGACTGGATGTGCTGCGATGATAATAGCTCAGTTCACAATGACGAAACACACAGATCACTTTGGTCTTGTCAATGGAACCATTTGGCAACTTTTTAAAAGTAAACTTTCCATTCAGAATCTTATTGGCATCCATTTCGGCATCTCGCGCTCATCATCCACTCAAAACGTAACGGTAACCTACTATTTGGCCGGCTCGCAAACCCAAGCGAGTGTGTGCGTGGTGTCTGTTGTGTTGTTTCCAGTCTAGCTAGATCCGCTTGCGCTCTGGTCGACGAAGCAACAAAATGTCCTTGCGTGGCGCAAGCCACTGAAATGAATGGGTTTCAGAGCGCCGTGCCGTGTCCTGTTGTAAAGCATGTGAAAAAACCCAAACAAAGTTTGCTAGGACAAAAGACCGTTAATCGCACA
Source organism: Hybognathus amarus (assembly GCA_030378365.1). Lineage (NCBI taxonomy): Eukaryota > Metazoa > Chordata > Actinopteri > Cypriniformes > Leuciscidae > Hybognathus > Hybognathus amarus. Next base: position 95,796 of record JAQIUQ010005639.1, on the reverse strand, counting down.
ATAAAAAAACTGACACCGTTAAAATGGGTTTGCGTTAACGCCATTAATAACCTTTTTAACAGACAGTTTTTACCCAACAATAGTTTTTACTCCGTTACTCAACTTTAAGTATGGCAATGTGAAGAGTCAAAGTACCAAGCCTAGTTTCTTAAGTATAAATAAACCTAATTATATTTCTCAGTACTTTTTTCAACTCTCTGTTGCACAAACAAGGAAAGCTTTCTCCTTACTTTCTATATCGTATTAATTCGAGCCCTTGCTAAGCATGCATGTCATTAAACCCTTTGTATCTCTATAATCGGATCATCTCATCTTCAATCACTTTCCTGAACTCCTCCAGATTCCAGGTACTTTGCTCAGTGTGGGGATCTGTCAATAAGCCAGACAGGGCAAGGTTCAAGACACCTCCCTCTGGACTGAGTACAAGGCCCCAGCTAACCCTTCCAAATGCCTCCTAAATAGGCCACCATGAGCGGCCAACCCTCCAGCCTTTGGTCGGGTTTGACATGGCTTTGCTGCAAACCCACTCTGTTTACTGTTGCGACCTGGGTTCATCGTCACGAGACAGGCAGCGAGGCACCGCATCCGTCTTCACACAGCTGTCAGTGAGCTTTTCTTAATCCCAGCCGCTGTTGGAGCGCGTCTCCACCTTTCGTGTACCTGACAACAAGCGTGTTCCAATCTCTTAACCCTGGCAAGGGTTCAACCTTCCTTTTGCCACCGGATCTCCAGGAATGACTCTTTGGCGGCACCTGTGATTGACAGGAGAGGAGCTTATATGTAATTTTGCAAAGCGCTTCCTCTGTTTGCTGCTCAATATGTTCAGGCTTGTTGGCAGCCCCCACCATCCCCTGTACAAAAACATCTCGAAGTGCCTGTCTTTGAGTGCTGTCACATAGCTTACGAGAATCTGACCTCATTATATGAAGTAGGTGCAATGTTCTCTCTTCTCCTCTTCTTTGCTCTCCAATCCTGCAAGTAAATGACTCAACTGCTATCAATTTCAAATTCAGAGTTGTTGATATATGTGTTGTTTTGTGGCAACATTGGGGTCGAACTTATCGGCAACCTCTGAGGTACTTTACTCAAAGTAAGGGAGCTGGGGAATTTTGACTCTAAACCGTATGACTCATTTAAAGGGGTTCCACTTTGAACTTTAAAGAATTTTATGATGCGAGTAAAAATGTCCCCTCTGTAAACAGTTTGATTTGAGAAGCACGTCAGTTAAATGACTGTTTTATGTCTCTTCTTTCTCAAAGACGCTCATTCGCTCTGTATGAGTTTCAGGCACAGTTTGGTTGACCCCCTCTGTAAAGTTTTACGGCTAGGTATCTATGATAACCAACGTCTGAAGGTTGCGTTTGAACCTTCCCTATCCTTAAAATTTGAAAACCCTCAATTCATACCGGTCAATTATGTGACACATTTTTTTGGCCTATGTGTATATAACATATAACTTTGTACAGTTAGGTTTTTCTTTGTTTTTGTTTTTACAAATGAAAGTCATATGGTGTGACCAACATGCTGAAAAAAAGAAAACCGGAATCAAAGACGGGACCCCGTAAACCCTCATGACTGTACCAAGATCCATACCTTTTTATGGCAAGACAAGTTTAATTCAGGTTTTAAAATGTCATCCCTGATAGCACACGCACATCACAGAGACGTCTATTTGATGTGTGTGTTTACATCTGGAAGACGTATTTTTGAGCAAGAGTGTTTGCTCATCTGCGATACGCCTATAGGACGTTTCCTGTCAGATGTCAAATAGACGTTTAGGTGTGCTATCTGGGTTCTTGGATGTGGTTGCAACTGTCCAAAAATGAAATGATATTAATTCATTAATAATTTGTGAAATAATTTAACTTTTTGCTTAGGAAAATCTATTAAAACTAGGGCTGTGCAAAAATTAATTGCGATTTATCGCATCCAAAATAAAAGTCTGTGTTTACATAATATATTTGTGTGTGCTGTATATAATTATTTTGTATATATAAATACACACACATGCATGTATATATTTAAGAAAATGTGTTATTCATATATAATATATTTATGTATATATATATATATATATATATATATATATATACAGAATTTAAGCGCAAATAATTCTTAAATATATATGCATGCATAAGTATTTATATGTACAAATAATATATACAGCACACACAAATATATTATGTAAACACAGAATTTTATTTGATGCGATTAATCGCAATTAATTTTTGCACAGCCCTAATTAAAACATTTTTGAAAATAATTATTAACGTGTACAATCACACATGCTCACAAGGAAAATATGACATTTTACTTAATGGTTACACCACATGACATCTAATTGAAACATTTGTTGAAAGCGTCCGAAATGTTTTTTTCAAACCGGAATGCAAAGAGTACGTTTCTAAGAACTTTCAAACATTTATTTTAAAAGATTTGTTGTGTCATCGAAACTGTAGACTCGTGACGTAAAATGTTTCTTGTCCGGTCTAAATTGTGACTCATTCTATGTATTCCCTAAGCTCTTCTTTGTCAAACCAGACCACCCCTGCTTTGTGTGCAGATATGTACGTTTGTTGTCCTGCGATGGTTTTTGGTTGCTGTTGGGGGGTTGGGAGGGGTTGTGCACTTTTGAGATTTAGCAGGAATTCTTTGGGGATCACTTTGTTTCAAATTTCACTCCAGCTCTCCTCTAGAAAGCTGGAGGTAGGCAATGAGAGGATGCCTCCTATGCAAAAACAATGTGATACTTGAGTCTGCTCGCCTCTTCATGTTTGTGACTGACTCTCTCTCTATCTCTCTTTTTCAGAATAATGCAGATCAGGTAGCGTTTCAGGTAGGAGGGGGTTTGACTGCTCTGGAACAGATCCTACAGGTTGTCACTGCGGCCTCCAGTCCCACTGCGGTCCCCGTATTCCTCTCAAGTGAGTACTGACTTGAAGGTGCACAGGCTCACCTTCACATAGTGTCACTTTTTTCTATTGGGATGTATTTAAATGTTTATAATAGGGGTGTAACGGTTCACAAAATTCACGGTTCGGTTCGAATTCGATACACTTCGATACACGGTTCGGTACGTTTCAAATACAGCAAAAAGAAAGAAATGGCAGAGAAATTTCCTTGATTTAATTTTTTTTATTTTTTTTTATTAAAACTAACATCATAAAGTATGATATTTTTAAACTTTGAGCAATGATGGAACTATACTTGACTTTTCTTAGGAGCATATAAAACAAAACAGCTCCTTGGACAAAATGAAATGTAATATTGTAGTAGTTATAAACAAAGGTTTATTTTAGTTTAGATTAACATTTGAGGGCAGCAATTGTATTCATAATGTCAAAATACAACAGACGTGATGTTACTTGAAAGCATTATAGCCTACTATTCCTGCCAAACTTACAGATAGTAGTGTTATACAGTAAATCCATGGTGTGTGTTGCTTATCTGTGGACACTGGATAGTTCATTTATCATAATGTTTCTTCCTGGTTTCCACGTCAGCGCTGTTTAATCCGTTAATAACGGAGAAATGTGAATGTTTCTCACTAGATCTCGCAGCGATGTTATTACTTCAGTGGCGAATTCAAATGTTTTCTTTACTGGATTTGGCTGTGTAGTAACAGTGCTGATGATGAAGATCGGCTTGCGCTGCATTGGTCCAAACTGATAACGGTCCGTGATCCAAACAACCACACAATAACGAGTAGCTCAGTTTCGTTGCGCTTATATTACATTTGCCATTTGATGTTGGGCAATGTTGTGGTCACGCCAACGTCTCTTACATTATGAACGCGCTTGACACGTCACACTCGCGACGCGCCTACTTTTGAATAACGAAATGTTGGTTCGGCAGGAAAAATGAACCGAACGGTTCGTTCGGATTCAAAAATGCGTACCGAAAACTCGAACTGAAAGCCTCGTACCGAACGGTTCAGATACGAATACGTGTATCGTTACACCCCTAGTTTATAATGATGTGGCATCTTAAAAATCATAGTGTTTAACAGTGAGTTTAACATTAATGCAAAGGTCTAAAATATCCGTCCAGATGTTTTTATCTGGCACTACATATAACACACACTGTAAAAACGAATATGCTTTATCTAATCAATAAATTTGATTAATTTGATTAACTTTTACTCAATTCTAATTTCTTAAATTTAATTAATAATATTGCTTGTAATCTGTTGCCTCAATTTTATTGATTAGATTAGATAAAGACATTTTTACAGTGCATGTAACTGAAGTTGCGAGTCTTTGGAATGGTGAAATGGCTTCTCGAACAAGAAAAATGTTTGGCGGGACATGATTTTGTCCATTGGAAATTGATTGGCTGGTTGTGGTTTGCTATTGGTGGATCTAATGTGAGTGACAGGTTGACCCCGCCCTCATGTCATTAAACACATAATCAAAGAAGAGAAGAGATGATGCTGCTTGAGGGAGAGGAAGTTATTTTGATTAAAGATTATAAGGGCACGTGAATGAAAATAACAACGCTGATGTGCACGGATAAATCTTTTATAATAAATACTGCAATATTCCATAAAAAAAGTTGATGGTGACTTTAAATTCCTCATTTGCTAGCCTTTTTCAGCAGTTATTGATATCTTAATTATTGATTGATTTATAGAAATCATATTTTTGGCCTTTTTACCATGGTAATAGTGAGAAAATCGCAGGAAATGACGATGACTGGCAGGATTGGATCAGGAAATTAACATACTGTACTCTCAAACACAAAACACTTTTTTTTTTCTTGCTTACAAATATTTTGACATTTTTCTGATCATGATTTGCGGCCTCCTTCCAATCCCACAAAGTGACTCCGGCTCAGCTGTGAAGTCATTTCCCTTCTTTCCAGTGCTCTGCAGCACAAAACATTTATAATGAATAAAAATGTTCCTTGTTTAGAAAATAAAAAGCATCGCTTCTGAATCATCCATTTCGCAGTCTTCCCCAGCCCCTCGCTGGGATACAGAAAGCACATTTGTCCTGTCCGTCACTTGGAAATGGGAACGGAGTTTGAATAGTGGGTCTGGAACTAGTGGCGTTGGCCAGTAGATAACCTCAGAGAGCGGCTGTTTTCACTAGAGAGAGCTCCTAATGGACTTCAATAGCCTCTTTCCCTTTCCTCATTAGCATTTGCTGTTTTCCAAATCTTCCTTAATGGAGAAATGCTGCTTATATTTATAATGCTTTTACAGGCCATCTAGTGTTTATTGATTTTTCTCTCTCATACTCTCACTCTCGTTCTCTGCGTCTCCTTGTCGTTCAGTCATTAATTCCAGAAAATTTCAAGTGGGCTATAATATTATAATGAATTATGAACTTCAGTTTTTGAAGAGGTTGAAACTGCATTGTTATTTGATTATAGGGTTAGTTTACCCAAAATAAAATCCAGTCATTATTTGCTTTCTAATGTTATTTCAAATCCAAATTTCTTTCTTCCAGAGAACACAAATTGAGAGATTTTTAAAAACAAACTGGTCGCTCTGTTCCGTGTATTTACAGTGAATGGGGACTGGAGATTTCATGCTTACAAAATGACAAAAACATCATAAAACTATTTAATATTACTATTGCACTATATTGAAAGTATTTGTACTATATATAATATAATATAAAGTTATACAATATAGCTTTTCATGTGGAACAGATGATTTTTTGAATGAATCTTTTGAATGAATCGCTGATCTGGTTCACAAAACTTGATTTGTTCTGATCCAGTTCTTGGGTTCAACTCACTTGTAGGAGTTTAAGAATTTAAGCTTCAGTCTGTTCCTCACATAATGTGTGTATAATACATATAATAATCATATTTCAAAAAACTATATGAGTGTTTATAATCTACATCTATGATAGTTTTATTGTTGTTTTGGATCCTTTAGTACGTTTGAAAGCTCCTTTCTACACTCATTGTACTGTTTTACTTGGAAAAGACTGAGCAGGATGTTTTTTAAGATTGTGGTCCTCTTGTGATCTGTGGAAGAAAGAAACTCATGGAACAACATGAGAGTGAGTAAATGATGACAGAATTTTAATATTTTGTGAACTGCTACGTTAACCTGTGTTGAGTGTGTGTGTGTGTGTGTGTGTGTTTGTGGCATGTTGAGTCAGGCTGTGCAAACACATCTACCGCTATCCTCCTCTCTTGTTTTGAAAGATCCACTTGACACGCTCAGGAGGAGGTAAAGATCTTTGAGGCATTTCTGTCATTCTCTGGTGTCCTGTCCAATCAAATGCTGAAAGTGGTCCCTCTCTGAGGATAAAAGAGTAGCCTCACTTTCTTGACTGAGGTTCTGCCCCGTCTTGACTTGTCTCTCTGCGAAGCATGAAGCCAAATACAAAGGTTATCAGTAAATAAGTGTTTTATTCTCTAAACAATCTCATTCTGTGCCAGTGCAAGCTTATACTTGAAAAACTTTTATCAACAACATTATTTTCTAATTCTTTTATATATATATATATATATTTTTTAACTTAGGGCTGTCAAATGATTAATCGACGATTAATCATGTAAAAATGATGAAAAGTTTGTGTTTACATAATATATGGTGGGTGCACTGTGTATAATTATTTTGCATGTATATAAATACACACACATGCATGTATATTTAAGAAAAAATATTATTTATATATAAAATATTTATATATAATATAAACTATATATAAATGTATATACATGAAAATATTTCTCAAATATATACAAGCGTGTGTGTGTTTATATATATCAAATAATTATACTCAGTGCACCCACATATATTATGTAAACACAAACTTTTATTTTGAATGTGATTAATCACGATTAATCATTTGACAGCCCTAATTCAAACATTAAATTAGTCAGTGCATGTTTCCCCATAGTTTCTCACTAATTGAAGTGTTTAATATATTCTTTATTATTCACCTATATAACAATTTACTCAACTATTTAAAATAAATGTTTTAATATAACACATTTTTTTTACTTTTTTTAATTCTTAATTATTTTATTAATGTTGAAAACAGTTTCTGAAAAAAATTGATGATCTGAAAAAATCTGAAAAACTGTTTGATGAAAAGAAAGTTCAAAAGAGCTGCATTTATTTGAAATAGAAATCAATAATAATCAATATTATATACTGTATGATCCTGCCCTATATACCAAATATAGTCAGATCAGTGGCGCAGTATGAGTAGGTATATTGCGTTTATTTTATTTTATTTTTATTGTTCTAAATTCTGTTCTCCTCCCTTAATCACCTCTTCTCTACCCTTATCACGTCTCTGTGCCCTATAGCCATACAGTGATAACCTTTAAGAGGTCAGATTATTCCTGCATGTTTGCAGCTTCTCAAAGAGGCGAGTGGAGCTCCAGGTGGCTGTAAACCCAAACTTGTACTAGTTTTGATATCGCTGCCTGGCTGGTCCATCTGGGATACAGGAGATAGTGTCCAAAAAATCATCTACATCATTGTGAGCAAGTTCTGGGAAATATTATGAACGAACAACCACAAAAATGCTCTTAAATACCAGACTTGCAATTTTGCATATAATTGATGAAATTTCCACTAAAATTGCAAGCTTAGACAATTCGCTGGAATACAATCTGTCTCCGTGAGTTGTTGTCAGCAGTGACTTCTGCTATGGCACCAGGTGTCTGCGAAGGGCACGGCACGAGCAAATACGTGCTAATCGTTCCCCTCATCTGCGCGCTTTAATGGTTGGCTCAGACGCTAACCCTTACAGCAGCACTAGTTTATCTATTTACTGTAATGCTGCGTATCGATCGCCTCCTTTCAGATAAGCTGAGTGATTTACAAAAAAGAACAACTACGGAGATGCCGCTGTAATATTACCCCCACGGGAGAAGGATTCCATCTTGTTAGCATTACATCAATGGGCTAATTCCACAGCGAGGCTCTCGTTAATGTCCCTGGTGCAACCCTGCGGCTTGGAGCTGAGTGTTTTGGAGGGAATCAACGGCTAAGAAGGAAATGGGTCGGATGTCTGGAGCAGGAAGGCCATTTTGTTTGCATGAGTAAACCAAGGATAGTGAGCCGCCCAGGAAACTCATGCAACAACCTGAACATTATGCCACTCGCTAGCTTTGAAATATTATGAGATTTTGATGTAAAAATGTGTATGGTGAGGTCGGCTCTGTGCTTGTGTATCTGATTTATTTATGTGAAATTTGTCAGATGCTTGGTTATAAAGTTAATTAGAATTCAATTATATTATAAAGTGAAATTTGAAGTGAATTTGAATTAAAATAGCTTAGATTAAAGTTTTATAGAAAATGTGCTCAACTGGGAAATTGGAATTCCCTTAGCTTTACTTTTACATTTAAAACATTCCTTTTTTTGTTGTTGATTTCTGTGTGTGTCATATTTGAACACAAATGTTCAAATCCAAATTTGGAGTGAGTGAGTGAGTGAGTGAGTGAGTGAGTGAGTGAGTGAGTGGGTGGGTGGGTTGGTTAGTTTGTTAGTTAGTTGGTTCGTTAGTTAGTTCATTAGTTAGTTACTTCGTTAGTTTGTTACTTCTAGTTCGTTCGTTTGTTCGTCGTTCACTACCATAGTACCATGCATCATTGGAGAAATCAACTAGCTAGTCACAACTGTTTTCCGAAACCCATTGTCGCAAAGTATCGTTTAACCACGTTGGTTTCGTATGTGGTGGAGTAATAACTACTTTTAATGAAACTGTTTGAGGTCCAATTATCGCTAGATTTGTTAATATAAATTACAGACATGTCACCTGAGAACTATTTCTGATTGTTCTCAGTTATTTTGCTTTATTACCAGACTCAATATTTGGCTCGTTCTTACATAGTAGAGCACGTTCGCACATGCGCACTCTTCAAACACAGTCCTTCAAATCTTTTGAAAATCTAAAAGTCAGCTTGCTTATTTTGCTCAAGATAAGAATTTATTACGTCCAAATGTGATGCAATATAGAAACTATGCCTCTAACCACAGGGTCGAGAGCTGTCGTTCAAACCACACAACTTTGCGATGCTGTTTGCGAATGTTTCGGAAACACCGAATTTGTTGAACTATGCTGATAACGACGGAACTTAGAGACCATAGTTGGCTAACAATGCTTTTCTGGAAATGAACCCTGTCTTAGTAATATGAGAACTTGTGTCTTGACCAAGTAAATAAAATTCTTTGAGACTTGACTTAATCTGATGGCTTGGCACAATTGATTTAAGCACAGGTAAGCCTTCGATTTAACAGATCGTTTGATGTGTGCAGCGCCATGTGTTTAAAGATCAAATTAGTCTATGATGTCATTGCAAACAATGTATTTAGTGACATTTCAACCTTAAAATTAGAAGATTATCCCCCTGGCATTGCTTCCAAAATGTTAAGGGAGACCAATCTCAAAACTACTATTCTCAGTTGCTATTAGGACTAGATGAATACTCATGTTACTGCATTGGATCTTGCTGCCACAATGTCTAGATTACAGGCAAAAATCAATTGCATTTTGAATTAAGACTCAAAACTCAACTCTTCTGGAAACAATATTTGTCAGGGACACAGTTGTCAGGTTCATTAATTTTAAGAATTTGGATTTACTCCCAATATTGAGTAAATATATGGAGCGTGTGAATGAATCCAGGAAAAGACAAGTCCATTGTCTCCCAGTAGGGGCCACTGCTGAGGAGGAGAGGGAGAAGTCAGTGCTGTAAGGTGGTCACTGGACCAGACTGCTGTTAGCGCACAGAATGGAGCTTAATCCAGTCACACTCATCCCTAGAGCCTAACACACACTCAAGTCCACAGGTCACTTCTAAATGAGTTTCACAAATGACTTTTAGTAAAACTACTCCTTCTGAACAGCAATAGGAAATCACTGAGGTCTTGTGAAATTTTGTAGCACTTGCGACTGCTAAACTGATTGCCCGACTCGTGTTGGACTCGGGCTGTCTCACTTTTCTAAGTGGAAGTGAACGCATTGACGCGCCACTGCCTGTCACCTCAACCTCAATGTCACATGATGACTAAATGTGCCGAGTGAAAGCTTCTCACAAGCTCCCTCCAAGTGGTTTCATTTCAGGATGCCATTATGTGGCATGTCTATCTGTGCGCATGTGTGTGCATGCCGTGTGGTGCGTGACAGCTCGCCAAGACTTTTGCCCCAGCTTATGGCCAGCCTTTTGTGGAACGCCGGGTGGAATGGATGTCTTGGAATCATTCAGGATATCAGGAAAGATCAACGGCAGAATCAAATTAAATGTCATTTGGATTGCCGTGAAAGGAAGGATTGTTTGACAGGTGCTTGGAAAACAGATTTGCCCGTCACCTTCTCTCATCGGCTCCAGATCCCTTTTCTGTCCCTCAAAGTTTTTTTTTTTAACCACTTCCTGTTGAAAAGCTTATACTTTGGGAAGTTTATACTTTGGGTGTTCCAATCCTGCTCCTGGAGGGCCATCTTCCTGCAGAGTTTAGATATGGCCCTAGTTAAACACACCTGAACAATCTCAACAAGGTGTTTGGGATCACTAGAAACTTCCAGGCAGATGTGTTGGGGCTAAACTCAGAAAACTGGCCCTCTGAGGAGCTGGATTGGACCAGCCCTGCCTTACGTTTTGAAAAGATAGTCCTCTGGATGAGCCGTTAAACCGAGGTCCTGACTCTCTGTGGTTATTAAAAATCCCAAAAGAGTTGGGGTGTAACTCTGGCATCCTGGCCAAATTTGCCCATTGGCCTCTTCCCATCATGGCCTCCTGAATCATCCCCATATTGACTGATTGGCTTTATCACTCTCCACCAAAAAGCTGGTGTGTGGGCGTTCTGGCGCACTATCAAAAGCATGAAATGCAAATATAGGGATTATACTGACAGATTTGGAAATGTGAGCTACAGTATCTACAATATTACCTATCCATAAGATATCGGGGAAAACAGCTACCTGAAAATTATAGACCAGTTGCATTGACTTCTGTCCTGGCAAAATGTATGTAAAGAATTGTAAAGTAAACATGTTATGTTATGTTAACCACAAATAAGATTTTATATCCATTGCAGTTTGCATGTAGACACAGGGGGACAGCCAATGCCACACTTACTTTGATTGATTTTATAGTAAAGCATATCCAGGACTCTAAATCTTGGCACTTTTTGTTGATTTTACCTCAGCTTTTAACAGCGCCGGTTCATTTGCTTTTACCATGCTTTTGTAATGTGAATATAAATTCTACATTGATATATTGATCAAAGATTTCCTCTCAGAGTGACTACAGAGAGTTTTTATGAATTGCATATAACTGGTCTTAAATACAGGGGCACCACAATTTTGTAAAAAAAGTGTATAAACATTATTTTATACCAGTGGCAGTTAGAATATTAAATGAGGGGTGAGCAACTCTTTGTGAGAATAACTTTTACTTTGTGTATCGTGTGTGTGATTGTGTTTTTATGAGAAGCCAAAGGAGAATTGTTTCTAACTAGTTCTAACTAATTATGACATCAGTTGTGTTACTGGCCATATCCAGGTTTGTCCATGCATTCCCCCCAAAATTAAATGAACGTTCATTTTGCTCTCCGAGGAGCAAGATTGTGCCAACTTTTATTGCAAAGAAACTACAATTTTAGGCCAGACGGACAGTCAAGGGGTGATCTCCCCCTCATCTCGAGTTCTTCTTAGCCATCTGCTTCCCTGTCTCTGAGCTAGCCTATGGATTTCAGAATGGGTTAAATGGCCTTAATTCAGTTCCAGGGGTCAGTCCAATGACCCCCATCCAGTCCAGAGGCCACCCAAGCTGAAGACAACCCTCAGGGGGCGAGGCGAATGGGGACAGAGAAAGGCAAGGTGTAGAGGACGGAGCCCTGTGGCATACCTTAAGCAAGTCTACACCGCTTGTGTCCATTGACTAATCATGGTTAGCTGAGGTTAAGCCAGTTTGAGTAGGTGAGGAGATCACGGAGCTTATTATCTGCAGCTCTTTAGCAGTTATCTCTTGCCATCTGAGCATGCTCTTTCTCTGTGGGCCCCTCTTTTCCTCTCCTATGCAATACAGAGCTATAGAGACCATCTCCAACGGCTAGCTCGGCAACTTAATCCTATGTCTACAAGATAAAGCTTCATTATGGGCAGATTAACAATATGCCTGTTGTTTATAGACCTGGCTGCGGTCTGGTGGACTGTGGCAGAGCTCGCATCGAGCAGCCTGCCGATGTCAAAACGCAGCTCCTGACAGGGAATCTCGGATCCGCTCAGGTCGAGGAATGCCGCATGCTCGCGGTGACGACCTGGCACATTTGGGTCAGTGTTACATACTCCTGAGTAACCTGAGACGGAGTACAATGGTACTTCACCAAATTGCTCCTCAAAATCTTTGACGCTGAGCTGTCATCGTCAAGGGGAGAGACAGGCAGAGCCCGTGCACGGTGGGCCGGTGTTGGATGTCATGCTAATCATCGTCAATTAGAGGAGAGCGAGCTGGAAAAGCACCCCGGTTATGGCTGGCAGTGGGCTGGGGTGTAAGGATATTATTTCAAGCAGGACAGTGACAGCTTCTGAGTATTTAACGGGTTTCGAGATGATGGATGGCCTGAAAGAAAACGTCCCATTACTCACAGTAGCAGCACAGAGTGTTGAACACAGCCAATTTAGCGGGTAGATAAAGTGAGGTGTCCACGTGTAAGCTGACAAAGCTCATATAAAAATTTAAAATAAAAACTAAAGAAAATGAATGAGCTCTGACCACAACACCACAAACTACTGTGTGACTTCACGCTCAGTTAATCGTCTAAAGCTGCAGAATACTTTAGTTATGTCTGTACTTGTGTAGCGTGAAAGGATGACTCAGATATTTAATTGGTCGGAAACCCACCATAGGCAACAAATCAAACAAAATAGATATGATTAGGTGTGACGAGTTCTGGTTCAGTTAACCATCAAAAGCCACAGAGTATCACTGTAACATCTGCACTATTCTAGTAAGAATATCTAGCACTGAATGCTATCAAACGCATCTGAAAAAGAAACAAGCACTAGAGAGAAGTACTATCATGCAAAATGCACTTTTTTAGCATGCATTTTGTTGGATATTTGAAGTGTTTATAAGCACAGAAAAGATTAAATTATTCTCTTCAGGTGCTTCATTTTTATCTTTATATTCTGTTTTGGTCATATTTTTCAACCTGTTCAGATTTTTCTGTTCTCTATGACGTTTTTTAACAATTACGTCACAGTATTTGCAGCGGAACTGACAAATAAGGACATTGACTGACCGGCCCAACACTTCGAGCAATCCGCCATTATTATTTTTCGCTTCTGATTTTGTAGTCCAAGTTTAATGATGCTGAAGTTACGAGAGGGCAAGTCAAAATGTTCGGTTGTTGGATGTAGTGACCCAAAGCCGATCGACTTCGTCTGAATGAGGGGTAAATTCCTTCTGTATTTGGAGACGACGAACAGAGCATTTCGATAAGCTGTAAATATGGTTAATAAAAATAAAGTACTTTACTTTTTTAAAATACATCGTGGTTATGGTTTAGCAGTACCTTTATCTTTCTTTATTTTTGTTTTGAAGTAACGTTACACGTCTGCAGTATTATTGTTCTTGAGTTTCATCAATGGTCATTTAGCTGCTTGTGTTTTTCGATGTTTTCTAAACGCATCATATCAATACAGATTTTTTGTGGTAAGATTAAACCGTAGTCAATTATCTTGTCAGTGTGCTTGTTTTAACACAAGAAATAATCGACTTTCGCCTATAACACAATACAGTTACATACCACTGCATCCATATGAAGACATTATTCTGCAGGTTCGTCGTCGTCTTTTTCAACTCTCTCGCTCCTCGCTCACTGACGCACATTAGAAAAGGGCCTGTGGAGCTATAATAATGAGGAATTCAGACCCAAGCATTGCAGTTATGCTTTATATAGACCACAAATTTATAATTAAAAATGAATGAATTAAAAGCATGATATGTACCCTTTAAAATCTCAGTTAATAACAGTATAAAACAGTTATAGCAATGTCTAGCAAGCATTTTTGTCACTTAACGAAATTGCTACAAGCAGTTATGCTGCGTTCACGTGCTATGGTAATTATGGTAAACACCAAAATCCGACATGGAAAATGCACATGAACACCCCCTCATGTGGTATTTTCCACTGGGCAACTCGTAGAATATTTTGATGCACGAGTTGCCAAGATGAGATAACCTTTGAACTTTTCAAAATGGCAAGAGCGACGCGAGAGTCGTGAATGGTAAAAATATGTACTATTCATGGTCTAGATAGAAAATATACAGCATATTATTTACCGTTAGTTTTTATAAATAATTTTCTTGCTGTTGCAGATGACTTAAGCAATCTAAAATAGTTTTAGCTAAATAACAGGTCTGGATCTCCATCTTTTTACCAGATTACGACAACAAAAGCACTTGAACGGAACACACTGGTAAATACCAGTTCACAAGTGGAAAATATCCTATTTTCCATAGCACGTGAACGCAGCATTAGGTGTGATATTTCATTCTTACTGATGATTACCCAAGTTAAAAGTCTAACATTAGCTTTGGTTAGTGTTCATTCTTTGTGACAAACTCCTATTCTGGAACGCCATTTCCTTCCTTTTTTTTTTACCCCAAATGCTCTTATTTGTTTCATTCTGGAGATTCGGTGCAAGCACTGGGGGTTGGTGTTGAGATTTGGCTAGTCGACAGCTGTTTTACACTTTAATAAGATTAGTGCAAAGAAATTAGTTGTGTTCTCTATAATCTGCCGTTTAACCATGCGAGCCACCTGGGGCTGCCCCACCCCCCACTGCTCACATTCCTCCCCACGCGTTATTGGACAGGCATCATATAGCCTCGTTCGTACCTTCAAAATCCTGTGAACGTGCACCTAAGATCAGGTTAACGGTGAATCTTTCATGAGCTCATGTGAGCTTGTAGCTCAACTCAAAAGTAGACTTTATTTAAAGAATAGTTTAACGTATGAACTAGCTTAGCTATTTTAAATATTGTACAAATGCAATTTCTAATTAATTTTTTTATACTCATTTTTTGTTGTTATCGGAAACATTTTTATACACTAATACAATTTTATATATATATAATAAGCTCATTGTGTTTCACACTTGCAGTTCCCTGTTAATATATAGTTCTTCAATAATGTGATAATCTTTAGCTTAAGCCCTCAATCCGCTGTTTATATTTGAGAAGCCAAAGTGAACCTTGACACTGAGGCCCGTCATTCAATCCTCGCCTGGACATTTGACACTTATCCTTTAAAAACTTGCCCAGCAACAATATAGATACCTCAAATTCCATGACAAACACAGATGAGACATGATTATCCTAACGCTGAAACTGTGAGGAAGGCATCTGCGTATAGACCGATATTTTTAGTTTTCCCTTAGCCAGAACCCGCCCGCCCCAGCAGTCCCGTTGAGAATATTTAAACGTTTGATGGAAAGGAAAAGAAAATGCTGTTCGAAATTACACAATTGAGGCTCTGGTGGAAAATCAGTGTGGCTGAGGCAGTGCTGGTCCGCTGCCCAGAGTGCACAGGTTGGAGGAGATCTCACGTTTCCCTTCCCTGACTGAACAGAGCCTGGTGTATCACTCCACTCACCCATGACCATCCGTCCTTCCTTTCCTCCTCCTTTCGCCCTAAGCTCCGGTATCCTTCTATCAATACAAAAGAAACACTTTACCATTTACGCTTTGGTGAATCAATGTTGGCTGTTGCGTATTAATCGAACAAGACCTCTTTCGACACCCTTGTCAACTGCGTTTATCGTCCGCTCGTACGAGGTGAAAACTTGTCGATTAATAACGCGCACATAAAAACGTTTTTTTTTTATAATGGGTCACGATCGAGCGGCTTTGAAAGTGCAAAGCTACGAGGCGTGCGGGGAATACTTAGATCCTTTCCCAGCAGACCAGGCACAATGTTTTCCCTGCGGTCTCATACTGCATGTCTGACTCTTTTACACCGCTTATGTCAATATTCTGCACCGCTATCTCGCTGATCAGCCCGCCAGTGGGTAAAATATACACTGGTGTTTTTGTCAGCCGGGTGGAAGTTATTGACAGGCCTTCGAGGCTCGTGCTATTTTTATAACGAGTGCCAATACGGTTTGGCTGAAAATGCTGAACAGATGGTGAAGGTTGCGGTGGATATCAAAATGTTTACGGTTGGAAATAAACATGGCCTGGTTTAAAAAAGAAAAGTCAGATTCCATTTGTCCGGACGGCAGATAGGGCCCCGCCACTCTGCTTTGGGATAAAATATACAGTTGTCAGAAAATATTAACTAATGAAGGGGTGGTTGGGAAGAGGGGATGGATGGGGGGTCTGGGAGTGGGAGCGGAGTGACTGGTCAGTTATCAGCTACATTAATCTCCTCTCGGGCTGGTGTGGAACAGACAAAATACAGAGGCCTGACTGACTGACAGTGGCTTGCTGGCCCCGAAGGCGCTGACGGCTAGACTCTTATCTGAGCCAAGAGAAAACGACTTGGGGAAAGAGATGGTGGAAACGTGAAAGCGAGGAAGGGGCCAGGCAGATGTTCGGTATCCAGTTCTTCTCCATTTCATCTAAGCCGGTTGCAAGATCCCTTTAAAGTAAAGAACTGTGTCAGTACCTTGGTAAAGTGAGAATGCCATAGTGTATTATGTATGTAGAAAAGTTTTTTAAAATTTTTTTTTACTTTTGTAAAGTTTCTGGAAATATACCGGAAATGTTCAGCCCCTTTGCAACCCTATTTAAAAATAATTTGTTGGAATTTTAGCATCTACTCTAATGTTGTGTTTTGGATTAGTTTTTGGTTTGCATAAAAGTACTTTAGATGTCTTTACTGTGGTGATACTATGGTATTATCATCATAGTTGTGTCAGAAAATGTGGTATTACCGTGCTACCTTGTCCCAAAAATTTCTGTGTTAACAAAAATCGCCACTCTGCCACTGTTTCCAAAGGACTAATTTATTGAACAATCGTTTCCAACCCAAAGGTCTTCACCAGGCATAAAAATAATTACATAAGGTACAATTCATATCAATATGATCTGTCATACCTGACCTAGCTATATGAGTCATTAACCCAATCATCCAATAAATGGAGAGAAAAAATACTAAATAGCTACCCATTTATGAAAATAAAGTAAACGGAAAAATACAAAATAGTAACCAATTTAATAATATTTGACAAAAGAGTAAAGAATCAACAAAAACAATATTCTAATAATAATAATCACCAATGTTTACAGAAAATAATTAAAATCGATACAAAAAATAATTTAAGACAACAAATCAAAGACCCTAAGGAAGAAAAAAAAAATATATATATATATATTATTATTATTTTTTTTCCTTAGGGTCTTTGATTTGTTATATATATATATATATATGTGTGTATGTGTGTGTGTGTATATATATATAATATATATATATTATTTGTATTTCTTTCCTTAGGGTCTTTGTTTTGTTGTCTTAAATTATTTTTTGTATCGATTTCAATTATTTTCTGAATTTTTTATTTTTATTTTTTTTAAGTGATTAAGCTCTTATTGGGGCACATCTCATGTTTTCTCTCCAACATTATGTAAGGAGCTGTTCCTGAGAGAAAATCCCTTGAGCGTTATATTCCAAGTGTTGTCATGCTTCTTGGATTGCGTGTGATGTTCACACTCTGAGCTTTAAGTGTCAGTTTCCTCAGATAACCTTACTGTATTACGGCAAAGAACCCAACTCATCTGATTGGCAATCTTTT
Organism: Hybognathus amarus; assembly: GCA_030378365.1. NCBI lineage: Eukaryota > Metazoa > Chordata > Actinopteri > Cypriniformes > Leuciscidae > Hybognathus > Hybognathus amarus. The sequence continues at coordinate 78,070 of JAQIUQ010005639.1, read as the reverse complement.
ACACTGCCAGTCGGAGTAGCCCTGAAATGTTTATATGGGGCCTGCTTTGTATCCTGATCATTTAGATGGAAAACTCAAAACAGGAGAAGCTGTCGGCTTTTGAAAACCAATCCCCCCTCTCTTTCTCTTCAGGTCCCTGATGCGCTGCCGTGAACACGTATTACCTGTCCTGTGCGCACTGCCACAACAACTGCTCCTATGTTCTCTACAGCAACAAAATTACTTTTCTCATGGACCTACTCCTCCACCAGTTAACGGTGAGTATTAACAGCTGAAGTTAACGTGAGTTTGCCTAATCCTGCGGTTTTGGGGTCTCTAATGTGCCATAAATCCAAGTTTTTGTCACTACATTATTATTGTTCAGCCAAAAATAGAAATTCAATCATTATTTTCTCACCCTCATATTGTTCCAAACCTTTATAACATACTTTCTTCTTTGGATAACAAAATATCCTGGCAGTCAGTTTCCCCCACGTCATCCAAGATGTCCATGTCATTCTTTCTTCAGTCGAAAAGAAATTAAGGTTTTTGATGAAAACATTCCAGGATTTTCTCCATATAATGGACTTCATTGGGTACCAAATGGTTCAAGGTCCAAAAAAGGCAGCTTCAGAGGGCTTCAAACGATTCCAGACGATGAAATAAGGGTCTTATCTAGTGAAACGAGTGGTCATTTAAAAATAAATAAATAAAAAGTTTGTTTTATAAGCACAAATGCTCGCCTTGCTCTGTTCTGTGATGCACGTTCACGACTCCCCTGTTCGAACTCGTCATCAAAATGAACAAATCTTTTTTGAGTAATTTTGTGCATTTTGTTCGTTGAATGAATCAAATGACTCAAAAAAAGATTTGTTCATTTTGTTAAATTTTCATCAAAAACCTTTATTTCTTTTCAACTGAAGAAAGAAAGATGTGGACATCTTGGATGACATTGACGTGAGTAAATTATCAGCGTGTGAAATTATCAGTTTTTTTTCCTTTAATGTTTTATGAAGTCGTACAATAGCTTTGTGTGACCAAAATTAAGGCTTATTACCAGATAATTTACCCAAGCTCTTGCTGGCCTATTCACGAAAGCAGAAAAGATTCATTCTGAATGAATCATTCGTTTGAGTCCAAAAACTTTTAGTGAATAAGTTTGCAACATAATCCAGTTTGCAACACCCATCTGAATGATTCATTCTCAAATCTGTCTGATCCGATAACTCAGCCAAGTTAAACTGATTATTAGTGAATGATAGCTAAAATCTCACAAAGGCATCGGATGACTTCATAAGACTTGTAACAGAATATAGTGCTTGCGTCACTTGGACTACTTATGATTCATTTGATGGAACTTTGAGTCCCCATTCATTATAACTGCATGGAAAGGAGCGACCAATACATTGTTTAAAATCGTCGTCTTTTGTATTCCACAGGAGAGAGTAAATAATGTGTTTGGAACAACATGAATGGGAGGGGAAAAAATGACATTTTTAGGGTGAACTGAATACTTTTAGGATGCAACTTCCACTTTAGCTTTTAAAGGTTGTAAAGTGCTGTTTTGTCATGTCTAAAGGGTCATTTCTGTCTTGTTCATCTTGCCAGAGCATATGTAGCTCATCTACCAGTTTGAAGTAAGCGCCAAATGGATTTTAATACATACAACATTGCTCTTGTTTATATGACTCACTGAATCATCTTAAGTTCTGGGAAAGCTCCACTGCTGAATCACATTTCGCATTGCTTCTGTCCCTTATTTTCGTATCCCCCCAGCCTTCTCTCTCGCCCTTTGATTTTTGTCAAGGGGATTTTAGAACCAGGCTCACGCTACACTTCAAGCTCTTTAAGATGTCATTAAGACAAAGTATGGAAAGACACACACATGTCAGCAGGGTTGTGTTTACTGTAAGCTCCTCACTTTTGAACAAAAGCACAGGAACAGAAAGTTTTTCCACCGAATTCGCAACAGGTGCCAAATTATATATAGAATTTTATATTTTAAATTTAAATGCAAATGTTTTTGATGTCTGTGCATGCAGGTTGTCACGTAAATATATGTGTACAATTAGTAAATGAGACCCAGTTACTGAGTCATATAGTGTTTGTGAATGTGTGTTTGTGCGAAGAAACATTGGTTTGGCAAATCATTAAGCCCCTGTCAGTCTAGAGACGAAATATTTGCTGGGGGCACAGGGGTTTATTTCAAACTTAACGCAACAGCAAGTCAAGCCACTGATTATTTGACAGGTGATGGATATAAACGGACATAATAGTCACCCAAAGTAAGTGAAAAGTCAGTAAAGAGCAATATTTAAGTTATTTTTGCAAGCTGACCTATGTAGCCATTTACCTGTGTGTGTGTGTGTGTGTGTGTGTGCGAGAGCGTGTTTGTGTGGCCACTATTGGCGTCCACCCTTCCCTTCCCTGTAATTAGATTTGTGGAGAATGTAGCTGGTTTTGCCTGCTCTCTCAGCATAGTAACATACTCCTCTGTACCTGTGCTAAAATCTGTGTTTTTTTGTCTTTAACCAATGACATCTGACTAGTCTAATACCACCTTAATTCAATTAAACCTTAAATATGACATATTAAAATGTTCTTTATAGCAAAAGCCAAAATGGTCATGTTTAGTCATGGGAAATTATTAAATAAGGTACAGAATTTTGTATTTAAAAAAAAAAAAATTATATTCAAGCATATTTATGTTTTGATTTTTTTTGTATTTGAATCAACAGAATTATATCCTATACTATCCTATACATATTCTTAGGCAAGAACTCAAACACATATTTGAGTATTTAGCATTGTACAGTATGTGGCGTAACAAAGTAGTTCACTTTAAAAAAAACTTTTGCTTATAATTTACTCACCTCATGTCTATCCAATATATCCACGTCTTTCCTTTCTTCAGTCGAAAAGAAATTAAGGTTTTTGATGAGAACATTCCTGGATTTTCTCCATATAATGGGCTTCATTGGTAACCAAACGGTTCAAGGTCCAAATTAGAGTTTCAGTGCAGCTTCAAAGGGCTTTAAATGACACCAGACGATGAATAAGGGTCTTATCTAAGACCCTCCGAGTCTTGACTCTAAAAGATTTGTTCATTTCGATGAACGAGTACGAACAGGAGAGTCACGAACGTCCATCACAGAACAGAGCAAGGCGAGCATTTGTGCTTATAAAACTTATTTTTTTATTTTTTAAATGACCGATGATCGTTTCACTAGATGAGACCCTTATTCATCTTCTGGTGTCGTTTAAAGCCCTTTGAAGCTGCACTGAAACTCTCATTTGGACCTTGAACCCGTTTGGTTCCCATTGAAGTCCATTATATGGAGAAAATCTTGGAATGTTTTCATCAAAAACCTTAATTTCTTTTCAACTGAAGAAAGAATGAGATGGACATCTTGGATGACATGAGGGTTCAACGTGAACTGCTCGTTTAATTAGCTTTAACTACCTTTAACTAAGATATTTTACATTAGTGCCAAACCTCACTCTTAGACAAAAAAAAGTACATTTATGTTCCTATCATTGCCCCCCCAAGGAGCATTCTCATAGTATGACCAGTCTTTCTCAACATCTCGGCAGTGCTTCCTGAAAATGGGAATACCTTGCATGAGTTCTGTGAATGCCCGCCCATTTGGCACACCACCAGGGACAATGTCGCTTCGAAGTTGTAACTACCAATTTATAACCCTGGGCTGATGAATAATAGAGCAGCGCCCTTGTAGTTATTTATGCACTAGAGGATCAGGATTCCAACCAAAGATTAATGGCTTACGTGTGGAAACAAAAGAGGACAGGATCCTTTTTATTTGCACCCTCTGCTTTAATTGGACATGTTTTAAAATGCAAGCTGAGGTTTAAATGACCCTGTCTATTGTGGAACAGTGCTGGGCCGGATATTGAGACCTCTTCACGGGCCATTGTTTAGAGATCTTAGATGTCCTTCAGTGCCAAGATTGGTGTTAGTGACAACCGTCAGTCAGTTGAGCAAGTGTTTGCAAATTTAAAAAGGGTATTTTTAAACCTTCCCAAATCGGTTTTCAACCAATGTTTGCTTCGAGTACTGTACATCTTGTAAGGATGCAATTAATAGGATTGTCATTTTTTTTTAAATTTTTCTGTATTTGCAGCAGTACAAACTGCAATAATAGTGTAACGGTAACAACGCCGTATCAAATCTCCAAACAGAGTTTAAAGAAAATGCCTACAGTTGTTTGAACATGACTGTAGTTTTAGACCTTCCCGTCTTTGACACGCTTGTAGACATGTTGAGAGTCGTTGACGAAGACGTTTCATCTGTAGCTCTTGATGAAACCTGAAAGCTCCAACGTGTCTAGACACCATTGTCTTGCTTCTTGCTAGTCTGAGGATAGTGACTACAGTTCATCTGGCAATATCTTTGTTTTTTCTCTTTTCACCAATGATGAATAACGCATCTTTAACCGTTTCTGTAGCTCTTCGTGCCTGATGAGGACACGTCAGTCTTTGGCCGCAGTGTCAATAAGCAGATCTTTGAGGGTTTGACGACAGGACTTCTGCAGACAGTCGCCACAGTGCTGGGGCAGTTGCACCCAGCTAATCCTGAATGGAGATTCTCCACGCATACCACTCCAGATGCCAAGAGCAGACCTGTCGCCAGTGAGAACTTCAACACACGTACTCAAGATCTCATCAGGTTATTCATTTTTATGTTTTCTTTCCATTACTCTTCCTGATCTAGCATCTTGAATACATCTTGAAAATCATGTCTTGTGTTGTAGTAACGCATAACAATTGACATTATCATGTTCATTTTCGTACAAAACAAAGAACTATTTGTAATTTGTATTTTGTATAAATATTTGCATATCCATGGCAATATATAACCTCTTCAAATTTTGCAACACGTACTGTAGCCAAGCATACACCTACCTATTCTCAAAAAGAAAGAGCCTAGGTTAACTGAGAAGAAAAAGTTAATTTACAATATTACAATGAATTACAATTTACAATGCAATTCATTGCATTCTTAAAACATCCTTTTTTCGGTAACACTTTCCTCTGAAGGGGTGTTCATGAGACTAACATGACACCTTCATAATCATGACATGACATATGTTATGAATATAAAGTTTTATGCATGTTTGTGACAACTGTCATTAAGTGTCACTCGCTCAGTTTTGACATTTTTAATGCAAATATGACATTGTTTGAGATGTCTTTTGACACCTTGACATAAAACCAATACATCATATCCTGTCAGTGTCTTTATCATGGCAGCTTGACATTACTAAGACAACACAACCTGTCATAAACATGACACAGCAGATTAATTATCAAACTTTAGAAAGTATCTAGCTTTATTGGTTAACATTACATTAAACTATCATGTGGTTGGTTTTGACATTGGCTGTCATGAAGCCATTATAACTTTTTATTGACAAATTCAATTTGTACCACTGTAATTGAGGTCAAGAAAAATATAAACAAAGACATCTTAATGTCATATTTGCATTCAAAATGTCATTATTGAGCAAAAGACACTTGAATGAAAGTAAAGTGTCACCCTTTTTTCTTTAGTTTTTTCCACACACCTCTTTCTCTAGCTCATCAGGAAAATGCAGGCAGGAAAACATTTTCTCTCAGATTAGAAATCTAAGCATTTTTACAGCTGTGGTGAAAACACACAAAACTGTATAGAGTGACATGACTTTTGTTAGCAACAATATTTTTTGCAATGTGAAACATTGGAATGATATCCCTTGAGCAGGGAATGACCTCTTGGAAAGAATCCAGAGGTTATTCCGGTCAGACAATTTGGGAAATTTATTTATAAGAGTACTCCATTTTAATGACATCATAGTCTTGTAACACATTAGACCGTGCTTTCTGCACTTTGGTTGGGTACAGTATGCTCTTGGATGCCCCATCTCTTTCCGGCAACTCCTTCACAAATCTGTACTCTAAATTAAAGGTTTTAGTGTCCACATTGGCCAAAATTCCCTTCTGGAAGTGCACGACTTTCATTTGAACTCCGCATGAGAGTAGGGCAGTGCGGCAGGAGAGCGCTAGCGCTGGGCTTTCTCCTGCTCTCTGAGGAAAGGCAGACAGCCCGGCCTGCTAAGAATCCCAAGCTTCCCACAATCCCTCAGTGTTCCCTCCCATGATTTGTTTGACACGAGCAGTCTAAAGCCCAGTGCAGTGACCGTGGAGTGACCCTGCAGACATGGCCGGAACAGGCCAAGTAGTGGCTGGATTACCAAAAATAAATCGAAGAATAAAAATAAAACCTTTTTTTTAATTTAGCATTCCACCTCTTTGGTTTTGAAACAGAAAAGAGGACTATAAAGCCCCAGCGCATTGATCCCGGGAAATTGACGGGAAATTGCCAGAACGCCTTCTGTGTGAACGCAAAATACGACCCGGGATTAGATACCGGCATCGTTCCCGGGTTGGGGACCTGTAACATTGCCGGAATCAGTCCCGAATACGCGCACTGTGTGAACAAACGCCAGGACCAATGCCGTAAGAGGCGTGTTCATAGTGATGTAGCTCGTGCCATCACGCGACTCTGTTGCTCTTAGAAGAAAGTTTGTGTTCGTCATCAACAAAGAAAGGACGACAAACTGGAACGAAGCAGAGACCAGGAGCTTCACTGTCCGCGTATGGCGCGTGTACATGTTTTCGACACGTAAGCTTACGCCGTGTCCTGAACTACACGCGACGTGTTAAAATTCCAGCGACAGCAAGTGTGTCTGTCCACACTAGATTCGACGTGACTGTGAGACGCCACACGTCAATCAAAAATCACAGCCATTCAGAACAGCGTGTGGGCGGAGTCTCTCTGTGAAAGCGCACTGCTGGCCCGCACTCGCGTTGGAAATGGGTAAGGACATAATCAAATCAAGAAATAACATTATTAAAAATCAAAACATTAACAAAATATACTCATTGACTAATTTTGTTATGAAGTACAGTTGTATGTTTGCATAGAATTCATTTTGAACGCTATATTATATGCTTTCAAAATCTGAGGTAAATTATCTGTTATCGCTTGTGGCACAGTGACCTTTGAACTTCAACAATCAGTCGAAGTTCATGTTTGATGATTAAATATTCATGACACGCAGAACTTCCATCCAATGAGATCTCTGTGTGGGCGGATCCATCAGCCGCGACATCGCAGAAATAGGAACCGTTTCTAAATTAGAATCTTTGCGTGTCGCCGATGCCGCGTCTGGTTACGACAAAAACTCTGATTAACATGGAAAAGATACCTTTTATCGTGTGTCGCGGCATCGTGTCGCGTTTAGTTAGGACACGCTCTCATCCTGACGTTCATGTGTCTTTCCGGGATCTTTACAGGTGTGTGAATGCACTTACAGATCCCGGCAAATCACTGGCAGTGTGAATGAACCGAAATCAAACAATCCCGGGACAAATGCCTGGTCTACATTATCTGTGTATTTTCCAGAATCTCTGTGTGAAAAGGGGCTAAATGAATAATTCATAGAAAACAATCAGTTAATGGGCTAATGGCAGTCGTGGGCTAAGGGTTAGTGAGTCCGAACTGGTAACCCAAAGGTTGTTTGATTACAGTACCAACAAGAAATGACTGAAGTGCCCTAATCGCTCCCCGGGCACCCTGCTTAATGGCTGCCCAATGCTCCGGGTGTGTGTGTGTCACGGTTTGCTGTGTGTCTGTGTGTTTCAAATTCCTAGTATGGGTGACCATACTTGGCCTTCGCATGTCACTTTCACTTCACTTTAAAAAGAATAAACTCCCTGAATGAAGTCGCATACAGATTCGCTAGACCTTTGGCTGGAACATCTGATCATGACTGATCACTTTGGCTCTGTTGCCCGGATGAAGTCCATCTGAGAGGCTGCACAATGGTGTGTGGAAAGCCGCTTTCTGCTTGAGCCAAACCCAAGAGGAAAATAAAGCTGTAACAAGGGGCTTTAGTTCGGGTGATGGCGACCTATTGAGAAGAAGTAATTACCTTTATTGAGTGCACATACTTTTGACTGACAGCCGCAACAGTAGGAGGTATGAGGGAAATTGGAAAAGGGAGAGTGAATAGAAAGATTCGTAGAGACTGGGAATCTAAAGGCTAAAGTGGAGGGTGTGAAATGCGGATCTGCAACTGAGTCAGCTCGTTGCTGCACTGGAGCCACAAAATTCTGGCCCAAACTTCACTGGGAGGTCCAGTGATTGACTGCCAGGAGACTTTAGACTGGAGTGCTGGAGGTGGGAGAGGGTGGAGGGACGGAATACCTGAGGCATGAGGGAAGTAGGGGGGCTTTTCTCCTTTTCTAGATCTGAGCTGGCACACGGAGTCACAGTCATCCACTAATACTGTAATTAGACCTGATTTGTAGCCAGGTGGGTGCGGACCAACACCGTCATGAGACCTTTCATTTGACCAGACAAATTAGAGATATAGACATAATAGGCAGGAGTTGTGGGCTCAGATGAGAGCTCAGATTTCAGACCAAGAGCATTCTGGATAGCAGTGAGCTGCCTACTAGACACCATTTTAAGGCGTCATAGGTGTGCTCCAAGTGTAAAGTCTGTTACCCAACCTATATGCTGCTTTTGAAATGCATCATGTTGGCCCAATTTTTTGCAACCTTTGCATATATCCTAGCGAAGGCAATTCAATGTATTGGAAAATGCATCCAAAATAGCAGAAGGTAAAAATAAATGTTGACTATAAATGTAGTCTAAATCTAAATGATGTTCGTTTCAAGAAAACGAGCATGATTAATGTGATTGTCATCCAAATGTTTTCATGTTTTTTTAAGTCTGACGTGTTTCGGCTTGTTTTCCTCAGCTATGTGGTGAACATGGGCTTGATCGACAAGCTCTACGGCTGTTTCCTGTCCATACAAGGGCCGATTCGACGAGAGTCCCAAAATGGCGGCCTTTTTGGAGCAAGCCACTGCTTTCCTCCATGGGATGTGCAAGTTGAGTTTTGGCATGACTGGACGGTGAGTTGTTTCTAATGTTACTTTACTTCATTTGTCTCCAATATCTTCCTTTATTTGACATGACCCTCCAGTCGACGTACAAAAAAACATGGTATACACTGGGACTTTCATCATAATAGTGGTATTTTTTGAATTACATTGAAAATATAATATACACTATCGGTCAAAAGTTTAAGATCGGTAAGATTTTTTATGTTTTTAAAAGAAGTTTCTTCTGCTCACCTAAGGCTGCAATTTTTTTATAAAAATACACAAAAAACTCAGTAATATTGCTGAAATATTATGACAATTTAAAATGACTTTTTTATGTTAATATATATTAAAATGTAATTTATTCCTCTGAAAAAAAGCTGAATTTTCAGCATCATTACTCATCATTACTACACATGATCCTTCACAAATCACTCTAATATGATGATTTTATGCTCCAAAAACATGTATGATTATTATCCATGTTGAAAACAGTTTTTTACATTTTTATTTCAGGATTCTTTGATGAATAGAAAGTTCAAAAGAACAGCTTTTATCTGAAATGGAAAGCTTTTGTTACATTAAACACTACCCTTTAAAAAGTTTGGGGTCAGTAAGAATTTGTATTTTATTTTTGGGGATATAAATAAGAAATCATTACTTCTATTCATCAAGGATGAGTTACATTGATCAAAAGTTACAGTAAAGACATTTATAATGTTAGAAAAGATTCAAATTAAATAAATGCTGTTCTTTGAACTTTCTATTCATCAAAGAATCCTGAAATAAAAATGTAAAAAACTGTTTTCAACATGGATAATAATCATACATGTTTTTGGAGCATAAAATCGTCATATTAGAGTGATTTGTGAAGGATCATGTGACATTGAAGACTGGAGTAATGGTGCTGAAAATTCAGCTTTTTTCAGAGGAATAAATTACATTTTAAATATATTAACATAAAAAAGTCTTTTTAAATTGCCATAATATTTCACAATATTACTGTGTTTTTTGTGTATTTTTTATCAAAAAAAATTGCAACCTTGGTGAGCAGAAGAGACTTCTTTTAAAAACATAAAAAATTCGTACCGATCTTAAACTTTTGACGGTAGTGAATATATACTTATGTTATTTGGGTATGATAATTATTCAGTACCAAAGGGAAAGTTCAATCTTACCACCATATGATGCCATCACTATACCATATTCTCTATTTTTAGTGGTTGCACCCTTCCCAAACATCCCCAGACAAGCAGATAACCTCATTCCTTTCTAAATTAATAGGTGAAGTCCACTGTAGTTTTGTTGTTCTGATGTCTGAGGAGGTGCAGACCAGAGACAGCAGTCCCATCAATCAGCAGCTCATTTCCCAGTGTCTGACGTTAGCCCTGCAGAGCCTGTGCTGATAGTCATCTAGCGACCCCGCAGCTCTGTCTCCTTGCACTGTAAACTCCTGCCTGCAGCCCACCCACGTGTGTGTCGGAGTGCGTTTTGTGCATGCACAGCTGCTGACAGAGGCTAACCACGCAGTCAAAGCTTGTGATATCCCGACTTTGACCTCTGACCCTGACTTGCAGAAAAGACAGATCACTGTGATGCTGCACTGTTGCTTTCTACATACTTTAAATTGCATTGTAAACATTTTAGGAGGGATTGTTTTTGTACATTGCGATGTTGAAATAGAAAAAAGTCTGCTGCAGATTCTGTCTGGGTCTGATAAGGTTTATTCAAAGTTAGAAAGAAAGTGCTACTGATAAAAATTTGAATTAAATTCTCTTGAGTCTTTGCATTTGCAACAATTCAATTTTTAAATGCACGTCCATTCCAGTTCACTTGGATTTTGGAGTTTCTTCAAAGGTCCTAGCTCCACCTCAATTGGCCAGCTATGTTCTATTCCAGCTGTTGCATGCTATGACGACATCCAGCTGGTTGTGACAACTCCAGTGTCTCTCCCAGCATCCTTTGGCTTCTGACACTGAATATCTGTGAGAAACTCCATTGCCCATTTTTCTCTTTAATAGTCCTGCTCAACGACAAAATCAACATCTTTCATAATCGAGTCAGCGTGCCATTCTGTCATTCTTCACCTTGCTGAAGGCCAGGAAGCTGTCCCTTTGTGGTTCGTGTTAGACATTTCCGAATTGCTCTACTCTCTTGCTGTTTCCAGACCCTGCGATTTGTTCTTACAGCGAGTGCTTTGTATTTCTGTCACCGGCTACCAGTGTATTTGTTGGGATTAAATATTCATTCATTAATAGTCATCAACAGCCAATAAAAGTCAAGAAGTGCTTGTGCTAAGCTAACGATGGCGAGTTAACATGAATTGTGGCCTGTGCTGCAATCAAAATGAATTGACCCTTCGCTGAAGCCCCGCCCTCCCTAGTTACTGTTGCTACGCCTGTCAAGCTTTCACGGCTGGCCCATCTATTATAGTGTGGATGCACCCGGTGTCAGACATTCCCAATGAGATAATTAGTAATTTTCGACGAACAAGTGAAATATCTGAGAGTGCAAGACAAAACGGACTACAGTATGCATTCGAGGGATATATTCACGAACATTATATGCAACCGATTAGAGAATCATTTCGTAAAAAATTGAAGTTAAAGCCTAACGTTATAGTCCCAGCGCCTCATGCGCTGAACCGTTTAAATGGGAAACACAAGTTGAGGAACAGCTATGTACATACACAGCAGGGTATGTGAAAATAATCTTAATAATTATAAATCAAACAGCTTATCAATAAATCTTGTGGAATAACACTAATACCGGGAGAGCTGCGATTCGAATTGGGTTAAGTTACTTAGTAAGGGGTAACGTTCAGTTGGACGTCGATTAACAAAATGCTGAAATTTTTAAAGTTTTAAAGAACCGTCAATATTTCCAAGCAATAGGTGTTCTTGTTAAGCACGTCGACATTTACCAGTAGTTGTGAATGGGTCATAGATGCTAGATCACGCCAATCACAAGGAAAACAATTCCTCTCCCCGTCCAAACTTTTAGTATACCGGTATCAGATTTGCACAATCCATACGCACAATGCTTCAGCGTGTTTCCCTCGTTCGAAAGCTTGCCAGACCTCCTGCGCATAGTTATGGTTGCTAAGACATGATTGGCCAGTGGCGGTTTTCGGGCGTGGCTTAGCGAAGAGTTTAGTGAAATGGTGGTGTAACTGAATGTACCACTTTGTTATAGAGCAAAGTTTATTCCAATGCTAAATTCTCCTGGAACGTTGATCAGCAGAAGCTAGAAGGGTGCTCTTGGTGTAGAGTGATAGGAAGTTATATAGAGAGAGACCATGAAGACGATTGGGGAAATGGCACAGGACGTTTTCGGATGCGGACCACATTCCCACCAGATTGTCATGGCTCCAGTAGGGTTTTAGGGACCTTGACTAATTTCGAAACCTATTTTTACTCAAGTCTTTAAATTACCCCTTTCCCTCAAGGAAATTGTTTCAATGCAAATCAAAGTTCCAGGTGTATTTTTCTCGTCCTTTCTAAATTCGAGTAGACACTAACAGCATTACCACAGGTTTAGCTGTAAGTATGGATTAATCAGATGACGCTGATTTGGGGTCAGTAGGTAGACTCAAATTGCCTCTGTCAGGCCTTTCACTTTCATCCCACACTGCTGTCTCCTGTTTCAGGGTCAGGAGATGTGAAGTACGTCATGCACAGTCACTCTATGAGAACCAAGTCTTTGTTCCCTCATGTAGACACTGATCGTGACTGTCGGTGGATGCTGCCCTTATTATCTGACCTGAGACCTGCTCTGGGGATTTTCTTACCCCGGGTAAGGTTAAACGTGGGTGAGGAGCGCAGAGCTGAGATCAGTCGAACAAGGTGGCTTCCTCCCGGATGCTGATTCTGAGTAGCCGATCTCTTGCACTTGCTGTGATCTCATTGTCGAGAGTGAGGTTTCCCCCTCACCAAGCTTGACACTCCTTCCCCCTTGACTTCCCAAAAGGTCTGTTTCCCCTCCAGTGCACTTAGTGTACTGTTCACAGATGTATCCTCAACTGCAATGCGACACCTTGTAGAACTTGCCCCTTTTGTGCTGTTTAGGGATCAGCCCTTGATACCAATAGCCAGACTCTTGCCGTTGCGCAGTAACAGAAGATCTCGTCTCAGATCAGCTTAAGGACCGCTTCTGCACATACCCTGAGGGATATGAAGTTACCAATCCTGCTAATCTGCAGGGTGTTGTCCTGACTAAGACACAAACATGCTGCTGTAATTCTGGTAAGATGGGTCTTAATTAAATGTCCTGCAACACAAGATAGCCAGAGAGTAAGGTGAGTTTGCATAGTTGTGGAGCCAGTGCTTTTGGCTGACAGATGGTTGTCCAAGTTCCAAGACTTCCCTCTACTTTGGCTCTACTGTTGCTGTGTGGAGCGCTCCAGTAAGTTCATTGGTGTATGAGATGTTTGCTTAGAGGCTCAACTTCCCCAAGATCCACTTGATCAGTCGGTGGTTTGTCACATTTTTAGATCTTGTCCTTACCTTGCCTCTACGTCTATCTCTCCCTATATTCTAGATATTTATTCTGCTTATCTGTCAATTACATTCCATCAACACCTTCATTCTTTGCATTTATTCCATGTTGGTCACATTCTTTTAATTAGATGATATCCTGAGTATCTCGCTATACATTCTACATCTGTTCACCGCATTCTATCCATCTCTATACATTCTTTATACATTCTATACATCTGTTCACCATTCTCTCCATCTCTATACATTCTATATACATTCTATACATCTGTTCACCACATTCTATCCATCTCTATACATTCTATATACATTCTATACATCTGTTCACTGCATTCTATCCATCTCTGTATACATTCTATATACATTCTATACATCTGTTCACCACATTCTATCCATCTCTATTCATTCTATATACATTATATACATCTGTTCACCACATTCTATCCATCTCTATTCATTCTATATACATTCTATACATCTGTTCACCATTCTATCCATCTCTATACATTCTATATACATTCTATACGTCTGTTTACCACATTCTATCCATCTCTATACATTCTATATACATTCTATACATCTGTTCACCACATTCTATCCATCTCTATACATTCTATATATATTCTATACATTTGTTCACCACATTCTATTCATCTCTAAACATTCTATATATTCATTCATTCTAACACATTCATTTTCTACATACATTTTTAACATCTGTGCAATGCATCTCTATTCATTCTATACATTAACGCTATACATCGCTCCATCACATTCTGTCATTGTCTATACATTCTACATGTTAATTATAAACATCTGCCCCCGCCATATTTTTGTCACATTCTGTCCATCTGTCAGATTTATTCTCAACTACATTATTTCAAATGTATGTGTTCTATGTATTCATCTCTTCTTCAATGCTCTTCACATTCATTCTATGAATCAGTACATAACATTCAATCAATCTCTCTGGTCATTCTATCATTGTATACATCTGTTCAACTCTCTAATACATTCTATTTGTTCATTTTATGAATCAGTCTCTCTGTACATTTGCCCATCACTCTCTATCCATTATATAGCTCACATTGTCCATCACATTCATTTTATACATCTATAGGTTCATGCTTTATGCATTTAATGCATCTGTTTATCAGTCTTGGTATACATTCTATACATTTGTACTGTCCATCACATTATATCCACCACTCTACACATTAATAGTAGAATTGTTTTTATATATTCTTTTTTTCCCTTCTCCTGTATCTCTATTTTACTTTACCTCACACTTTGTTTCTTTCTCTCTGATCTCCAGTCCCTGATCCCAGGCTCAGAAGTGTAAAGTCTTTCCTATCTCTCCTCATATATTTGGCCGCAAACACACTGCCTTAGTGTTCATTCCTGGCTCGGGCAGGGTCAAATGTTACCAGTTAGTCCTATTTGCCCCATAGGCATGATTCACAGATGGGGCTTGCCTTTGTTATTTATATCAGAAAGGACAGGCTCTGGTCTGGCGAGTAAATCTAGAAGCCGCAGGGACCAGACATCTCACACTTCCTACATCCCGGGTCTTCGGTTTTTGTTGCTTAAGCAAGTAACCAGCACCACATCAGGTTCTGTTACATTCAGACCACACCTTTGGCCACCTTTTGCCACACTTCCCCTCTGCTCTCAGAACAGCCCTGTGCTCTACTTACTTTGTTTGAAAGGCCAGTGATTCAGTATTGAAAGGTGCATAAACATGAGGAGCCTTCTTTCACTGGCCTGATACATTGGATACAATGAGGAACACCTTTGGCCTTGCTAATAGAATTAGTATACAGAACAGTATTTCTGACCCTGATTTGTTTTTCATTCCTGGAGTGTCAGTCACTGGTTGATGGGTATTACCTGTTGAACAAAGTGGTCTTTTGTCCCACATCATGTGTGATTGATCTTGTTTGTTTATATTCGAGTAAGAGCACATTTCTACACAATTTCTGTTGCTATCTGTCTTCATTTAGGTTTTGTTCATATTGGCATACTACCAATGAATGTAATTCTTTCCCCTTTTTAATTGTCTTTCAGTTCTCTGAGTATCTTTGACAACAAACGTCAGGACCCTACCGGTTTGACAGCCCTCCTGCAGAGCACTGATCTGGTGGGCGTCCTTCACATGCTGTACTGCATACTGCTCCATAGCGCTCCCCCTGAGCCTCTCTCTGTCGGCCCCACGGGCCCCCAGGGGCCTTACAGCTCCGTCGTCATCCAGGTGGCCCTCCAGGGTTTACGCTTCCTCAACACCTTCGCCCTGCTGGACCTCTCAGCCTTCCAGGTATTAATTTCCGATGTTGTGCTCTTATGTAATTGATGTATCCAATGGTATATGGTTGAAAAATGAAAGTGTCAGTGACAATTTTAGGTTATGCCTGGTTCAGATCACATGATTTTAGCACGATTTTGGCACCATCCGTTTATGTAGGGTGTCATGGGATTCGCAAACGACAACGGGCGTCGGGACGCAAGATTCGATCGATCTCTCGTATAGTGTGTCATAGTGGACGACAACCTAACCTACCTGCAACCAACCTACAGCCCATGCTTCACAACATCACGACAAAAAGACTAGCATGTTTAAAGGTGCCCTAGAATGTTTTTTTAAATTATTTTATAATGTTTCCTGGGTTGCCCTTATAATGTTAGTATGTTTTTTTAGATCAAAAATAGTCATAATTTAGAAATAAAAGGCATTTTTCCTAGCCTGATTTTAGCCTCTGCTTTGAACACTCTGATTGAAGGGGCATGTCTACTGTGTGTAACCGGCCTCTGCTGTGATTGGCTGACATGCTTGCATATGAAATAGCTATGTATTACATGTGAAACTCTCTCGAATAATTTTTCTACAGCTATTATAGGTTTTACTATTACAGCTATCGAGATTAACGAATCATGAGATGGTTTTGAAGTATTTAGATCTATTCCCATCACATAAAGTGTTGCTGTGACTGTCACTGAACATGAGCTGGCATATGCAAATGTTAGGGGTCATACATATTAATGATCCCGACGTACATATTAATGATATTATGTGGAGATTCGGGGTGGAGATTTTTCAGGGGTGTTTTTCAAAAACGAGATTTAAGTAAGAAGGAGAAAACAATGGTGTTTGAGACTCACTGTATGTCATGTCCATGTACTGAACTCATTATTTATGCCAACATAAATTCAATTTCACATTCTAGGGCACCTTTACATTTTTTGTTGTATGAGGTTGACCAATAGGAGCACAGAAGCTTTTCCGCACACAACTTTTCAAAAAAATGGCGAAACGAAAGAGACGATGATGTTAAAAGTAAAACTATTTAAGAAAACAATATTTTACCTCAAGTTCTCTTTGGAGGATTGACAGCCCATACTGTCCTCTTCGAGCAATCCAGGAACGTGTCCATTGTTGGGTTTTCTTTTTTTCTACTTTTTTCTGAACACAGACAGGACAGCCAATACAATACTCAACGCTTCATTGTAATCTGAACTAGGCATTAGATATTCGTTTAATTAGTTAGTACACCGAATTTCTAGGTTTTTAGGGCGCGATTGAGTACACTCAGAAAAAAAGAATCTGGCTCTGAAGTCCAGAAGACCGTGTTTGCCTTCTGAAAAGTGCCGCAGCCGTCTGGGTAGCTACGCTTCTAGTGATGGATAACCTTATTGCTCTGGTCCTGTTTACAATCTGTGATATCCTGCCTCTTTGATTCAAAGCTCTGCGGAAGGATGCAAACATCTTTTTTTTGTGGTGGCCATCCTGCTGGTAGTTCAAGCCACCCTGTCTGCTTAAAGTAATGCTCCACAGCTTCTTTTATTTCTTCAGTTCGGCCTTCAGCTAGTGGCAGATATGTGGCCTCATCCTACAGACAGACGTTCTGAAAAATAAAGCAATAAAAAGTTCTTGGGTCATTAAAGGTTGCGTTGGTACGTCTGCGCACACAAATGTGGGCCGTAAAGACATAACCCTCAAAGCTAATGGTCCAATGCCCTCAGAGCCACTGGTAGGATATCAGTGTTTCTTCACAGAACAAAGTTAACCCAGTGGATGTAAACACACCTGACCTCTGACCCCGGGCCAGCCATGTTGAAAGCTCTGGGTGAGTAATGCGGACAGTGAGTGGCGTAACATGCACAGGCCCCGGTCGTACTTCAGCCGGCATGATAAAGAGACAAGAACGGTATCGCTAGGCTAAATCATCATGTAAACACCTAGGCGTGAACAAGGAGGGTCAGAACCCTATGAATTATTTCAATGTGGTGTTGTAGAAACAACTGCACCAACTATTCATAACAGTCAGTTCTCGGTAATTAAAGTAAGTGTTATAGAGAGTAACTAACTAAGTAGTTATGCTACTAACTTAATTTTTCAGTTGGGTGACAGCAGAGTGATTCAGACTCAATGAATCAATTTGTTTGTTTCAAGAAACTAATAGTAAATTCATTAATTTGGATATTTCACAATGTAATGATCATTAAAATGATTCAGTCCCTATGGGGACTAATGTAATGTAATATACAAGGTATGTGACTGTCACTATTTTATATAATACTATTTTATATAATATATAATAACCCTGTACCTCATCTATTTGTTTTAATAAAAAATAGTAGCTAATGCTTCAATTGCCTTTGAACTTAAATGGTTCTTGGGTTCTACATCCTGAACAACAGTGGTTCTCAGAGTTGGTTGAATGCAACTCTTGGCAAATCAAACAGACGGTCTGTGGTGATGCAAACCCAGCGTCTTAGTCCCATTACATATGCTGGGATTTTCAGGTATTGTTGTTTGTGGTTGTTTAGACTCTCCATCCCATAACACTCTCCTACCCAGCAGAAACTGTCAGTAGTTTTAGTGCTGACCCTGAGGCGCTCAGTCATGTTGACATGTTTAATAAATACTGTCTCTAGACCGGCAGATAGCATCTCTTTAGTTGAGGGAATTGGGGGGTCTTGAGGTGGGACTACTGATTCCAGAACCAGTTCAACCTACCAGTTCAACCAGTGTGTTGTCAGCACCCTCATTTTGAATTCAAACCTGTATGACTTCTGCAGAACTTCTGTTGTTTTGGACCCCACTGACTTTCATAGCAGACAAAAATGGTGTGAAAAAATTGTGTGATCTATACTATTAACAGTGTCAAAATCCCTATAATGTCTTTAATATGTGACATTTTGAATGTCTCCCGTTTCTGATGTGCAGAAAGACGTGTGTGCATGCTCTTTTCTAATTGCTATTCCCTGACGTGATACCGCTGCTGACCCGTGTCTGTTGTTTCCAGTGTGTTTTAGGAGCGGAGGGTCTTTCTCTGGCCTTCAGACACATTGTGAGTTCTCTACTGTGGTACTGTTCTCAACAGAGCTCTGAAGAGCTGCTTCATGAGCTCATCATCTGCGTCGGCTACTTCACTGTCAACCACCCAGACAACCAGGTGAGATTACCTTCATTAGTGCTAGATGCTAGCTGTTTTGTTTTATGAATCCATAAGATTTTGTGATTTTATATATGGACGATCGGATCACAAGTAGACAAGGGAGACACACACGTTTACACCTGGTGTTTTAATGTGTCTCTTTTGTCCACTTCTGTCCTGATTTCTTTGAAGGTAATGTCTATGGGAGGGTAAATTTATGAGCTTTTCAGATCTTTCGATCTAGTGGACAAAACAAGCTTGTGCAATTTCCATATGAACGTGCCCAAAAATTACAGAAAACATGGAGAGCAGCAGCTGTGTTAGAAATCAGGAATGGTTAGAGAACATAATTTGTGCCTGGTACATTTTCCAAACTTGGGTCTTCAGCCGACAAAGTTTAAATCCTGTCTGGCTAATTCCCATAATGTTCCCGGATTAGGTCAGTAGGTCGAGAGTATGAAAGCAATCCGGTCAAATGTGTCGAAAATGTGTCCGGTCAAGCTTAAAACTGTATTTATTGTCGTCCACTTGGAACGATAAGGGTGAGTAAATGATTTTTTATTTTTGGATGAGCTATCACTTTAAGGTGCAGTCACATTTACTGTTGTTTAGTGAAATTTCACTGAAGAATTTCAGTTATTTCAATAGGAATCCACACAATCAGGAATTCCACTCGAATTCACCACAATGACCAACAGAAAGCTTCTTGAAAATGACTTCTGTGTGAGCTGTGTGTCATTTATTATGTGACTACACTGTTGACATTGTAGAATAGACCTTTTTAACTGAAATTTCAGAAATGTAACAACACCTTTACTCCGTTGCAACATAAAATGCAATAAATATAAATAAAATATTCACAAGGGACATTTTGTCATTTGGAAATTAATGTGAAAAGTTGCAGCAGCTTCGTTTTCTTATTTTTTTCCTCTTTTCCAATAGATGGTCCTTGCACTTGATTTTTAGGTCTACAAGAGGTTTTCATTGCATTTAAAATTGTGTTTCAGCATACTAAGATCCTTTGTTATCAACGTAATAATAGTAATGTTATTAACGTAATAATAGTAATGTTATTAACGTGATCAGTTGTAAAAAATCGAATTTATTTTCTCATCTTTGTGATATTTCAAACCTGTTTGACCCTCTGTTCGTCGAACCCATAAGCACAAAAACACCAGCAAATTAAAATAAACCTCACCGGTTTGACAACATGTGTCGCAAATACTCACATACGACCAGGATGTTAAATAAACAAAAAACTCACCTTCCAGGTCATCGACAATACCACTGACGAGTAGACATTTGAATAATAAAATGTCCCAGCCAGGTCCGTCACTTGTTTGGGTCCCCTTGAAACATTTCTGTTGTGGTCGGTGATATTTCCAGCGTGTTTCTGTATTTGATTGTTGCAAGTATTTGCAGTGTGTTTCTGTATTTGATTGCGTTGTGAGTATTTGCAGTGTTTCTTTATTTGGTGGCATTGTGAGTATTTGCAGCGTGTTTCTGTATGCGGTTGTGTTGTGAGGTATTTGCAGCGTGTTTCTGTATTTGGTTGTTGCGAGTAGTTGCAGTGTTTATCTGTATTTGGTTGCGTTGGGAGTATTATTTGAAGTGTTTTCCCGTATTTGGTTGTTGTAAGTATTTGCAGTGTATTTTTGTATTTGTTTGCATTGTAAGTATTTGCAGCGTGTTTCTGTATGTGCTTGTGAGTATTTGCAGTGTGTTTCTGTATTTGGTTGTGTTGTGAGTATTTGCAGTGTGTTTCTGTATTTGGTTGCGTGTGAGTATTTGCAGTGTGTTTTTGTATTTGGTTGCGTTGTGAGTATTTGCAGTGTGTTTCTGTATTTGGTTGCATTGTAAGTATTTGCAGTGTGTTTCTGTATTTGGTTGTGTTGTGAGTATTTGCAGTGTGTTTCTGTATTTGGTTGTGTTGTGAGTATTTGCAGTGTGTTTCTGTATTTGGTTGCGTTGTGAGTATTTGCAGTGTGTTTCTGTATTTGGTTGCATTGTAAGTATTTGCAGTGTTTTTCTGTATTTGGTTGTAAGTATTTGCAGTGTTTTTCTGTATTTGTTTGCGTTGTGAGTATTTGCAGCGTGTTTTCTGTATTTGATTGTTGTGAGTATTTGCAGTGTTTTTCTGTATTTAGTTGCATTGTGAGTATTTGCAGCACGTGTTGTCTTCAGTTGCAGTGCGTTGAGCTTTCTCGCCCACTGTAAAATAGGCATAGATCACTCTGCACAACTATCTAGAAACGATGTGAATCAAATCAACAGAATCAACTGAATTAGTAAACTTTGTGAAACACAATGCATCTAAATGAACAGCAATTTGCAAGTAGTGCTTCATGTAGTCTCACACGGCTTATTTTATCACCGTAAAAGATCCTTTCCTCTCTGTCACTGAGGTGTGTATAATGTAGATCAAGAGCAGGTGTACTTTTCTCCTTACAAACAACCAACACAATAGCAACAAAAGGAGGCTGTTGAATAATGCAGTGACTTTGCCACCTCTGTTGGCTCTGCACTGTGTAGTAGGAACGGACATTGTTATCCTCCGCCTGGCAGTTGGCCCGTTCTTTGTTCAGTCCTGGAGGAGGGGGAAGGGAGCTGATCTAACCTGGCAGTACAGATCACAGATCAGCCTGGCATGAAGAAGTGGGAGTCCCTGATACCATTTGCATGCATCGTTTACCTGGAAGCCACCGACTGCATGGCAGGTGTGACCACGCCACACTCGGTCGGGTTTTAGTTATGCGTTCATCACGTGGAAACCTCCTCCATGACGTCTTAATGTCCCCTCAGGGGACGGGGAAGGGAGGGGTCAGAGTCCTCGCAATTTATGTGCTTCTAATTTAAAACATTTTTGCTCTTAATTAAAGAAACTGCCTCCTTTTTTATAGCCGTTCGGTCCTTCTGTGCTGATGCCATCCAATTTAATTATTTTGATGTAGGTAATTAGCATTTGTTGGCCATTGTTGGGTTGATTTGCATATTATATTGGATAATTGAATGAGGGTTGATGATTGAATTAAGGGGGGGCGTGACAGATGATTGGGCTTTGTGCTCACATGGGGGAACTTAAACGTTCGAGCGGGCTGGGAATAACGCCTCGTGAATATTCATATCTTCCCAGCCCACTTTGCTAATTTGAAAAATGCCAGGCTGCAAAGTCTTTAAACTTGTGACTTCCCTCCAGGACACAAGCTGCTGTTTTATGCTGCCATTTGGCTCACATCAGGGTTTATTATTAAAAACAGAACCAACACTGGCAGGTGCGCTGGAGAGAGGTGGAAAGACTGAAGTGAAGCTATTCAGCTGAGATGCATTTTGGCCTAAATTCTTGCTGGTACGTCATATAAATAAAAAAATGTGTTGGATACACCTACTACATGTGTGCAGCCATCACAAGCTGATGTGAGGAATTGTAACATCATTTTACATCATCAGTCTCCTGTTCGATGTTGGTAAGCCAACGTGGAGCTGATGAGTCCATCCCATTTCTACCCAGTGTTCCATTTAAACACGCTTTCATTTTTTTTCCCTTGGTAGTTGAATCATAACATTTATCAGCATCAATATTGAACGTTACCGTGTTTATGAACGTATAAATTGTGTATCTATCTTGGGTATTGTAGCTGGGTTTTTAACATACATAAACACCTATTGATCACTTTGTTTCCTTCACTATTATTATGGGCTATTATTTTCTTGCGTTTATCTTCCATTATTATCTTCCATTTGTCTTTAAATTATTATTTTTATTATCCTTTGTCATTTTTCCATCTCTCTGTCTTTCTCTCTCACTCTCTCTCTCTGTGTGTGTGTTGAATTGATCAAAAGTGTCAGTAAAGACTTGCACATTGTCTTTTAAAGAATACTGAAAAAATACACAGAAATATTAAGCAGCACAAGCAGTTTTATATTAAAATTAGTTTTATATTTAATATTGAGCAGTTTTTTAAGATTGATAAGAAAAATTAACTCTTGAGTAGCGTATATATATATATATATATATATGTTTTACTGTTTTGTTGATGAAATAAATGTAGCCTTCGTGAGCATAAGAAATAATAAAATAAAAACTTACCAAAACTTTAAATGGGTGTGTATAAACACACTATATATAAATGTTATGTATAGTCTTTAACATATTGTTTTTATTTTGATGGAGAAAATGACAAGGCAGAGAAAAATGACTACTATGGATGCCTGCTAAATTTCAAAATCAACCACATTGAGTAATTTTCTCTTCCTTGTTATTTTTCCCATCAGCTAAATATACAGTATGCCTGCAGCAACACCAACCAATCGTGAAAAGCACTTCAGCACATTTACACTGAATTAAATGACATAAACATCAGCGTAGGACTTGGCACTGCGGCCCCGCCCTCTCCAGCTCGGATACTTGCCAGTGTCAGGGGCCCTGGTATATATCCACACGGCCCTCGTACAGGATAAATGGAGACTGGAGCGGGAATATTTGACTTTTTCAGACTAATGTAAGCACTGGCAGAAGACAAAGACGGCGCTGACCCTGCTCTGTCTCGCAGCGATTCAGCCAGCCTGTGTTTACATGTGTGCATCTGAGAAATAATGCAGCTCATAAAGGCAGGGAAAAACTACTGGGGGACATTTGTTCTTTCCACATGGATATTATTCAGACCCTCACCCACAGGGCCCATTTAGAGTGTTAGATATGGAGTCAGAGCTGATAGGAAGTTTGTTTGTACTCAAGGGGGGCATAAAGGCGTTTGAATGATGGCCAACAGCAAAGAGAAATTCCTTTTTAATATGGTTTAAAGTCAACATGAAAACAAAATTTAGCCTGTTTACTGTTTTAACACACATTCCTGGTCTTATTGTGAGCAATTCTTCAGAGAATGTCTTTCTTTGTTTGAAATGTAAAATGTATTTGTAACCTTCCATCAAAGAAATGATTTTGTAGTTTAGCTGATGTCTCATAAACTACTTCTCAAACATTTGGGGTCAGTAAGAATTTTTAAAGATTTTTTTTTAAAGTAATGCTTACTATTATTCAGCAACGATACATTAATTTACATTAATGAATTTACATTAATGCATTAATGAAAAATAGTAATTGTTTCAAAATGTTTCTTGAGAGGCAAATCATCATTAGAATCATTTATTGAAGGATCATGTGACACTGAAGATTGGAGTAATGATGTGGAAAATACAGCTTTGATCACAGGAATACATTACATTTTAAATAAAAAATGTACAATAAAAAATTAAAAATGTAAATAATACATTTACATTTTTAAAAATAAAAAACCTTATTTTAAATTGTAATAATATTTCACAATATTACTGTTATTTGTATCATATATATGCGATCTTGGTGAGCATAAAAAAACAGCCGAACAACATATATTTATAGCCAACCAATTACTTATTGTTTTAAGGTGTAAATCACATAAGGTTACAAGAATCCCAAATCATTTATAATTTTCATGCTGAGTACTTTAAATATATGTGTAGTTAAGTTTTGTTTTTGTTTGTGTTTTGGTGGTCAGACTGTGGACCAACAATTACGTAGTGCTAATTCAAAACTAGCTCACATATTTAGTTGATTCTGTTTGATATTGTAAATTGAAGGCAAAAATGTGTATTTCTAAGTTAAAATGGCCATAATTCACATTTCTGTTTGGACTCCTTTCCTGACAGTCATCAAACTTCCACTTTTATCTTGTAGGCTCTTCCAGGCGAAAATGTTATTATCTATTTACACTTAGTGTTTTAGTGACGATAGCGAGGTGAAGGCTAACAACCCATTTAGCTTGTAGCCCCTACACCACCAAAAGTGCCAGATTGAGCCAATCCACCACACTCACTTGTCTTATCTTCTCCTTCACGTGTCTGATTCTTCCCTACAAGTGTAGGGCTATCTTTTTTGCCCTCAAACCCCAGTGTTGTTCCTGCGCTTCTAATCCTAGTTTAACGGATGTTGAAACGCCTCCTTCAGACAGTCCATTACCCCGGTTGATAACCCAACCCTCTTTGATTAAATGACCAGACCATCGTGGGATAGTGTTATTAAAACTCACCAAACGTCTTCTGATTTTCTTGCACAGGATCTGTAAACATCAGCAGGCGGACAGATGTGATTGACGGCAGTGAGGAATATTTATGACCTGAACCCTAACCTAAAGGGTGAATTTCAGGTGTCGAACGTACCGTTTGTTTCGGGTTTCGCCCGTTTCTTTTTGTTTGTTTGCCCATAAATCTTTCAGAGTTTAAGGCTCCGTTTGCATCTAATGCTGTGTTTGAGCATGATCCAGGTCCGGATGTCTTCTCCAGAAGAAAAGGTTATCTTTCGCAGGATCGGAAGATGACACTTGATTTATTAAGCAAACAGTAGTGAGTCAGTGATCCTTTGCCAATACACTGCCGAGCGGAGCCGCTTTTATGGTGTTTTCATGACAAAGAAACATTCTTTCTGCTTTGAGAGATGAAAACCAATTTTTTTGTCTTTTAATTTTGTTTACGTCCGTGTACCAGTTCGCCGTCAGGTTGTCTGGATGGATGGTTAAGAGGGGGCGGTAGGCGTTGTTCAGATAAGGCCTTTCAGCCATAACTTCCTCTTCTGAGTGTTCTTCGTTGCATCCTAGTACTGTAGGCAGACCTCCTGTCTTATCAGTGACGTGAACGTTCTCTCATCCTCTCGGTTTGGTTCATCTTTAAGGCAGAGCCATAGATTTGTAGTTTTGAAAGAGGCGGACATCACTGGTCCAACGAAAAATTGCTGAGGTGTCTTGGCAGCATGGGACATTTGCGTCATCTCCTTCCATTTATATTGAAAAACCACACTTAGGCCAGGTTTACGCTGCACACGAAAGCAACACAGATTTATTTCATACAGCTTTCTCATGCACCAGCAGGGCTTGACATTAACACCCGCTAAATGCAAGGGGATTTTTGCAGTGGCGTGAAAGGCGGTCACTTCTACTAGCCACTTTGGTGGGTTAAATTGTATTTATAATATGTACATTTTTTGATTATAATATTTTAAAATACTTAAATACTGAAATAAACTAAGTGCAACAATAATCTCTCTCTCTCTCTCACTTTGACATATTCTAATTTATTAGAATTATTTTAAAAATATATTTTTATGTAGACAGTTTTGTTTCTCTTGGGTCAGCTTAATAGGAAGTTCATATTTTCCAGTTATTATCTTTACATACATCAATTTAAATTAATGTTATTGCAAAATTGAGTTATTGTTTTAACTTAATTTTGGGTAAAATACTGGACCAACCCAGCCATTGGGTTATAAATGTAATTTAATAGATGTAACCCAATGGCTGGGTTTGTCCATATTTTACTCAAAATTGGGTTAAGACATGTCCCAATTTTGCAATAACTAATCTTTAACCCAGCCATTGGGTTAAAATGATATTTACAATGTAGCCAATGGCTGGGTTTGTCCATATTTTACCCAAAATTGGGTTAAAACAACCCAGCATTTTTTTTTTAGAGTGCAGTTTTTATACATGAAAATGTATGGTCCAAAATGTCCCTTTTACCAAATGTATGCTAAAAGGGACATCATATTTGTGGGCTTTGAAAAATTGTGAAAATATATTCTGCCCTTTGGTGTTTGGTTTCAGTTTCCGAACAGATTTCAGTTATTATTTTTGATGTAAATGTGGCGCCCCTCCTCATGTAAATCAGATTTCATGACGGTCATGTTTGTAATAATTCTCAATGGCCAACTTCCAAAATTCATTATTTATTTTTATTGAGAAATACTTAGTACAGTAACCCAGGAATCATTTTGTTTCCTGGATATAGTCTTAATACACATTTCACAATAGATTTCACAATTTCTAATCGTCTATTTTTTTTAT
Source organism: Hybognathus amarus (assembly GCA_030378365.1). Classification (NCBI taxonomy): domain Eukaryota; kingdom Metazoa; phylum Chordata; class Actinopteri; order Cypriniformes; family Leuciscidae; genus Hybognathus; species Hybognathus amarus. The sequence goes on along the minus strand of JAQIUQ010005639.1, from coordinate 51,334 downwards.
CGGCGTAGCTCCACACAACCTAACAGCCATCTATTTTACTGTCGGCATTCGCTCTCTCCTCCGCCGTCTTATCAAGTCTTCATCAAAGAACAAACCCCTGGCCCACAGGTCTCCTTCCTCTTCACCTTGAGCCGCTCATAGTGTGCATGTTTGAGTTTCACTGCGTTAACTTTATGCTCCCTTTGTTTTCAGTTGACAGGCCGGGAGTTATGTAATGGGCCGCCCGTAAAAGCGTGGCCCTATATGAAAACTCCAGTGCTCTCTACTTAAGACCAACACTAGGCCTTGTCTCTTCCTTTCTTTATGGCCATCTGTGTTAAAGCGGGGGAGGGATCGCTCCGGAATCGCAAGTTCAAACGCCTGCCGTTGCTTTTATAGTGTCAATTGCTGAATGGATACCTCTGCAGACGCTAGTACAGGAGGACTTGGCCGAGGTCTTAATCCAAGTTTGGGGCCCGTTAGGGGCAGGGTCATTCTCTCGGACCAGGGAGAGGCGGGTGAGTTCTTAGCCTGGGTTGGGGCGGTAGGTAACCTCTGCTCTCTCAGTGCTGTACGCCTCCCATTCGTGGACACTTGAGGGGGACTCTTTGTTTAGTTGTGTGAAGATGAAGCACCGCATGCTGACGGATTATGAGATGGCTGTGTGATTTGTGGGCGGGAATGTCCACTAAACCACCACCACCACCACAGATGGACACGCACTTGTACTCTCTCACGTTGGGAAGGAATGATTTAAACACAAATTGGTTCTGCTTGTTTTATAAATGAAGCCCATTGAGTGTGTTTACATGTAGAACAAAACGCAGATAACAGTCGGAGCAGTTTAAATTAATAAATACTGATTTTAAAGGAGAACTCGGGTCAATTTTAACATTGAGCTAATTTTTTGGTATATTTGGAGTGCTGTCAGTACAGACAAAAACGACAAAAATCGGTGTTGCCTGCACCGTGTTATCGTCTTTTTAAAATTCGCACCCTGTTGACTTCAATGGGGCATGTTCTAAACCTGCTTTTAGCCTCTAAACATCCTTGATTTGTCATTACGAGTGCACAGCCATGTGAGTGGTGTTATTAAGAGTGACCACGGTCAATCTGACTGCAGTAGATGTGAAAGATATGAATAAAAATCATGTTAATTCAGCCAGCTCATATACCTCTATTTTCTTTCTGTTTTCGGTCGAAGCCCACAGTAGTCGATTGTCGAGTTTACGCGCGGGATCATTAGTGAATATCATCTCAAACCCAACACGGTGTGGTGTTCTGAGAATATCAGCTCAAATGGATAGTTCATTCGAGCTCAGATGTTGAAACACACGGAGGAGGTTTGAGATGATATTCACTAATGATCGCGCATGAACTCGACAATCGACTACTGTGGGCTTCGACCGAAAACAGAAAGAAAATAGAGGTATATGAGCTGGCTGAATTAACATCATTTTTATTCATATCTTTCACATCTACTGCTGTCAGATTGACCGTGGTCACTATTAATAACATCACTCACATGGCTGTGCACTTGTAATGACAAATCAAGGATGTAAAATCAGGTTTAGAACATGCCCCATTGAAGTCAACAGGGTGCAAATTTTAAAAAGATGATAACACGGTGTAGGCAACATGATTTTTGCCGTTTTTGTCTGTACTGAGTACTGACAACACTGCCAAATATACAAAAAAAATAGCTCAATGTTAAAATCAACAGTTCTCCTTTAAGGCGGCAAATCAACAAACTGACAACTCAACTATGATGTGTTATAATAACTTTCCAATCGTTTCACTGATAGAACATCCTATGAGAAGTTTTCACATTCATTTGCATTTACCTTGCGTGTTATCAGCTTGTTGGATAAGTAATCTAATCGGTCCAAGGATCTGAATATCCATTGAAGGTGCCAAGGGTCCGTGAGGTAAACGGGTACCGATGTGTCTGCAGCATTGTAATTTTTTCCAGTCTCATGAATGATTAAGAAATACATCAGTATCTCTACCACTCCCTCAGTCTTGTCCAGAACTGATGCGAGAGATTGATTCTGTAACTCTCTGCGTTTGGCCGAAAAAAGACCCTCCTTCATCTCACACCACCGTTTCTGACACTACGCAGCTCCTTACGCTGAAACAACCAGATGTTTTGCACCATTTGTTCCATAGTAGCAGAGCGAGAGCATGATTTCAACCCCGCAAAAAGCTTCTGAATCGTTGGTCATCTGAGGCCGCACAATCCGGGACTAGTCTTCAGAATTAAAGCGCTCCACTGTGGTTTGCTTTACTTGTTTTGGTCAGGCATCTTTAAACGGTTCCTGATTCAGAGCGACATGGACCTCAAGCCTTTGAACATTGCTGTAGAACTACAGTTTAAGTCACTTCACCTTTTAAATGATAAAAGTAGTGAGTTATCACTTTGTTTGTCATGCACTTAAACCCTCGAGGGGTATTATTAAAGTAGGGAATGCGATGGAAAGAGTATTGTTAAGAGTATTTTAAAAATCTTGTAAATCCTGGTAATTTATGTCACCCTTTTCCCTGGGAATGTCACTCCCCTCCCTTATGGTTTGCATTTGGGGCCGAAGCAGCAATGGACGGATGTGTGTACCTGTAATAGGGACTGTTTAACGCCCCCTCCCTCTCTTCATCTTTCTCCCCCAAATCCCTCTAGTCAGGATTTACTGTGCTGACCTCCCAACTCTCTGGTTCCCTTCCCGGGAGCTGAGGGCCTTCCCAGGCTCCCCAACCCAGGTCGGAAGCTTGTAGCATTTAGGGGCTGTGCCTCGTTTTTCCCATCCCAGGCACTGCATTTAATCAGTCCAGGCCTGCTGTGATTTGGTTTTAATTCTAAGGGGTGGGCCGATTTTGACGGTGTGATTGAAGGCAGTGATAAATGAGGGCTATACACCCGGTACGAACACCATTACTGGTATTACTTCATTTATTAAAGTGGAACTGGGCTTGTTTGCATGTTTTGCACAAGGTTCAACTCCAAAACCTGACCGTCAAACATGCATTTCAGCATGTTATAGACCTTAATATAGAATAGATGGTTCTCAAAGGTTGTGACGAGAGGTTGCAGTGACTTGAACCTCAGTGAGCAACCAACATTTGTCAGTTTCCTTTCGTTTCGTCAAATATCTTCGTAGGTACATTTGAAGGCCATCATTTTGTCCTTCCAACGCAAAGGTGTACCTCGAAAAATTTCTTTGTTTTTTTTTTTTTTAACTTGTCAAAATATGGAGCTTTTAAGCATAGCAACATGCTACCACCAAACTCTATTGTGATGTAAGAAAAAAGTTGATCTTGCTTTAATAGCCTCTATGCACGAAATCGCATCCGGGTTTGTCTCAGCACGCCCAGTTACATCCGGTGCTGCATCAGTCTATGGTCAGAAGCCGGTTTTGCGTTAGGTGGAGATGGTGTCAAATTACACTTGCTGTTTATAAAAACGTTCTGCGGTTAACGTGAATGTTGTTAACAACACTGTGAGGCAGTTAGCTGTCACGCAAGAGTAAAACAAGAGAAGTTATTTGAATTATATATTTCGAGCTACATCAACAACTTTGAAGGTTAGTATTCTTCTCATATCGTACGGAATTCGACTGAGCGAATCAGCGTTTCTAAAATCGCTGTCTTCCGTTTGCTAGAGAAACGGATTTTATTAAAGTTATGCCGTTATACACTTGGCCCGCAGAACGCGCTTCCGGAAGTAAAGACGCTGACTTGAGATTCTTTCGGACACACGTCAGCAGGGATTCGTGCATAGAGCCTATTGAGAATACTATTTCATCAGCCAGTTATAAGCATTATTTATTCATATTCGACATCACTGGAAACACACATATTTTAACAATTTTTAAAAGATAAATCACGGTTTGGCCATCTAGATTTTGATATGGAGATTTTTCGGTAGTGTGTTTTGGTTCTGTTCTGTTGTTTTGGCATCTGATAGTCTTGTGTAGCCAGTTTTTCAGAAGGTCTAAGTACTCCAGCTTTCATTGGCCAAGGACCGCCCAGAGGCCGTCTTACTGACATGTAAAGCAACCAATCACAGTTTGTTTTATTTCATGTCATGTTTAGGGGCGTTAGAATATAACATTGGTGTCCCTACAATAACAGGCCGGTGTGTAAAACTTTGGACTTATTTTAATAGTCTATGCCGCAAACTTTACATATTTCATATACTTTTGAAAATCCAGAGTTCAGTTGATCCTGATAAGCGCTCATTGTCACAATTTTAAACACAACGGCATTCTTCTTCCATGAGGGGGTTTCGATGCTGCCTAGGTAGGAAGTGTATAGCGAGCAAGGGAGCTCACTACGTTTTTGGAACGTACTCTCAAAGTGTGTCCTCCCATGGGGCAAATCTGAACCTGTGTGTGTTCAGCGTACACGCTCAGCAGAAGTGGATGAGGCATCCCTGTCTGTGTTTTATGGAGTGTAATTGTGCGCTGGGAGGCACTGCCCTCTATTTCTCCTCTTAATGGCTGTTTGTGTGTTGTTTTAGTGGCAGATTTACGTGTGGGACGGGCAGAGAGGGGCGGGTTGATTTACAGCTGGCTGTGGCTTTGGCCTCACTGGTTGCGTATGTGCTCACACACTGTCACTGTGTGTGTTCCAGGGTGAATGTGCAGTCTGGCCGCCAGCCCAGCGTGTTGCAGAAACTGTGTCAGCTGCCGTTCCAGTATTTCAGCCACCCGCGACTCATCAAAGTGCTCTTCCCCTCGCTCATCTGCGCCTGCTACAAGTAACCCGCAGAACAAGGTCATCCTGCAACAGGAAATGAGCTGTGTGCTGCTGGCCACCTTCATAGAGGTAAATCGCACCTTCATACACGCCATCACTCATGCAACTCACGTCCTCAAACTCGATTCCTGTGTGTTCACACGAACTGCAGTTTGCAACTGGCAAAATAACTCGGTGATTGGAAACACATTTACTGAATAAATCTCGCAACACATGGGATTAAAGCAGCAGTTTATTTGCAAAAAATTAGATTTCGAACTTGCAATGGACAACTTCAATTAAGTTTTACTCAAGAAACCTTTGCAAATATGTTCCTAGTGGTTTCATCAATAAAATTGATTGTATGTGTTACAAAATTTTAAAATAACTTTCTCATATCCTAGCGAACATATCGTATAATTCAGAAATATTTATAAATATTCTTCCGTTGGTCAAAACAACTTAGGTGTTTCAGGTGTTTCACTTTTCTGGGGAATCATTATACAAATGGTTTACTTGTAGTTATACATGAATTATGGAAGCTTGTTTCCACCACTGATTCAAAAAAAAAAACGTTATCTCACAATTCTGACTTTTTTTCTCAATAGCGTGTTTATATCTCCCAAGTCTGACTTTATAACTTGCAATTGTGACTTTATATCATGCAATTCTTTCTTTTTTTTACTCAGTTGCTAGAAACAAGGACAGAATTGTGAGATACAATTACATTGTGAACGTATTCATTTGGCTTAAATACAAAGCGACTTGAGTGAATTTAAGTTATTGGTGTATTCCCTGGGAATCGAACCCATGACCTTTTAGTTTCTAGTGCCCCAACACCCCCTAAAAGAAGCAGCTTCCTTCGCTCAGATGGATGGTTTCCTCTGTCTGTTTGAGTGGATTTACCTGCCACTACTTGAGCCTCCAGTAAACACCCTCTCCCTTCATCTTCTTCCCGACAGCGCTCTCCACACTGGCTCGCCGCTGCCATTACTTACAGAGAGATTAGCTCTTACTCTAACAAAGACAGCGGATCGTCAGCTTATTCTCAAACAATGGAAAGACTGACGATGCCCTGCAACTTCACATCAGTTGCTGAGATTGACAAAAAGCTTTATCCACTTTATCCAAAACTTAATAGAAAGGAAATTTGGTCTTTAAATAATTTTATCTGAAGTTTGTAATAATTTGTATAGCCAAACTGAATGGCAAAAAAAAAGAAACGAACCATTTTTCAATCTGACTTCTCTGAACACTTATCTCATCTTCCATTGGTCGAAACACCGTTGTCTCTGCTCCTAAATATGACCCGAAGCACAGTGTTTCACTTTTCAGGGGGAATCATTATACAAATTATTTACTTTTAGTTGTGTGTGAATTACGGAAATTAGGGCCACTGAATTTTTTTGCCACACTTTTAAAGAAAATAGCTTTTTTTTTCAGAATTGCAAGAACTAAAGTTCTCAATTCTGACTTTTTTCTTGCAGTGGATTTATATTTCGCAATTTGGACTTTCTCGCAATTGCGAGTTTATTTCACGCATTTCGGACTTTTTACTCTCAGTTCCGAGTTTATATCACGTAATTCTGACTTTTTAATCGCAGTTACTGAGTTTATATCACGCATTTCTAACTTTTTACTCACAGTTCTACGAGTTTCTAGCGCAATTCTGACTTTTTAATCACAGTTACGAATTTATATCACGCAATTCTGACTTTTTACTCGCAGTTACGAGTTTATATTACGTATTTATGACTTTTAACTCGCAGTTACGAGTTTGTCGCGCAATTCTGACTTTTCACTCGCAGTTACGAGTTTATATCACGCATTTCTAACTTTTTGCTCGCAGTTACGAGTTTATATCACGCAATTCTGACTTTTTACTCGCGAGTTACAGAGTTTATATCACGCATTTCTAACTTTTTACTCGCAGTTATGAGTTTATATCATGCAATTCTGACTTTTTTATCGCAGTTACTGAATTTATATTACGTATTTCTGACTTTTTGCGCGCAGTTACCGAGTTTGTCACGCAATTCTTACTTTTCACTCGCAGTTACGAGTTTTATCATATGTACAGTTCTGACTTTTTACTCGCAGTTACAGAGTTTATATCACAGCAGTTACTGACTTTTTACTTGCAGTTACGAGTTTATATCACACAATTCTGACTTTTTACTCGCAGTTACAAGTTTATACCACACAATTGTGAGAATAATAAAGTCAGAATTATGAAATAAAATTTGCAATTGCCTCTTTTATTTTTCATTCAGTGGTGGAGACAAGCTTCCATAGTGAATATCTATCTGGGATAAGAGAACGTTTTGCTCCACAAGCTGCCACCAAATGGAATAAATGATCAGAATCTGTTAATTTTGTGTAATCCAGGACTGTGCCACCAATGAGAACCAATCGGACAGCAAAGCTTCACAGCCAGGTGAGGACTATATTCATAAAATTTAAGGAAAACCAAGTCATCCATATGAAATCTCAATATATCTTTGGATACACGACTGACGATATCCAGCTTTAGACATATTTAAATTACGCTTAAATATACATTTTAAATAAGATTAACTGTCTAAATATTACAATTGTGAAATGAATCCAGAAATCCCCATATTCTGTTCTAAAGTGCATTAGTTAAGAATAAATGGCTTTATTGCTCACAAAAGGCTCCTTCTGTCTGGCATTGATTCAATGCTTTACTTCCTGTGTCAGTGCTAAACCTCTGATCTTTCCCCATCAGAGAAGGGCTGGGCTCCTGCTGAAACTACTGCGAGCTGTCCAACCGCTTCCCAGAGACCAGTGGAACTCCGCACTTCAGTTCTTCCTCAAGAAGCAGGAGGAGTGAGTGGAGAAGTGCAGTCATTTACAGAAGCACATTACACACATTACACACATTGACATTGAAACCTAATGTATATTCCACAATGCAAAACTGTCCTGGAGGGGGTTTAGGGTACAAATGAAGACAGTCATCAGACCTCCATCTGAAGCCGATCAATCAGTAGTGAGTCATTCCTAGTGGTTTTCCAGTAACTGTATATTAGCATTACGCACTGAAAAAAGACTTGTCATACACAAATAGTTTCATTTACAGGATTTTGCCTTTTTGGTCACATTCAGTGATTTTTGTTTTTCCCTGAAGATAATCTGGTTTAATGGTTGAGTTTGACTGATATTCTGTTGTTTTGTAAATACAAATATACTGGGGAATGAAGTAGAATAAACTGAAGCCCTCGTTTAATTTAGGGAGAATGACGAGTTACCTCATCCGTCGTGTTTTTCATGTTTCGTATTTTTCAGTGCATAAAGTGGAAGATTTCCTTGGTAGCTGACATGTTATGATTTCTTCATTTTTGTTGTTGTGTTTCTTTGCTTGTTCGCTTTTTTATACTGTAATTTATACACATTTTCACCCCCTCCCCACCTTAACCTATTTTGTCTTTCTCAGTGCATTGAAGCACTTAAAAGTTTAATTTAAGAAACGGATGAGTTTAATAAAATATTTAATACTGCTCAATCGAGGTTATTCTTTCATTTGTAACAGGATGAAATATTGTTTACCAGATTATGTTTTTAGACCAGCAGGATTCAAAAGTCAGAGATGAAATCATTTTTTTTAATACACGTTTTTATTTATCAATCTAAGCAATTCTGTAAAAAATGTAACGTAAAATATTTAGAATGTCTTAGTATTTGGTTTCCCTTAATATCATGAAGTCAAACCTGATCGTCTCAAAGCATGATTCGAGACGATCTAAACAACATCATGAGCTCAAGATCATCTGTATACGAAGGAGTTCAGATTTGTTCGTGTGATAGAGAGCTAGAAACAATGCAGCATCTGAATTATTGTTTATAAATTGACATCATAATGTTTCTTTGCTTAACATTTTTAAATTCCTACAACTTTGTTTGTTTCCAGGTTTAAATTACATTTAAAATCTCAGACCCTCAATGTGATATTAGACTTTTTAGATTAGATTGTAGAAGAGTTATAACATTTCTTAAAAAAAAAATAATAATAATAATAATTGAGAACTTATGTATTTATTAAGTCAGTTTAATGGAATTTAAGTTGAAATGACTCAAACACCTACAGTTGATAGTACTTAATTTAAGGCGGCTACTTTTTTACAGTGAAATGCAGTGGAGCCGGAACCTGAAATGTGGGTTAAAATGGCATTGTAAAAGGGTTGTGGCCACGTGAAAAGGGTCCTCGCTGGCCCGGGGCAGCACAAACAGCCCGCTTTCTTCCATCCCATCCTTCTCTCACACACACTGCTGTCTTTTCTACCTGTGTGACTCACTGCAGCTCTGAATCACTCAATACATGACTGTGTCAACATGCAGTGGAGCCTCTGGGTCAGACTCCCTTCCAGTTTCATAAGAACTTTAGTTCTACTCAAAATCTGGATCTTCAAATGTTAGGGGGGATTTATCACTTAAAATCACTTGGATTGTCTGAGACTTTTTTTAAACACTGCTTTTAGATTCAATCCAGTAAAATGAATGCATTTTATGTGAGATCTAGATGATGGGCTTTGAAATGGAAGTGGGTGTATATGTGACAACTTGAATGGGAGCTGTTTTATAGACCATTCCGTTATTTGCCAATCCAAAACCATCTGAGATCTAGACTTCTCGTGATTTTGGCAGGGGAACAGAGGAACCCTGTGGCCCTTTCCGTTCTGTCAGTTAATAAATCATCGATTTGATTGCTAAATCTGTTCTCTGAATGTCTGTTGCATTCACTGAAATATTTATCTTATTTTCTAAATGCAATTAAGATACACGGCTGTGAAGAGAAAGCGTTTTTATGGTGGCATTCTAGTTTTTGTTTAGATGTAGCTACAATAACAATGTTTTAACAATGTAATGAAACTTGTTAATAATTAACAATTGTCAAAATTACTTCTCAGTGTGGGAATATCTAAAATAAAAATGAGAGGCAACGGCAAATTTCAGACAATTATTTTATTATCTTATACGGGGTTTTATTCATGATAAAACGCTTCGAGGCTTTATTTAAATAGCGCTTGTTTGTTTAAATGTTTGCTTCGCTAAACCGATAAATAAATGAAAGTAGATTTGTGTTTTAAGAAAAATGTCGAGTTATTTTGCTGAATTTGATGTAGCCTACGTAAAACGTAATATTTTTACATTGTAATAATTTATTCCTCCTATATGCTTTGACTTTCGTATGCCTTGCCTATTTAGTTGTTTTTACTAAACGCATAATATACGAAATTTATTATTTTAGGCTAGCCTATTGAATGTTCTTGCAGTGAAATCACAACAGGTAAAAAAGAAGCTCCGAATCTTTTGCCTGTTGTCAGCTTCGACATATATTTGGATATAGATTATTTCGTTGTATTTAAAGGTTTGAGCTGGACTATTGTGACAGTTTTAAATTAATTGTTAAGGAATAAATTAAGCTTGAATGTATGAAATGACAAGACATTTCCATAAAGGGACATGTAGGCTATTAGTTGTTTGGTTTAGGAGTCAGATGTGTTTTAGGTTTCGATTTATAAACTAAAGGTTAGCTAAATACTTTGACATTTCACATTAAAATGACAGACAGGGGAGAGTTGTAATTAGTAAAGACTTTAAGGATTTGTCTATACACACATGAACTTGGCTTAAGTGTGCGTTTATTTAATTAGACCTAAATTATTAAATTAGTGGCGGAATTTGAACCAAGATGCGGCTTTTGACCTCTGGCCATGACATCTGAATCGTTATTTCTCCAAAAGCAACCATCATATGCGCTGCATGTTCGCCAAACCCTATAGTCATTCAGAAGAAGAGCTGTTTTATTTCAATCCAATTAAGCTTTCTTAATTTCATTCGATTCAATGGGCTGTGATCCGGATCAGATCTACACACAGTTTAGCAATTAAAAGTCATAAAATATATGCCCAATGTATTTATTTATTTCGTATGCCATTTGTATAGCCTAGGCCTATATAATTTATAATTCGTGTATTTTAGAAGATTATGCCTTCTCAAATTAGCATATGAGGCATTGTTTGCATTCCATGTCTAATAAATGCAGTTATTTGCATTTTCTGAAGCAAAGTAGGCTAGTTTTTACAAGCTAGCAAATTAATGATACGTTTTTGTAGGTTTAGGCTTTAGTTGTTCAATTGAACTTTGTCGTCTTTGCAAACAGAATCAACACTTTCACAGAATTCACAACACCTCAGTGCAGAGGAAACCTGCATGATATATTGCCTAGTAGGCTATAGGCTAAATAGTAGGCTAAGCTAGATGTAAGAGATTTATGCATGAAAAAATACCTACACCAATTCAGTAACCTATGTAAATATTAGCCTATATTTTAGTTTCTAATCGCTGTGAGATTTTGCTGTTAGATTTAATCGCTGTGATATTTTTCTAGATTCTGAATAGAGAACTTCTAACAATTCAATCCAAGATTTTCAGACAGTTTATTTCATAAAGACCCTATAAAATGGCCTGACTGGCAGTTTTTTTTTTGTGTGTGTTTACGTATTTCCTAGTTAAACAGGAAGCTTGAGCGGGACCTGTGGAAGGCCTTGTTTTGGCATGCCATAACATAGCTTTGGAATTTCCATACTTTCTGTTTAAATTCAACGAAAAGTATTTCTCCACCACTATTATAGAACGCTCTTGTGTATTGCGTGATAGGCATAGCCTACATCCGCCACGTTAGCACTGCAGATGCTATAACCACACATTTAACCTCCATTTAATTATCTACCACACTTACAGTTAAAAAGAGGAGACATTAGATGTCACTGTCAAAAGCATGCACTTTTTGCATAGTATCTAAATTTGATAGCCTACTTTCTTGTCATTTGCCGGCATTGGGGAGGGGCGTAGTCATTCTAAACAGCATTTGATTGGACAAAAAAAACAGGAGTGCAGGATGAGTCATCAATATTTTTTTTCCATTTTAAGAAAGAAAAAGACAAAATTTTTGGACTCATATATCCACCAAAAGCTTAGCAGACGCACAGCTATTAAAAACCACAAATCACCTTTTTGTGATTTCCCAGGCTGTTAAAAAGTTTAACATTTATTATAATTTATTAAATATATATATACAATTGTAAACAAAATTATGTTTAAATGTCTGAATTAATTGCAGAAAATTAAGAAAAATAAGCGACAGAAATTACAGCGCTGCCCTACAACTGCTTATCCTCCAGAGTTTAATCTGACAAACAAGATTATCTTGCCACAATGCCCCGCAGTGATTTTGGTCTGATCTTCTGGTGTCCAGCGGCTATATCTCCTTACTCGGAATGAATAGAAACCCTGGACATGCAAGGGTGCGTTTGCCTAAAGGGAGTCCCGTTAAGAGAAAGGTGCTTCGGGTTTGTTGTGCTTCCATTCAGTGGATCATTTGCAGGTGATGCCGAGCGCAGATAAGCGGCCGCCGATCCCTGTCCTCAGTCTAGACTCACAGCTTTACGAGCAACACGAGATTGATCACTAGTACTACGGGAGGGCTTCAATTACTCATTCAGTATCCGGTCGGTACGATATTTAAATAGATAGATAGATAGATAGATAGATTCATTCCGAAGGCTCCGTTACAGGCTGAATGTGACACATCAGGGCTCTGTGATCAGTGTTATGGCCTCAATACATCAATGCATCGTTATACGTGATTGACCACCAGATAGAGACTTTGGGTACACTTTTTTTGGTGACACTTTATTTTACAATGTCCTTGTTACATATGCATAATTTACTGTTATGGTAAGTACATTTAACATAATTAGGCTACATGCAACTATCCTTAAACCAAATCCAGCCCGATCCGAACTCTATGGCTATAGTAAGTACATGTAGTTAATTACTCAGTAGCCTACTTTAATGTATAATTACACGTAACAGTGACGCCTTAAAATAAAGTGTAACCCTTTATTTTAAGGTGCCCGAGTAAGTTACAGTGTTATACATTTAAGTAGGCTTATTAGCTTACATGTTCTTAATATGGGTGTTTGCAATATGGTTTGGTTTAGTTGGATGTAATTATGCATAATTTATAGTTATTACTACTACGTGTAACATGTGTAACAAGGACATTGTAAAATAAAGTGCTAACAAGACTTTATGGCTATATTAATCACTCAAGAAAAATGGTTACTTTTTAACGATACCAAAACTTATATTTTCTGCTCTTTTTTTATAGGTTTAATAAAGAACCACGCTTTGAAAGAGCAGCATAATAATGTTATCCCCAAAACAAAGAACATTTTCTGCATAATGCGATTCTTTATAATCAGTAGCCTATTACAATATTCCGTCTTTATCTTTGTTACAATTTCCCCAAAAACGATGCAAACAATATAAAAAGGTGTGTATATATGTATAGCCTAATATATATACACACCTACACTGTATAGCTATAACGAAAACGCCAAATAAAATTTAATAATAAATTCAGATATCACAACACTGCAGTTCTTCACTATATTTAATTTTGTTCACGTTGCTCCTGTTCTTTTAACCATAGGTCTTTGGACAGTTATTTCCCGTCCAATATCCAGTTGTATTATGACTGAAATGTCTGTCATATTGTTATAAAAAGATCTGTGTAAAGGTAACATTGTCTTTGCATGCAAGCTTTCTCAGACAAAAACAGCATTTAACGTAGTTTATTTAGGTCATTTCTCATTTTTGGTATGGACGGTTGTCCTGACAATAAATAACAATAACTTACTTTTTTAAATCGAGAAGTTTATACAATCTGTCATCCATTCGTTAAGATAAAATATTTTACAGCTCAGTTTTATACATCTTCGGAGAGGTCATGCGCACTAAGACAAAAAAAGAGTTGTTTTTTGTCTTATTTGGAAAATACCACTTGTTGATAAAGCTACACATTGACGGTCTTGAATAAACACTGTTAAGACTGTTGTTTTCGTAACTGGTCCATGATCAAAACCAAAATAATGTGTTCATATTCCGTTGGACGTCCTGGGTATACGGTCCAAATGCTTTAAAAACAGTTTTGTAACACGTCTGGAAACCCCAAAGTCGCTTGGAAAGGCTCCTCCGTTTGGCAAACTGTTTAAATCCATCTTGTTTAATCCCTTTTTCCGTTCGAGGCGGTGAGGTGATGGGTTTTCATGCAGGGCGGGTGAGGGCATGCTGGGGCAGGAGTCTCCGGTGGGCTCTCACGTCTCCACGGGACTGGGCACCATGCTGTTGGGGGTGTCGGGTAACTGCGATGACAGAGAGGTCACATCACTACCAGACGAGTTACCAAGCGAACCCGACTCGGAAAATGACACCTATAGAAAGGTGAGGGGGGAGAGTTGGGAATCAGTAGGCTGTTCGATAGCTGTCAACATGAGACTTAGGCTACAGCTGCGGCTCGAATTTGATTAAAAGACAGAGTTTTACATACGATTTGCAATTGACATTTACATTAGCCTACACAACTTTGGCATGGGGTTACATAACAGACAAAATAAAGATAGGCTAATAAGCAGTGTGCGAATTAACAGCGTGGGATCAGCTTTTCAAAGGAATCTCGTGAGCGTCGTTTCGCGCCCTTACAACACGTAAACAAATCGGGGTTTTTTTGCCTTACACGTGTTGTAAATTTATAATAAATTAGGCCTACTAAATATTGACACAAGATTATGTTATGTACCACCCGAGGCTAGTGTTATATAGGCTAATTGTTGAAACGGAGTTCGCACAGTCTTGTAGTCAACTTACTTGAAACATGTAAAAACCGTGTTAACGAAAAGGCTATTTGCTTACTTTAAAAAGTTGTTTTCGAGTAAAAAATAATTACGATTCAGTGTTCGCTTGCAATTAGAAGCTATACTGCAAAATATCATTTGAAATAATTGCCAAGTGGCAGCGCTTTAGAGTAGCCATTTTTTTCTTGAAGAATGCTTAATTATGATAAAAGAATCAGGATGGAATGGAGGAGCACATTAAAGCCTAGTTGTTAGGCCTTGGAATAATACGTGTTCAGGGATGGCAGTCCTCACCAGCTGTTGGAAAGCAGGCTGGTCCAGGTCACTCTGTAAGGCAAATTCGCTTAAGGCTTTCCACGGAGGCTGATAGGTTTGAACTTCTACAGGATTTCCCTGGACCGTGGTGTCATGTCTAATCGGGCTGCCTGCCACCAGAGGCGTTCCCGTGAGACCTTGAAGATTCTGCAAAAGGACGAGGAGAAACCTTAGCGACACAGCTATCATATTTCAATTTCAAAGAAGCTTAACACTTTGTGTTCAAAATCATAGAAAAAAATCACAGCCATTATATATCGCATTTTTAATGTTTATATTATGCAGTGAAAACCACTAGATAGATAGATAAATTGTCTGTTAAGTTGGTGCCTTAAATTTTAAAGTTGGCCTAAACAATCAATTTGGATGTTTAAGTAATTTCAACTTAAATTACAAAAAAATCAATTTTTTTTACAAGTTAAAGCAATGTAAAAACATGTCATAACGTAGGCTATTAGCCTAATATTTTACAGTGACTAGGCCATGATAACAATTTGGCTAGCCTATGTAACATCAAGACATTTTTAATCTCCAAAGAAGCATAAAGTCAACTCGATTAGCAATATTTGCAAAAAGCCATTGAAGAAACATTATTTGAAGGGTATAGTTAAAATTAGTTTAGTAGTCTACTTAAAGCAAATTCGTTGATTGGCATCACTCATTAGAATTAAGTAGCCTACAAAACTGATATTCCTACCGTTTTGTCGCTGTGTTGCTGTTGTTGTAGTTGTTTCATAAGTATGGACCTCTTCTTGTCTTTGCAGCGCTTGTTTTGGAACCAGACTCGTATGACCCGTGGACTCAGACCGGTCATTTCCACGAGCTGCTCCTTCATTAGCGCGTCCGGTCGCGGGTTTGCGTTATAACACGTCCGGAGAGTGTGAAGCTGCTTTTCGTTTAATACTGTCCGAACACGCGTGGTCTTCTCAGACTGCTTATGAACGTGGTTCCGGTGAGGTGGCTGACGAACTGGCACAGGTTCTGCGAATAAAATAGCCTACGTGTCAATCCCTTTTCGGCTTGAGGGGTCATTTCATTATTTAGACACTGCACTGCAAAAGAGCACGCTTACTTGAAGGTTAAATTGTGCACACACACATCGTTCTGTAGCCAAGTGCGTGTCAGTCAAAACACCTCTTAGGGCCTTCAATAAGCTCTCAACTTTGCTGTATGTGCAAAATGGTGAAGGATCGACATAGGATATAAAAGTATTACATGCAATAAGTGCACCATCTTACAGAGCAATAAGATGGTTAAGTAGTGACACATAATCGAACAGAACATTTGTATGGTTTAATGCTGTTTAGTCAACCAGATGTCAAAGCATTACAGTCCCACATTTAGGCTAGGCTATATTTTTAGTCAAATGATCTAAATGCATTTCTAGTAGGAAATTAAACGTTAATTTGCCGCCTATATAATCAATATAGTATTTAAGAAAAACAATTCTACTCTGATATCTGATATCAGATATCCTACCAATCTAACAGCCAAGAAAATAACAGAACACGCCAACACTTAATTTTACAGTGTATGTTACATGCACTTTCCATAGTAATAATAGTAAATTATGCATAATTACATGCAACTAACCCTAATCCCTAACCAAACCCTAATCCGATTAATAGGCTAGTACTTAAATATATAATTACACCGTAACAATGACACCTTAAAATAAAGTGTAGCCCATAACTCTTTATTTATATATCGCAATATTGCACGTTCTTTTTATAAAAAAATAATAAACTAAGAAAAACGCCAACCAAACGCATAAACGGTTTCAGATTAATTTCACGTCATGTTAATTCAATTATAAATATCATCAAACAATCTCAGCCAGCCTCAAGTACGTGCCATGAGGCGTTTTACACGAAAACAAATATCTTCAAATTGGCACCGAACACAACCTACTCGGAAGTCTGTTAACACAATTTCACAAGCTGATTAGATGTAACAGAGAACTAAAGTCAGGGATCTCATAGTGGCCGTTAGTAGGCTATTATTTCACAACAACTACTACAATAACGAAAATATATATATTTTTTGTGACGCTACATTTGTGTAGGCTATAGCCTACATACTGTTATTGTTGTTACGGCACCCGAATGAATTATAAATTTAGACAATTATGTGTAACTTGGACATTAGCATTGCTTTTATTATTATTAGCCTATTATTATTAATTTTCTCAATAGTATTTTGACTGTTACTGCTACCTGGGATGTGCAGGGGCCTGTTGGAGTGAATGTTCCCGGGACTGATGAGGCTCCCGGCTGAAGCGCGCTCCATGAGCAGCCCGTGATCCGCCCGGCAGAGCAGCTCCTCATCCCGCAGAGAGAACTCATCTCCCGGGAGCAAATGTCTGCTGCACACCGAGCACCTGAAACACTCCATGTGATACACGTTATCCCGGGCCCTCATCACCAGGTCACTGCTGCAGAAACCGATGTTGCATTTGGCGCATTTGATCCCGAATAATCTGCAAATTCCAGAAGAAACATTTGCTTATTTTTACTGTTCGTTTCCAAAACCAAAAGCTCGATTTTACAAGGCCAAGAAATACGGATCGTAATCACAATTGTAAGTATTTTCTTAAAGCATGTTTATAATTAATTATAAGTGTTATAGTCTACAATACACACAAAACAATGCATTTATCCTATCATGAATAATTGCAAGCACAGTTACCGCATAGCCGCAAAGTAAACAGTATAACACATTCAAACACTGCTTCATTGGATTATTCTTTACAAATATGCTACCTAAATTAATAGAGTATTATAACTGAGGTTTAATATATTTACGAGAGCATTTATATTGAGATAACAAGGTGTGTAAGACACAATGCTTAATAGCTTATATATCTTTACAAAGCAAACTCCAAACAATACAGAACACACACACACATAGCCTATTAAAAAATAGGCTGTCTGTGTTAGCCTAATCACACTCAAGCCATGAAATATTGGAATTTTGCTGACAAATAATCAACCACTAAATATGCTATCTTAGTTTTGTGTATGCTTTACTATATTTTATTATAGCATATACTCAGGATATTTTTTGCACCTCTGCAACAAAGATTGTTTAAAATATCTTCTTTAGTTTATGATGATAAAACTGCAGAGTTTCTCCATATCTCTGGATCGGTTTGGGTCAAGAATCTGTGAAAAAGAGGCCCTCGACGAAATTCCAAAGCTGTGAAATCACAAATATATGAGTGACTCGTACCGTACGTAATCTCTCTTGCAATAAGTCTTGCCGTCCCGCACGAAGCAAGTGCACGTCTCATCCAGGTACTGACTGCATTCTGCGCACTTCAGACAGGCTGCGTGCCACTCCAGGTCCGGGGACACTCGCAGGATGTACTGATCATGGATCTGACTTCCACAGCCTACACACATGGCGATTCCAGACTTCTCTGGATATGGAGAGCAAGGATTAGCTAGTGTCCTCCGACTGCGCCCCTATATAGCCTGTTTAATCCCCCAAAACACCGCCGTCGTGCAAATATGCAAGATTATAGCTCATGCATCCTCTTTTGACATGCCACTTGCCCACAAAATGTCGTTATTTTTTCCTGTTTTATCTCATTATATTGGTTCGTTTTTTTGGCTGCACCAATAGGAGACTGTTTGCAGAAAAGTCATGATTAGCACAAAAAATAATAACATAGGCTAGTCGACATAAAATTATATTTTGGTAGGCTAGCCTATACTGGGAAGGGAAAAAAAGTTTGTCTCGCTGTAATGTTAAACTAATTTTGCATTAACGATAGTTCTTGTGTAATCACGAACAAATATAGCTACAATAAAACACCCGGCACTTACTTTTTGAATGATCCCCATATCACCCAAGAAAGAAGGATGGGGTAGAATATCCACCATACAGGAGGGTTAAGGCAGAAGGCGTACAGATGAGGAAATGGAATGGGAAACTGCCTCGTCCCGAGCTGACTAATAACTTCTGGACTAAGAGCCGGTGGGAAGAGCAACACACAGACACTGGCTCTGACGTCACCGGGGCCCTGACGTCACATGCAAACCTGGACCACGCGCGCCCCGAATATCAGCAACAGCCACGAGGAATGTTTTGAATATTGTCTACCGAGGAATGGAAGATTAAACTCGCACTTCTGTTTCTCCAAACATAACTGGGAAACAGTTGCGACGGTGAACAAAACACACAAGAAAAGTAGCTGGAAGTTCATGAAATAGGGAATATGTTTTAAGTTCGCCTACATTTTAGTGTCAGTATTTGCAATGAGAAGCTGGACCAACGCATGAATGTAAGTGACATTATTTTTTTTCTGCCGGGTGAAACTGCATTTGAAATACTGACATAAACAAAACAAAACTAGAGTGAGGTTTTACAAATATATTAATTAAACAGCTCTCCTAAAACAAACAAACAAACATTTAGCATTTAGGCAACATTCGTTTAGTTGCTTTTACAAATTTCTGAAGGGGAAATCCATGTAGCCTAAATTTAAGTCTGTGTTACAGTGAGCCCCCTACTGGACATCAGAATATCTTCATATATAGGCTAGTGTGTACATGCCTATTACATGGTTTCATATTCATAATCCGTTTTTGCCAGTCTAACAAAATGTATAATTTAGGTAGAAAATAACTGACTATAAATATGAAAAAAAACTTAGAGTAGCCTTGCAATTGAAAATTTCCAGAGGATTTATTATTATTATTATTATTTTACTTTGACTGCGAATGTAACGTGTTTCAAACTCGATTAATCAATTAAGGCTTCTTTGTGCTTTTCCATTGAAAAAACATAAAATCTGTCCAACATGGACCTGCATTCTTCGGTTAGATTTAATCTCTCTATTGAATCTGCTTTATGGAAAATGAAAAAGAAGATGAGTTAACAGTTATCTATATAGATTGAACGATACGCACCTTGCTTTAAACTGTGCATTTTATTGTGAATAGCTAATTCGCTGACATTTCCAGCTGGTAAAAAAAAAAATTGAAATTAACGTTCAACTGCCTTAAAAGATTGAGTAGGCTTAAACTATATAACTATTGTTTCATCTCAAATAGCTAGTCAAGACTCTTACTTTTGAGTTCAAAATGTACTCTTGTCACGACATTTGAGGTTCAGAGAATAAATAAGTTCACATAACTTAATTGGGCTGTCATGTTTTAGCGTTCATGCTTCTCTCTAAATTAAACGCAGCTGGTTTATTCTGTTCATTTTTGTTATATTTATACTTAAATAGCTGGAGGAAAAGTCCATATAGACTATTTTAAAATGCGACCATATGAATAATATCGTATATTTCACTCGAATGATTCTGACATGAATCATGTTTAAGTAGTGTTGTATGAATCAGAGTGACCGTGTGTCGAACCTCACCTTTGACTTTGACCTCTAACCCCGCAAAGAAACACATTTAATTTAGGCTACTAAGAAACCATGTTGGCTCCACGAGGGGGTCAAAAAGAGACATCTAGGAGATTGCATAGCCTATGGCCTATACTTTTTACGTTTTATTGGTTTTAATCAGATGACAAATTTGTCGGCGATTTAAATTCAATACAAACGGATTGAATGAATCAGAAAAAAATGGTCAGAATACAATAGGCCTAATAGCCAAACTTTTCAATTTGACAAAAATCCATGTAGCCTACATACATAATGCATTATCATTTTGTTATGTAGCCTATTAGCCTATATTATAATGTATAATTTTATTTTTCTAATTTAATTGAACAGTCTATCTTGAATAGCCTATATTCTTTTAATACCATGGAAAAAGTAATATATCACACAATCTTTCCCTTTTGTTTTGACCATATTTTGCACGTGAACATAACCCAAAGCATCAAATCCATGTCAAATCAGTAACAATGAATAAAATTACTAAAACAAACAGGCAACATTAGCCTAATAAAAATCATACTCGTAGAACACTGTTAAAAGCTCAGTCACTCAGTCAAAATTAGGCTATAAGATCAATAAGTTATGACAACATATGTTTTTACATTGCTTTAACTCATCAAAATATGTAAAGCAATTTTTAACTTATTATTTTTATTTTAGTTATACAAGATTCAACTCATCATGTTCTTAAGCCAGTTTAATCTCGTTAATGCTGAAATGACTTCCATGACATCCATGACATCCAAGTTGATAGGCAAGCTGACTAAATCACGTGACCGCGCAGCAGTTATGTTTATTCTCCACTTTTCAGTGTATGTTTCATTAAAAAAAACGCCGTTTAGCTCGCGAGACGAAAAGTGACATCGGTTGCAATAGGTAGCTAGACAGAAAAGTTGATGCTAGCGATAGGATTTCCTAACCTGAAATAAGATAGGAGGAAGCAAGATAGGATTCCTGAAGATATTTAGTATTTTCTTCGGTAATACCAATTGGGGAAAATCCTATCTTAGACTCTACCTGTAGGCTAACTAATAGGACTACGACCCCTAATAGCTCTATCTGAGGGCGATTAACGTTAATTTACTCATCGTGTTTCAATCGCCAAATCAGATGAATAAGTTAAGCTACTTCATTCTCCACGAGAAACGGACTCACAAAATGGATTAACTTTAGGCGAAATAGTATGGTCCCACGTAGCCTACTTTACATGTTCTGCATTAAAACCACAGTGAGGGCTAACTTTGCTAAGAGACGACCAGGGTTTGCTGAAATGATGACCTGTGCTTAATGATGAGGGAACGGCGCCAGATAGCCTAACTCTTGCCTCTCATCTGCCTCGTACAGTTCATGACTCCTTATTTTACTTTTTAAAAAGTGTCTAATGTCCATAATAGCTACCACCAGAAGCCACAAACAACAATGACAGTCAAGCCCTAAAGCTGTAAGTTAACTGATGGCTCTTTCAGGCACACGCCTCTCTCTCTCTCCTCTGGTGCGCAATCTAAACTCAAGCGTGCTGTGTAACCATAGTAACCATAGTAACTTTGATCTGCTTGAACATTTTAATCGAATACATGATTCCGAAGTAAAGATTAAAATACCCGGTATTTTTTTTTAAAGAAATACTAAATTATTAAAATGTAATAATAATGATTTTTTTTTTAGATCCGGGCTATAAAAAATGATCGTAGCCTACTTAATTTAAGGCATTTTTGTACAGTGTCCATACCAAAATATTAATACAGAATATGTGCTGTTGGTACAGCTGATTATGCCACACAATTATGAATAAAGTCATAAAAAATCTAACCCTTGGTTCAGTGGACCCTGATACATTTACAGTCTCTGTGGGAAACTAACTTTTCTTGAACTAAAAAGTTCCACAGATTCTCAGAGCTATGAAATCCCCTTGCTATGAAGCTATGAAGAAGAATATCACCTCCAAGAAAACCACATCTGAGCTGTTACGAATATTACAAAATGTAAAAGAAATGTTACAAAATGACTTATACATAACAGGGGCGTGTCTCTTCTGATCTCGCGAGAACTCAACTCACTCTATCCCCTGTATCCCCAATAGCAGTGACAGTGTTTATGCTGATAGTTAGCCGCTGTAATCATGCTCAAAGCTGTCAACAAGACCTATTTCAGGCAGTTGGTAAGAAAAACCCGTCGAAACGACACATTAATCAGTGCACACTTTCTTTTAAAGTTGTCATTCGTTCACTGTCCTTTCTAGACACAAATAGACCCGAAAAAAGATTAGCATGCTGGCTAACTCGCTCATTTAGTTCAGCAGGAGTTGTGTAATATGTTACTGAACTGCTGTTCTTTTCTATATACGCTTGTTTTATTTTATGTGATGGTTAAAACGAAATGTCAAATGTTTGGTTGACTTACTTTGCTGACCTTTTTTTATAGATATACAGCCTGCTAACTAACGTTACACGTTTAAGTTATCTTTAACATATTCTCATACTAGTGTTACTGTTTTTGTAATAGCTTTAGACCGAAATTTTGTTATTTGAATATACGACACTTCTAAGGCATTGGTAACATCAATATGATTAGTTAATAAACAGAGCTAGCTAGCTATCTGTCAAGGTTATGCAACATGTAAACAGTGCATTATGAAACCTCCTCACTGTCTTGAACTGATTGACCTACAATGCATTTAAAATATGACCTACATTGAAATGTAAATATATTAGGCCAGACCCTAAGTAGTATCAGATCCATGTTATAAATCAGATTTCTAATGACCTCTATGGGGTATAAAACAGTGTTTGGCTGCACTGCCCCAGTCTGCATTCAATAGAAGTAACCTTGTATCAGTTATTTGGGTGAAAGAGCATGGCAGTTATTTATATCTTACTGTATCAGATTGACCAAATAGTTTTTTTTCTTCTTTACAGTCTGGTTTGATTCAGAGGTTTCAGAGTACTCTGGTTGTTGCCGAGCACAATAATGACACGCTGACCCCCATCACCCTGAATGCAATCACCGCTGCTAATAAACTCGGCAGTGACGTGTCCTGTTTGGTTGCTGGAACGAACTGTGCGAAGGTATTCTCTCTCCAGTTCTATTCACTTCTGTGTAGAAAGTCGAAAGCCTGATTTCAGGGCTCTGATTATGGCTTTTTTGACAGGTTGCAGAGCAGTTGTCCAAAGTTCAAGGGGTGAAGAAAATTCTGATAGCTCAACATGCAGCGTACAAAGGGTCAATGCCAGGTAAACTCGAGGTTTTGTTCATAAATTTGGTTAGTAACTTAAGTGTAAGTGACTTTGGATAAAAGAGTCTATCATATTGAAGAAAGCATGGTATTGAGTGATTTAATTGGAAAACTAAATTCTGCTTCTTTCACAGAGGAGCTGACGCCCTCATCTTGGCAACTCAGAAACAGTTCGGTTTCACACACATCTGTGCAGGAGCTTCTGCTTTCGGAAAGGTAAATCTAAGATAGACCAAAGAGAGATTTCAGAGATTTGATTGTCTTTATCATTTAGACATTCTATGTCTTTTACACACTGTGGGAAAAACAACACCAGTGTTACTTTCAATTTTGATGAAAAAAGTGTGTCAGATTGAACAAAATTCATGCATATATATATATATATATATATATATATATATATATATATATATATATATATATATATATATATATATATATATACATATATATATATATATATATATATATATATATATATATATAATTATATTGATGATTTTTTTTATTATTATATTGATGAAATTTTTTTTTATTATTATTATTATTATTATTATATTGATGACAAACATTTATAAGCTTGAACAAAGTTGACATTTTTGTATCTTTAAAAAAAAAATCTGACTAACCTTTATCAGAACAAACACAATATAAATTTTCTTTATTTATAGACACATTTTTATTCGATGGTACAAAAATCTGATGTCCATTTTTCAGGGATGTGATTTATCTATGTTTTCCGTTCGGAAAAGTATGACCCATGTGAATTGCGTAAATGTTTTTTGGGGATGATGGTTACTGAATGATGACCGAAATCATGAAATGGCTTTAAACAATTTTCTAAATCAACTGCAAATTAAGTTTTCTAATGCATTTATTTCATTCACGGGTTGCTACCATAGCGCTGCATGTCTTCACGAGCTGGCTTCTCCATCTGCTGGACACTATTAGCATATTAGCCAGGTTTTAAAGCAACCAATGCGAGTAAAAAGTTGCATTGAAACGGTGTTGCTCGACTCAAAAGTGTTTGTCAGCAATGACAAATTTGTCAATGAAATTAGTCTTGTACAGAAATGTTGTCCATTCTGAAAAATGTTATACTAGTTTATCATCAAATAAAAAATAGATCAATGCAAATTTGTTAAATTCATTAAAGAACTTTTGTTAAACTTTTTTTTTACAATCTGATAAGTTCATAAAAATAAAAAAATATGTAAAATTTGTGCAATCATTGTTTTCGTTTTATTATATTTTTAGTTTTCACTGTGCATTTTATTTTTAGTAAATTTAAGTGCTTTTGTCATTTCATTAGTTTTATTGTTATTTCGGTTTATTTTTTTATTTATTTATTTCCAGTTAATATTTTCAGTACTTTTTAAAAATAATTTATTTCAGAAATGTATTATTTTAAATTGATAAAAAAATTATTTCCTATTTATTTATTCAATTTAATTTCAGCTTTTTTTAATGAACAGAAATGTTTTTGATTGTGTTAGTCAAAAACAAATATTATTCCAAAAAATTCTATCAAATTAAAAAAAGATATACCTTATATTGCACTATTGTACTGTAAAATTAAGAAATCGAGTGTTTAATAATCATGATAATAATGTATTAAAGACAATATAACTTATAGTAAAAGTATGCATAGAATTGTTGTTTATTATTATAAATAGGAATATTAGTAATGATTATTATAGTTTTATTTTACAAAACAGTATAATTATAATACTAACATTTATGTTATTTATGTCATTTATTTTTTCAAACATTAAACCATTCTCTTTCATTTTGGAGGGAAACCGCAGCAAGACCTTATTGCTTCTCTTTTGTTGACAACAACAGATTTATAAGCGATTCTCATGACAAATGTTGTGTTCCCAAATGCACATAAGTGACTTAAACATACAGCACTTGCAAAGAAACATTCTCTGCAAATGGAAACTGAAAATGAACACGGTGCTGGGCTTTACTCTGAAACATGCAGCGCATCGAGACCATACGTATAATTACTACACATCACAAACTTTTTTTCAGAATTCACAAAATGTCTGTACAGTTTTGCCTTGTTTTTTTCTTTTACATTAGCTGACAAACACTTTTTTTGTAATAATGCAAAAAAAGACACACCTTTTTATTTTTCCATGTGATTGCATCAGTGATAAGTGAAGATGTATTACTTAATGCAGGATTTTGTAGTTACACTCATTTTGAAGTTATTTGATTATTTCCCAGAGCGCAAAGCACAAATGGGAAATGGATTAGAAACTCTCATACCACCAAGCCCCTATCAGGCTTCTTACTTTTGGAGTTGTGGGAGAAGTCCGTCCTCAATAAGCACGGCTCTATTATATGCAAGGTTATTTGTCATTCCACAGCCAAACTGTCAGGCAGCAGATCTAATGGTATTTAAATTGAATTGTAATACATTAAACAGTATCTTATGTAGCCTAACCCCAGACCAAAGAGATGTATTAGTCTCAATTTCCTCACTGGCTAAACGTATTTTATTTGATGGATTCTTAAGTGGTGGATTTGGTTTCATTATGTCACTATATAAAACACTTGAATTACCACTATGCAATATTTTTCACCTCTAGACATAACTTGGAGCTCTTTTTCAGACTGCACGATATTTATTCCGTTTATCGATGCAGGAAGGCCAAAGTTTTCAGACATGAGTTTTGATCAATGCCTGCCGAAATAATGCTATTTCCAAACAAATCAAATTTGGCCACATCTGCAGATATTAAGGATGTGCGTGTTTTAATGGCTTCAAATGCATCTGATTGTCTTTACTAATGCTGAGTGTATATCTTTATTCGTAGAATCTCCTTCCAAGAGTCGCCGCCAAGTTGGATGTGGCTCCCATTTCAGATATCATTGAGATCAAATCTGCAGACACCTTTGTGAGGACCATTTATGCTGGTAAGCACACAAGTGAATACACCAGTAGCACTTCCAGATGTGCTTTCAAATAACCTTCCTTGTATGTTCCATATCTCTTTCTCTTTGTTTAACATGGAGTTTGTGATTTAGGAGTCTGGCCATTGGTTGGCTAAGTGAACTGAGTCGCGCGTGATTTACGCTGGCTTGAAACAAAGCATATATTTAAAACAAATCATATATATATATTATCTAAGGGGGACCCTGGAGCCTTTTTGTTCCACTTTGCATGTATTATTTCTCTGTTCCTCATCCATTAACTCTACTGCCATAAATACTTCCCAATTACTCCGGCCACTTTAACTTTGGCAAGCACAGAACACTTGAAATTTATGAGACTTTATTTTAAGTCACATTAATGTTTTTTGTGGAAAACATCAAATGAAAAGTGTTTTTTGTTACACTTGTGGTGATCATTTATGTCCAAGATTTTCAACTGGGGGATCCATATGAAGGTTCTTCAGGAACATTTACTTAAATTATCCTAAATGTATTTGAATGAACATTTGATGGTCTTTATTATATAATGTAGTAACGTGTGTTATTGTCCTTAATATAAATACAAAAAAAAACAGTTTTTTTTCAAGTTTTATGTCATTTTTTCATTTCATATATATACCTACATAGTTCATCGTATATTTTATACAGTTGATTGGTGGCGAAAATGAAGCAGAGCGTAATGAATGTAGTTAGTCCTAAACACCCTAAAATTCAAGAAATCATGGCAAAAATATTGTTGGTTTAACTTAAATGAAGTAACCTGGTTGCCTTAAAGTTTTAAGTTGATTGAAATGGAAAAAGTGAGTTAATACAATGGAGATTGATTTAATCATCAAACTCAAAATAAGAAGTTATCTGAACTAAATAAATTAAGTTGATTTGACAAAAGAAAAAATGTTGTGATAAATCTTGAAAATATATGTTTTTTTTACAGTTTTTGTCTTGTATGATATTTATATCATATAATTTAGATATAATATTACGCATGATGTATAACACGGGTAATAAGCGTAAAATATCACACGAATGCTGTTTTAGTCCCGAATAGCATGAGTGCAAATGTGTTCTTGATTTTATACAGAAGTTAAATAAAGTTAATATTGTGTTATATTTTAGATACAATCTGTCTTTTTTTTCTCAGTTTTGCCAATGATAGTTCACCCAAATTTAAAATTCTGTCATAATTTACTCACCCTTTGTCACCATTTCAAACCTGTATGACTTTCTTTCATGGAGCATAGAAGATATTTTGAAGATATTTTGAATATCTTTTATGTTCCACAGAAGAAAGTAAGTCATACAGGTTTGAAACAACATAAGGGTGAGCAAATTATGACAGAATACTCTTTTGGGTAAACTATCCCTTTAATATCCATTAATCTCATGGCATTATTTATGCAATTGTAATTGCTGTTTAAATGCGTTCATGCCACATCTGACCTCTGAGCTCCAACAAATAACAGCTGTAAATGCTTCTAAAGTCAGGAAAAAAATCAAGTTTGTCTAATAAATTGTATGTTGAATCAAATCAAATATTTATTTCTGAAGCTACTGTTTCTAATGTCTATTTAAAGCTTTTCTCATTTAACATTATGACTTGAAATTATTTTTGGGGGGGTTATTGCACAGCCAAATTTGATGTGTAATTTGAACTTTTGAATTTCCTGATAACGGAAAAAACAAACAAACATGTGTGTAATTTCTTGTGATCTCATGTCTTTTCCGCTGTTGTCTGGCCATAGGAAATGCCCTCAGCACAGTCAAGTGCAATGAAAGCGTCAAGATCTTCACGGTTCGAGGCACTTCCTTTGAACCTGCGGCCATAGACGGGGGCAGCGCCTCTTCAGAGGAAGGTACTCGTCGTTTGATAAAGTTAAACACACTGTTGTTTGTTCATGTTTTTCTTTAAGGTCACGCTGACTTTGATACCACACACAAAGGTTTATAGTGTTTAGCATTGTATATAATCCTCCACTCCGCTGCAAGGGTTTGATGGCCTAGTTTGTTTAAACGTTGACTTTAAAGGGATCATAAAGGGCTATTTTGGAACAACTCTGCATGTTTATTTGGACGGCTCCTCACGAGATGTTGTTGCTTTTGCAGTCTCTTCGTCTGCCGCCGCTGGAGTCTCCGAGTGGCTGGAACAAACTCTAACCAAGAGTGACCGTCCAGATCTCGCCAGTGCTAAAGTCGTGGTGTCTGGAGGTAAGAACTTTGTGCAAGAACCACAATTGGACGTTACAGGAAATTGTCTTAAATGAGTAGTTCACCTTTTGCTCAAAAGATTTTGCTGATAATTTACTCACCCCATGTCATCCAAGATGTCCATGTCTTTCTATCTTCAGTCGAAAAGAAATTAAGGTTTTTGATGAAAACATTCCAGGATTTTTCTCCATATAATGGACTTCACTGGGAACCAAAAGGTTCAAGGTCCAAAAGAGAGTTTCAGTGCAAACTGCAAATTGTTCAAAGGGGTTTAAACGATTCCTGACGATGAATAAGGGTCTTATCAAGCAAAACAATCGCTCATTAAAAAAATAAAAAACAAAGTTTAAGTTTTATAAGCTCAAATGGTCGCCTTGCTCTGTTCTGTGACGAACGTTTGTGACTCTCCTGGAATCGTTTACAGCCTTTTGAACCGTTTGCAGTTTGCACTGAAACTGTCTTTTGGACCTTTTACCGTTTGGTTACCAGTGAAGTCCATTATATGGAGAAAAATCCTGGAATGTTTTCATCAAAAACCTTAATTTCTTTTTCGATTGAAGAAAGAATGACATGGACATCTTGGATGACATGGGGTGAGTAAATTATCAGCAAAAGTTTTTTGAAAAGTGAACTACTTTAATGCATGTTGTAAAATGTATAATTCGGTCCAAATGCTGCTTCAGCTGTGCTTAAATACATGATTCAACAGCATTATAATATGATTGTGCTTGTTCACCCATATATCACTGCACTACATCCATAGAAGCACTTGTTAACCATTTGATGTGTCAAGAAGTCACTGATATCTGATTCTTGTAATCATTTAACATCAAACATTCTTTTAAAAGCAATTAGGGACAAACTCATACTTTATTGCTTAATAAAAAAAAAAATCCATAAATCACAATAAACTAAAACCGCTAAAACTACATCATATTTGTGTTTCCATTCATTGTTTGTTTAAACTGTATACAAATGTAATTTAATAAAATATTAAATATAAAGATTTTATTTAATTTTTATATATTTTCTTAAGAAGTTGTAATGTAGCTTTGATGCTGTGAAAATAAATAAATGCAACAAAATAAATGTATAAAATCTAAAAATGATACCATGTGCTTTTATGTTTTAATGAAAACATGTTCCTTTTTTATTGTATTTTTTATTCTAATATTGTATTATAGACAAGCAGTTTTATAAAATGCAATACGGCACAAACTCTCATGCTTTATTGCTAAATCAAAGAAAAATAACATCAATTAAACTAAAACCACTTCCCACCGGGACTACATCATCTTTGTGTTTATGTTCATTGTGTCATAATGTTGGGTATTCCCTTGAAATTTCTCTAGGCTATTTTTTTGGCTCAGAAAATCAATAGTAAACTGAGACTGTATCGATCCTACTAGACTCATAACCTTGTCAGTAATTTCATATTTCATGCCCATCTGCCGTCTCTGTCATAACAGGGAGGGGCTTGAAGAGCGGCGACAACTTCAAACTGCTCTACGACCTCGCTGACCAGCTGAACGCAGCCGGTACGGTGTTTGTTTTGTCCGAATCATTGATTTGAACCTAGATTCTTTGTTAAGTGTTAGTTTTTCATCAAGATATTTACAGAAATATGAATTTGAAATGAAACCACCACTTTTTTATCGTAGTTGGTGCCTCCAGAGCCGCAGTTGATGCTGGTTATGTACCAAACGACATGCAGGTTGGACAGACTGGAAAAATTGTGGCTCCTGTAAGTACCAAGACCAGAAACCAGTTGTGTTATTTCTCAGTCTGTCCTACAGTCCTTCATATGCACTAACTGCCTTTACAGAGGGAAATTCTTCTCAAAGTTCAACACTAGTTGATAAACCCCTCGGGGTTTCAGACTGATAAACCATCTTGACTTTGAATACAGCAACATCTAATTGTTGTTTCTGTTTGAATCCAGAAAGATGGATCCATGTTGCCCTTTAAAAAGGTTAATTTTCCATTATCCGCTCCGAGTGGGACGTCCCAGCTGTCATTATCCACACATTAGCCTAGCTTTGAGGCGTTGTGATGTAGTTAATGGCACATTCCGGCTTGTAAATGATTTAGCAGAGCCATTAGTGGAGCCACGCACCGCACAGGTCCGCCCTGAGCTCAAACCAGGCAAATCAGCCCCAAACCCAATTCTCCAAATGTTTTGACAAGCTTGTCAAAGCGTAGCCCGACCATTGTGCATTAGTATTCACCCTGAACAAGTCCCGAATGAGTTCTACCAGTGAAATGAACTCGAGTCAAGATGGATGAGGGTTGTTTTGGGTCGATTGAGTATGTCTTTTGTGGTTAATTGTAATCTTTTAGCCCTCAGGGTGATGGTTTGATGACTAGATATACGTGGTTTGGAGGTTTTTGTGTGGAAAATCTCAATCTCAAGCACCATGACGCTGTCTATGATTACAGTTATATATAGAACTATTCAACCCTGTTATCCGAGAAAAAAATTATGGAAGAAATATTTTTCTTTAATTAATTGTAAATATAAGTGTATCAATAGCTAAAGGTAGCTAGTCCCTACTGTATAACAGCCCCATTTTCAATCCTGTTACGCCCTGTTAGTCATTTAGTTTTTTTTTCTTCCCCCAGTGTCGCCTATTTTGCATATTTTATTCTGTTTATTGGTAGAAAAGAAAATGGAGAAAGAAGAACTTCCCAATTTTTGGTAACAGAGTTGCAAAAATTACAATGATCATTTCAATTCAAAATCAATTTAAAAAAAACAAAACAAAAAAAAACTTTTTTATGGTTTTGATTGATTATATATAATTCAAATTTCAAACCAGTATTTCATATTTAGTTTTCTATTGTAATTAGGTTTTATTCTTTTTCTAAACGTTAAGAACCATCTTTCACAGACCATTTGTTGATAAATAAATAAAACATAAAGATATTCAGGCCCTATTTTGTGGAAAGACTTCCATAATGTCTCATATTTCCATTTCATGCGGATCAAAACGTTTAGCAAAAAGTACATGTAGTGCAGGACTTGATTTGATTGATTCATTAAGCTGATATTTTTGCTTCAGCCTAGATTTTCTGTCATCAAATGTTATTGGCTTTTAGATGCTTTGTACCAATTATCCGGTAACTCGAAGTCGTTAGCGAACTTTTATCCACCAGCCATTTCAAGCTCCCCCATGGTCTGGATATTGAGATGTTTGCGGGTCTCCATCACTTCGGTCCATCTGAAACACCAGCCCTCTCTCTCCTCCTCCTGGCTTTTAGAGCTCCGGCTGGCTGGCCGCAGTGTTCACAAATTGAAGCGGTGGCTCCCGGGAGAGCGCCACAGCCACATTAAACTGCACTGAAATATTCATGGAGCAGTGCATTAAGCTGAGAGCCACTGATGTAGCACTCCCTCGGGAGAAGGGTGGAGGCGAGGGGGAGTCCTGCCACATCCCCCAAGCACTCCTCTTTTGAGTAATTGTGAGGATGTTGTGGCCTGTGCTCTGGGACGGTAGGTCAGCTTCCCAGCCAATGCCGAGAGTTTTAAACGTCCTTTGTTAGTGGTACACGTCACAATGCTAAATTGTTGAAATTCTGTACACACAAGCAAGAATCTAATTTTTGCCATTAATTGTAAAAATCCAGTGAAAGTCCTGAATAGGCAGTGAAATGCAAATAAATGAATGTTCGGGGTTCAGCGTCAGTAAACGTAATGCTATTTCAGAAGAACTGTTGATTTGTATGATACACAACAGATATATTATAACATTAATTCTTTTCTTGGTTACTCTACAGGAGCTGTACATTGCAGTTGGCATCTCTGGCGCTATCCAACATCTTGCTGGAATGAAAGATAGCAAGGTACTGTTCGTAATGCATGTCCAATTACACACTAAGAAGATATCCTTTCTGTGGTAATATCCTCAATTAGAGAAAGCCCAC
This sequence comes from Hybognathus amarus, assembly GCA_030378365.1. Lineage (NCBI taxonomy): Eukaryota > Metazoa > Chordata > Actinopteri > Cypriniformes > Leuciscidae > Hybognathus > Hybognathus amarus. Next base: position 18,877 of record JAQIUQ010005639.1, on the reverse strand, counting down.
CCACGAGAAGTCTTCAAGAGTTTCCCGATCATGCCGAGTTAACTCTCTCAAGTGTGACGATGTATTGGGATGGAGTGTTTTAAAAGCGATCTGGAGTAGCATCCATAATTCATCTGCATTTTCTATTCTGCATCTTAGTTTCTCATAGCACTGCTAAACAATCTGCCAGAGCTCTGTCCATCACTAGCATCTTCCTCCATGTGTTCGTACAGGAGCATCCTCACGTTGATTAGACATTTATAATAATATTGTGTTGGCATTTTTTGGGGGTAGAAAGTTACCACTGCACTTTTCTGGAACTAGACATTTGTGAATTATTTTTCATGTTAGCTTATGGACACTGTTGTTAATCAGTGCTCTACATACCATGCAGTGTTTTTCTTTTGTGATTTAGCCCACCACAATAAATAATTTACTTATTTGTTTTACAGACCATTGTTGCCATCAACAAGGACCCAGAAGCTCCTATTTTTCAGGTGGCTGACTATGGCCTAGTGGCAGATCTGTTCAAGGTAAGATTCCTAGCTGGAGTCGTGGCCTAGCGGTTAGCGAGTTGGGGTGTTCATGTGGCACAAGTCTGAACCCAATTGTATTTTTACTGAATTTGAAATGTTTTTTATGTATTTATTGTAACAACCTATAATCATTTAGATTAAGACTTTATTTCATTTATCATTTATTAATATATTTTTTATTGTTTGAGTTGTTGATTTTACAGGAAACACCCTAATTATTAAGATTAAGAATATATTTAAACTTACTGATTAATTGCAACTATTTGACATAAATGATGATATCTTTACCATGATAAAGGTAAAACATGAAAATAATCCAAAATTTTTTTTTCCATTTTGGCGTGCTATCAACACGCATAATCGCTTTCAGCGTGTTTATGAACGCCGTTGACTTAACGTTACATTACTGTATATATAAATATATGACCTACCCCAACCCGTCCCTAAACCTACCCGTCACTGGGGTTAATACCATTTATGAGTCTTCCCCTACCGTCCTAGGAAAAAAATATCGCCCCCCTGATGTAGATCTACATTTTGCTTTGTTTCGCTCAGACATTTAACGGCGTGTACATACACACAGATAGCTCAAAATGCATATGGATAACACGCCACTTGATTTAAAAGTGCCTTGTATGTTTACGCAAAAGTCATGTTGAAAAAAAGTGTTAATTTTGACACTGATGTGATGCCGTTTCTACTTCAACTCATTTCGTCAATAAAAGCAACAAATGCTTAAAATAATAATGGGCCCAACTCCTCAGGACAGAGAAGAGAAGCCTTTTGCCATTTGACACTCCAACTAAGGATAAAGTATACGTAACAAGAAAGATACAATCTTCTTTCTCTAAAACACGAATCTCATTAGCACAAAAGATCCTAATCAGGTCATCAGAGACATTTTAATCCAGTGCCTCGGACAATCAGCTGGACCGTTTGTTTAATATTAATAGCTCTGTAAATTTCGAATGACCTGGTATTCATTTCTTCAGCCAGCCCAGTCTACAACCAAAACCAGAGACTCAAAAAAAGCTGTCCCATATTTCTTTTAAATTTTGCAGGGCGTATTATTCCACCTAATGGAAAATGTGCAACTTCTGAATTATTGAGTCGCTGAATTAATCAGTGGCGACTCCAACTAGCAGCCTTATACACAACTTCTCCTCCCAGAGCAGAGAAGTAATTGATAGTAAGCACAAGTGTGTGGGTATAGTTTTTCACCTTTATTTTCAGTCTCCTCTCACCAGAGCTTTACACGGCCGGCTGCACACCATAGTTCAACGTGGCACACACACTCCCAGTGCCAGAGGGCTGCCACACACACCACATCCATCTGTTGTTGGTGTTTACTTCGTGTAACGCCATCATCATTTATTTCCCTGCGTTTGCCCTGTCGTTCATCTTTTATTCAGACGGTGCGTGCTCGACACAGGTGTGCAGGTAAACTGTGTAAAAGTGATTGCCGACGATGGGCAGCGTTGGCGAGCTCGGATCCGTTTACATACGGTCACTCCTCAGATAACTGATTAAAATGTATGGGCTTTCTCCTCCTTCCTTAGATTGAAAAATGAGCCGGGGACATATTGGGGTGATGATATAGTTTTTCAGGATGTTCTGGAATACAGGAGCATCTCGGTTTTGGATGAGAAACCTCGATATAGGAACAGTTCAGGTTGTGCTTAAATGACAACCACCTTGCCTAGGGTGCTTTATTAAACACTAGAGAAAACTTTAAAGAGATGGGTTACTTTGAAATTAAACCTGACTAAAAAGTTGTATTTAAATAGGCAAATGCTCGAGTCTATGATTGGATCAGTTATCGCAGAGAATTATTAAGTTTCTAGCATGTTATATGTTTGACAACAATTCTTTTAACCCTATTGATGGAGTGTGTCACTTTTCATTTCTTAAACAACCATGTAGGAAGACATTGAATTGTGGGATTCATTGAAAGTCTGTGGGATGTGGACTAGACTTAAGATCTTGAGCAAAACTTGAAGGACCTCTTGATGGAAATGTTCAACACATCCCGAAATCTTTCAATGAATCCTGCAATCCTGTGTCTTCCTACATGTTTGTTTAATCAGGGTAAGAATAGCTGTTGCCAAACATAATAACATGCTAGAAACATGATAATTACTGCAATAATGATCTAATCATAGACACTTAAGTCTATTTAAATTTAAACAAGCAACCTGTGTGCAAGCAGTGTAAGATTATATTTCAAACTATATCAATACATCAGTCATGGTTGATTTACTCTCTCTGTATTATTTTCTAGGTTGTACCAGAGTTGACTGATGCCCTGAAAAAGTGAGACAACTCAGAAAGATGGTACTCAACTGGAGAACTTTACTGGGAACCTGCCTTAAGAAGCTTGAATGGGATTTTACTCCAGAACACCTGTGTACTTCAGCTAATGTAGACAGCAAACCACTTATTTTAATAAAAGAATTCAGTGACACGTGGGCTCGAATGTTTTCTGTTTTACATAATGGTTGCTGTAGACTCATACAGAGTTGTCAAATTCTGCTCAACCTTCAACTCCAATCAAACACCTAAACCAGCTAATCCTGGACACCCCTGCTGTATACTGACCTCAATTATCTAGCAGTTGTGATGGTCTTGTAATCTATTGGTGAAAGTCATTTGCTTTATTTTAACAAGGTAGCTATGTGGCCTTGGATGTTCCAAACTATCCAATAAATACACTTCTACTTTGACTCATTTACAAATGACTAGTATTTTGAATATTTTGGCAAAACAGAACACCTTTGTGGACATCCTTTCTCCTCCATTTCTCCACCTTTGTGGACATCCATTCAGATCCTCAGCTCATTAGGATAGACTCTATGTCTACCCTAACGAGCTGAGGATCTGAATCAGGTGTGTTAAACAAGGGAGATATACACAATATGCAGAGCAGTGGGTCGCGAGGACTGGAGTTGAGAACCCCTGGTCTAGAGCCTGCATTTTTGCACTCAGGTCTAAGTCTTGTGGCCCTCTATCAGAATCCAGAGTTTTGAGAAGATTGGAGAAACTTAATTTCTCGCCCAGAGAAAAAAAAAAAACGACAGGGGTACCCCTGTCGTTTTTTCAGGGTCGAAATGTTTTGTTTCTCTGATCTTCTTGAAACTAGATTCTGATAGAGGGCCATGAGACTTAGACCTGAGTGCAAAATGGAGGCTCTAGTCCCTTCCAGAGCTGAGATATTGAGATATTTATAATGGTCATCAATGCTACATGGGATCTCAATATCTCAGCTCTGGAAGGTCTAGAGCCTCCATTTGAGAGCCTCAGCGGAAGTGGCAGGGAACAGAAGTTGAAGTTCCTACTCGGGAACGAGGGTTACATCCATAACCGAGACGTTCCCTTTTGTAGTCTACTCCGAGTTACGTCTGGATGACGAGAATGGGGGTCTGTGCCATCGCGCCACCTTCACAGCTGTCTTCCAGTGCCCTGCGAAAGTCTGACTCCTGTCCACTTATACGGACAAGGAGTCCCCTTAACACAGGAATACCAAGGTACACTGGGAAGCATATCCCGGGAGGAACATGCGACAGTATGCCTACTGAAGGGAGGACTTAAGAATACACATATGGCCCCCAGGGACTCATATGGGGAATACTGGAGTCACAAACCTATGGGTGGCTAAACTTGGCTCCAGAATTGGCACGGTGGCTTGCCGAGGGAAGACACTTGCTCAGAGAGGCTTACAGTGGAGAATACACATGTGACAGTTGCCTAAGTTGACAGTTGCCATACACAAGGAGGCACCTAGCTGACGTCCAGATCAACAGACACTGGCGTTAGCATCAACAGTACTGGAGGACTCAGGGCTTCAATGGAAGACTCAACTGAGGAATATCACACTTATCCAGTCCGAGGAGTGGAATGGCGAGCAAGCGAAGACACCTGAGCGGGTCCAGTACTGGCGTGAGCGAGTGCGTGAGGGGACACCGGCTCCACTCGCAGATTATAGAATCTCGCAAAAGTGTTGGGTGTCGCCCAGCCTGCAGCTCTGCAGATGTCTGTTAGCGAGGCGCCATGCGATAGAGCCCAAGAGGAAGCCACGCTCCGAGTGAAGTGGGCTTTCACACCAAGGGGGCACGAGTCGACCTTGCTGCTGGTAAGCCAAAGCAATGGTGTCCAGTATCCAGTGAGACAACCTCTGCTTTGGGAGAGCCCTTCCCTTCTGGCTCCCCCCATAAAAGACAAAGAGCTGGTCTGAGGTCCTGAAACACCGCGTTCTGTCCACATAAGTACGGAGTGCACGTATTGGTCAGAGCAGTGCCAAGGCTGGGTCTGCCTCCTCCAGGGGCAGCGCTTGCAGGTTCACTGCCTGGTCCCGGAAGGGAGTGGTAGGAACCTTGGGCACGTATCCAGGCCGGGGTCTCAGGATCACGTGAGAAAAGGCCGGCCCGAATTCCAGGCACGCTTCGTCAACGGAGAATGCCTGCAGGTCCCCTACCCTCTTGATGGAGGCCAGTGCAACCAGGAGTGCTGTTTTCATAGACAGGAACTTAATCTCAACTGATTGCAGAGGATCGAAGGGAGGCCTCTGCAGGGCACTTAAAACTACTGAGAGGTCTCAAGAGGGTACGAGGTGAGGATGAGGAGGATTTAGTCTCCTCGCTCCCCTCAGGATCCTGATGATCAGGTCGTGCTTTCCCAAAGACTTACCCTCAACTGCTTCATGGAAAGCGGCAATAGCAGCCACATACACCTTCAGGGTGGAGGGAGACAGCCTTCGCTCCAACCCCTCTTGCAGGAAGGAAAGCATGACACTGATTGAGCATCTCTGGGGGTCTTCTCGGCGAGAAGAGCACCGATTGATGAAGAGGTTCCACTTCAGCGCATAGAGGTGTCTAGTGGACGACGCTCTCAGCGGAAGTGATGGTAGCTGCCACCGCAGGTGGCAGGGTACTCGAACCTGCCTCGTCCCATCCAGAAGCCACACGTGCAGCCTCCAGAGCTAGGGACGAGAGTGTCACAGGGTGCCCCGTCTCTGAGAAAGAAGGTCTTTCCTCAGAGGAATAGGCCAAGGAGGTGCTGTCGCGAGGAGCATCAGTTCGGAGAACCACGTCTTGGTGGGCCAATAGGGGGCTACCAACAAGACCTGCTCCTCGTCCTCCTTGATTTTGCACAGCGTTCGTGCGAGAAGGCTCACTGGGGGAAACGCATACTTGCATGGACCCCGCGGCCAGCTGTGCGCCAAGGCATCTGTGCCGAGCATGCCCTCGGACAGGGAATAGTACAGGGCGCAATGGGATGAGTCCCGGGCGGCGAACAGATCTATCGGTGCCTCCCCGTAGTGGTCCCATATCAGCTGGACCGACTGGTTATGGAGTCGCCATTCGCCGGAGACTGGGCGGAGCTGTGACAGCTCGTCGGCTGCCAGGTTCCGCTCTCCTGGAATGTGAATAGCCCGAAGGGACCTCAGGTGCTACTGACTCCATAGTAGGAGGTGGCGTGCGAGCTGCAACATCCGACGTAAGCGTAGACCACCCTGATGGTTGATGTACGCGCTACTGTTGCGGTATTGTCCGACCGGACAAGTACATGTTGACCCGGGGAAATGCTCGAAATCGGAGCAGGGCCAGGCGTACTGCCAGCAGCTCGAGGCAATTTATATGCATAAGGCGTTGGGGACCCATCCAGGAACCCGCCGCTGCATGTCCATTGCACATGGCTCCCCAACCCGTGGCAGAGGCATCTGTGGAGACAACAACATGCCTGGAAACTCGTAGAAGAGGGACCCCAGCCCGTAAAAAGCTGAGGTTCGACCACGGTAAGAAGGTCTGACGGCAGGTCGGAGTAATTAGAACTCTGAGCGTACCGCAATGCCATGCCCACCTCGGGACTCGATCGCGAAGCCACAGCTGAAGAGGAAATTCACTCTCTCAACGCTGAGGCGAACAGGGAGAAGCGCAAAGTCTGGCAGACCGCTGCTCAGATCGCAGGCAATGCAGAGTCTCGCTGGGTACCGCCGTCACACCAACACTGGAGAGGACGCTCGTCTCGAAGAGGTAACTCAAATAAGTGGCTTGTGGAGTGAAGAAATCTCTTGGCTCCGAAGCGAAAACATACTGCATTTGCGTCCGCTTCCTCCTTTTATACCACGAGGTGGGGCGGAGATACGCTATGCAAATTCCGCAGACCCAAAGCATTTTCATGCCATTGGCTCGTTTTTAAATACTCGAAGAGGATTGGCTTTCTAGGCGAAACCCCCATTCTCGTCATCCGACGTAACTCGGAGTGACTACGAAAGGGAACTCTGGTTTCTGATAGAGGGCCATGAGACTTAGACCTGAGTGCAAAAATGGAGGCTCTAGACCCTTCCAGAGCTGAGATATTTATAATGGCATAAATGCTACGTGGGATCTCAATATCTCTGCTCTGGAAGGATCTAGAGCCTCCATTTTTGCACTCAAGTCTAAGTCTCATGGCCCTCTATCAGAATCCAGAGTTTTGAGAAGATTGGAGAAACTTAATTTCTCGCCCCCAAAAAAACGACAGGGGTACCACTGTCGTTTTTTCTGAGGTTGAAATTTTGAGTTTCTTGAAACTCTGGATTCTGATAGAGGGCCATGTGACTTAGATCTGAGTGCAAAAAATGGAGGCTCTAGCAGACCTTTCCAGAGCTGAGATATTGAGATTTCACGTAGCATTTATGCCATTGTAAATATCTCAATATGCTCAGCTCTGTATGCCATTATAAATATCTAAATATCTCAGCTCTGGAAGGGTCTAGAGCCTCCATTTTTGCACTCAGATCTAAGTCCCATGGCCCTCTATCAGAATCCAGAGTTTCAAGAAAATCAAAATTTTGACCCGAAAAAAAACGACAGTGGTACCCTTACGTTTTTTTTTTCGGGTCAAAATTTTGATTTTCTTGAAACTCTGGATTCTGATAGAGGGCCATGGGACTTATATCTGAGTGCAAAAATGGAGGCTCTAGACCCTTCCAGAGCTGAGATATTTAGGTATTTATAATGGCATACAGAGCTGAGATATTGAGATATTTACAATGGCATAAATGCTACGTGAAATCTCAATATCTCAGCTCTGGAAGGGTCTAGAGCCTCCATTTTTGCACTCAGATCTAAGTCCCATGGCCCTCTATCAGAATCCAGAGTTTCAAGAAATCAAAATTTCTACCTCGAAAAAAAACGACAGTGGTACCCCTGTACGTTTTTTTTTTCGGGTCAAAATTTTGCATTTTCTTGAAACTCTGGATTCTGATAGAGGGCCATGTGACTTAGATCTGAGTGCAAAAATGGAGGCTCAGACCCTTCCAGAGCTGAGATATTGAGATTTCACGTAGCATTTATGCCATTGTAAATATCTCAATATCTCAGCTCTGTATGCCATTATAAATATCTAAATATCTCAGCTCTGGAAGGGTCTAGAGCCTCCATTTTTGCACTCAGATCTAAGTCCCATGGCCCTCTATCAGAATCCAGAGTTTCAAGAAAATCAAAATTTTGACCCTAAAAAAAAACGACAGTGGTACCCCTTACGTTTTTTTTTTGGGTCAAAATTTTGATTTCTTGAAACTCTGGATTCTGATAGAGGGCCATGTGACTTAGATCTGAGTGCAAAAATGGAGGCTCAGACCCTTCCAGAGCTGAGATATTGAGATTTCACGTAGCATTTATGCCATTGTAAATATCTCAATATCTCAGCTCTGTATGCCATTATAAATATCTAAATATCTCAGCTCTGGAAGGGTCTAGAGCCTCCATTTTTGCACTCAGATCTAAGTCCCATGGCCCTCTATCAGAATCCAGAGTTTCAAGAAAATCAAAATTTTGACCCGAAAAAAAAACGACAGTGGTACCCCTTACGTTTTTTTTTCGGGTCAAAATTTTGATTTTCTTGAAAACTCTGGATTCTGATAGAGGGCCATGGGACTTAGATCTGAGTGCAAAAATGGAGGCTCTAGACCCTTCCAGAGCTGAGATATTTAGATATTTATAATGGCATATAGAGCTGAGATATTGAGATATTTACAATGGCATAAATGCTACGTGAAATCTCAATATCTCAGCTCTGGAAGGGTCTAGAGCCTCCATTTTTGCACTCAGATCTAAGTCACATGGCCCTCTATCAGAATCCAGAGTTTCAAGAAATTCAAAATTTTGACCTCAAAAAAAAAAAACGTACAGTGGTACCCCTGTACGTTTTTTTTTCGGGTCAAAATTTTGATTTTCTTGAAACTCTGGATTCTGATAGAGGGCCATGTGACTTAGATCTGAGTGCAAAAATGGAGGCTCTAGACCCTTCCAGAGCTGAGATATTTAGATATTTATAATGGCATACAGAGCTGAATATATTGAGATATTTACAATGGCATAAATGCTACGTGAAATCTCAATATCTCAGCTCTGGAAGGGTCTAGAGCCTCCATTTTTGCACTCAGATCTAAGTCCCATGGCCCTCTATCAGAATCCAGAGTTTCAAGAAAATCAAAATTTTGACCTCGAAAAAAAAACGTACAGTGGTACCACTGTACGTTTTTTTTTTCGGGTCAAAATTTTGATTTTCTTGAAACTCTGGATTCCTGATAGAGGGCCATGGGACTTAGATCTGAGTGCAAAAATGGAGGCTCTAGACCCTTCCAGAGCTGAGATATTGAGATTTCACGTAGCATTTATGCCATTGTAAATATCTCAATATCTCAGCTCTGTATGCCATTATAAATATCTAAATATCTCAGCTCTGGAAGGGTCTAGAGCCTCCATTTTTGCACTCAGATCTAAGTCCCATGGCCCTCTATCAGAATCCAGAGTTTCAAGAAAATCAAAATTTTGACCCGAAAAAAAACGTAAGGGGTACCACTGTCGTTTTTTTTTTCGGGTCAAAATTTTGATTTTCTTGAAACTCTGGATTCCTATAGAGGGCCATGGGACTTAGATCTGAGTGCAAAAATGGAGGCTCTAGACCTTCCAGAGCTGAGATATTGAGATTTCACGTAGCATTTATGCCATTGTAAATATCTCAATATCTCAGCTCTGTATGCCATTATAAATATCTAAATACTCAGCTCTGGAAGGGTCTAGAGCCTCCATTTTTGCACTCAGATCTAAGTCCCATGGCCCTCTATCAGAATCCAGAGTTTCAAGAAAATCAAAATTTTGACCCGAAAAAAAACGACAGTGGTACCCCTTACGTTTTTTTTTCGGGTCAAAATTTAGATTTTCTTGAAACTCTGGATTCTGATAGAGGGCCATGTGACTTAGATCTGAGTGCAAAATGAGGCTCTAGACCTTCAGAGCTGAGATATTGAGTATTTCACGTAGCATTTATGCCATTGTAAATATCTCAATATCTCAGCTCTGTATGCCATTATAAATATCTAAATATCTCAGCTCTGGAAGGGTCTAGAGCCTCCATTTTTGCACTCAGATCTAAGTCCCATGGCCCTCTATCAGAATCCAGAGTTTCAAGAAAATCAAAATTTTAACCCGAAAAAAAACGTAAGGGGTACCACTGTCGTTTTTTTTTTCGGGTCAAAATTTTGATTTTCTTGAAACTCTGGATTCTGATAGAGGGCCATGGGACTTAGATCTGAGTGCAAAAATGGAGGCTCTAGACCCTTCCAGAGCTGAGATATTTAGATATTTATGATAGCATACAGCAGTTAGAATATTGAGATATTTACAATGGCACTAAATGCTACTGTGAATATCTCAATATCTCAGCTCTGGAAGGGTCTAGAGCCTCCATTTTTGCACTCAGATCTAAGTCACATGGCCCTCTATCAGAATCCAGAGTTTCAAGAAAATCAAAATTTTGACCCGAAAAAAAAAATCAAGGGGTACCACTGTCGTTTTTTCGGGTCAAAATTTTGATTCTCTCGAAACTCTGGATTCTGATAGAGGGCCATGGGACTTAGATCTGAGTGCAAAAATGGAGGCTCTAGACCCTTCCAGAGCTGAGATATTTAGATATTTATAATGGCATACAGAGCTGAGATATTGAGATATTTACAATGGCATAAATGCTACGTGAAATCTCAATATCTCAGCTCTGGAAGGGTCTAGAGCCTCCATTTTTGCACTCAGATCTAAGTCACATGGCCCTCTATCAGAATTCAGAGTTTCAAGAAAATCAAAATTTTGACCCGAAAAAAAAACTCAAGGAGTACCACTGTCGTTTTTTTTTGGGTCAAAATTTTGATTTCTTGAAACTCTGGATTCCTGATAGAGGGCCATGGGACTTAGATCTGAGTGCAAAAATGGATGCTCTAGACCCTTCCAGAGCTGAGATATTGAGATTTCACGTAGCATTTATGCCATTGTAAATATCTCAATATCTCCAGCTCTGTATGCCATTATAAATATCTAAATAATCTAGCTCTGGAAGGGTCTTCAGAGCCTCCATTTTTGCATTGCAGATCAAGTCACCATGGCCCTCTATCCAGAATTCCAAGTAATTCAAGTAAAATCAAAACTTTGACCCGAAAAAAAACGTACCACTGTCGTTTTTTTTTTCGGGGTGGGAATTTTGCATTTTCTTGAAAAGCTCTGCATTCTGACAGAGGGCAGTGGGACTTAGATCTGAGTGCAAAAATGGAGGCTCTAGACCCTTCCAGAGCTAGAGTATATTCCAGATCTTTCACGTGGCACTTTATGCCATTGTGAATATCTCAAAATCTCAGCTCTGCATGCCATTATAAGTATCTAAATATCTCAGCCCTGGAAGGGTCTGACAGCCTCCATTTTTGCACTCAGATCTCAGTCCCATGGCCCTCTAAATCCAGAATCCAGCAGAGTTTTAAGAAAATCAAAATCTTCAACAAAAAAAAACCTGTAAGGGGTACCACTGTCGCTTTTTTTCGGAGTCAGAGTTTGTATTTTCTTGAAGCTCTGCATTCTCACAGAGGGCCATGGGGGACTGACATTCTGAGGCAAAAATGAAAGCTCTACACCCTTCCAGAGCTGAGATATCACATTTCACGTAGCATTTATGCCATTGGAGATTCCAACACCTCAGCTTGCAAGGTGAAGTCTCACAAGCTTCATTTCACTCACTCAAGTTGATGGCCCTTTATCCATAATCAATAATTCATAAATCAAATACTTCTACCAGAAAATTGGAAGGGTTACTGTCGTCTTTGGTCAAAATTTTTAATTTTCTTAAAGTTCCTGATTTTGACAGAGGGCCACATGATGATTTAGCTAAAAACCTGTAGCTCTACACCTTCATAGCTGAGATATTTGAATATTTCACTTAACATTTACCATTGCAAAACATCTCACACTGAGCTCTTGTACTGCCACCAAACATTGGAAGACTTTAGTCCTAAGAACCCAACAGCTTTTATTTCAGTCACTTTACCACATGGCCCTTTATTTATCAATTCAGTAAAATCAAATTTTTACTCTGAAAAAAATGAATGGTACCCTCAAAATTTTTTGAAAATTTTTATTTCCTGAAATTTCTCATATTCCTAGAGGGCCATGGGACTAGATCTGAGTGCAAAAATGGAGGCTCTACACCTTCCAGAGCTGAGAATATTGAGATTTCACGTAGCATTTATGCCATTGTAAATATCTCAATATCTCAGCTCTGTATGCCATTATAAATATCTAAATATCTCAGCTCTGGAAGGGTCTAGAGCCTCCATTTTTGCACTCAGATCTAAGTCCCATGGCCCTCTATCAGAATCCAGAGTTTCAAGAAAATCAAAATTTTGACCCGAAAAAAACGTAAGGGGTACCACTGTCGTTTTTTTTTCGGGTCAAAATTTTGATTTTCTTGAAACTCTGGATTCTGATAAGAGGGCCATGGGACTTAGATCTGAGTGCAAAAATGGAGGCTCAGACCCTTCCAGAGCTGAGATATTGAGATTTCACGTAGCATTTATGCCATTGTAAATATCTCAATATCTCAAGCTCTGTATGCCATTATAAATATCTAAATATCTCAGCTCTGGAAGGGTCTAGAGCCTCCATTTTTGCACTCAGATCTAAGTCCCATGGCCCTCTATCAGAATCAGAGTTTCAAGAAAATCAAAATTTTGACCGAAAAAAAAACGTACAGGGGTACCACTGTCGTTTTTTTTTTCGGGTCAAAATTTTGATTTTCTTGAAACTCTGGATTCTGATAGAGGGCCATGGGACTTAGATCTGAGTGCAAAAATGGAGGCTCTAGAACCTTCCAGAGCTGAGATATTGAGATTTCACGTAGCATTTATGCCATTGTAAATATCTCAATATCTCAGCTCTGTATGCCATTATAAATATCTAAATATCTCAGCTCTGGAAGGGTCTAGAGCCTCCATTTTTGCACTCAGATCTAAGTCCCATGGCCCTCTATCAGAATCCAGAGTTTCAAGAAAATCAAAAATTTTGACCCGAAAAAAAACGTACAGTGGTACCACTGTACGTTTTTTTTTCGGGTCAAAATTTTGATTTTCTCTGAAACTCTGGATTCTGATAGAGGGCCATGTGACTTAGATCTGAGTGCAAAAATGGAGGCTCAGAATCTTCCAGAGCTGAGATATTTAGATTTCATATAGCATTTAGTGCCAGTACTAGATATTCTCTAATATCTCAGCTCTGTATGCCATTGTAAATATCTCAATATCTCAGCTCTGGAAGGGTCTAGAGCCTCCATTTTTGCACTCAGATCTAAGTCCCATGGCCCTCTGATCAGAATCCAGAGTTTCAAGAAAATCAAAATTTCTGACCGAAAAAAAACCGAAAGGGGTACCACTGTCGCTTTTTTTTCGGGTCAAAAATTTTGATTTTCTCAAACTCTGGATTCTGCATAGAGGGCCATGTGACTTAGATCTGAGTGCAAAAATGGAGGCTCTAGACCCTTCCAGAGCTGAGATATTGAGATTTTTCACGTAGCATTTATGCCATTGTAAATATCTCAATATCTCAGCTCTGTATGCCATTATAAATATCTAAATATCTCAGCTCTGGAAGGGTCTAGAGCCTCCATTTTTGCACTCAGATCTAAGTCCCATGGCCCTCTATCAGAATCCAGAGTTTCAAGAAAATCAAAATTTTGACCCGAAAAAAAAACGACAGTGGTACCCCTTACGTTCGTTTTTTTTGGGTCAAAATTTTGATTTTTCTTGAACTCTGGATTCTGATAGAGGGCCATGTGACTTAGATCTGAGTGCAAAAATGGAGGCTCTAGACCTTCCAGAGCTGAGATATTGAGATTTCACGTAGCATTTATGCCATTGTAAATATCTCAATATCTCAGCTCTGTATGCCATTATAAATATCTAAATATCTCAGCTCTGGAAGGGTCTAGAGCCTCCATTTTTGCACTCAGATCTAAGTCCCATGGCCCTCTATCAGAATCCAGAGTTTCAAGAAAATCAAAATTTTCGCCACCCGAAAAAAACAACGTAAAGGGTACATGTCGCTTTTTTTTGGGTCAAAATTTTGATTTTCTTGAAACTCTGGATTCTGATAGAGGGCCATGTGACTTAGATCTGAGTGCAAAAATGGAGGCTCAGACCCTTCCAGAGCTGAGATATTGAGATCTCACGTAGCATTTATGCCATTGCAAATATCTCAATATCTCAGCTCTGTATGCCATTATAAATATCTCAAATATCTCAGCTCTGGAAGGGTCTAGAGCCTCCATTTTTGCACTCAGATCTAAAGTCCCATGGCCCTCTATCAGAATCCAGAGTTTCAAGAAAATCAAAATTTTGACCTCGAAAAAAAAACGTAAGGGGTACCACTGTCGTTTTTTTTCGGGTCAAAATTTTGATTTTCTTGAAACTCTGGATTCCTGATAGAGGGCCATGTGACTTAGATCTGAGTGCAAAAATGGAGGCTCGAGACCCTTCCAGAGCTGAGATATTTAGATATTTATAATGGCATACAGAGCTGAGATATTGAGATATTTACAATCGGCATAAATGCTACTGTGAATATCTCAATATCTCAGCTCTGGAAGGGTCTAGAGCCTCCATTTTTGCACTCAGATCTAAGTCCCATGGCCCTCTATCAGAATCCAGAGTTTCAAGAAAATCAAAATTTTGACCCGAAAAATGAACTAGGGGTACCACTTACGTTTTTTTTTCGGGTCAAAATTTTGATTTTCTTGAAACTCTGGATTCTGATAGAGGGCCATGTGACTTAGATCTGAGTGCAAAAATGGAGGCTCAGACACCTTCCAGAGCTGAGATATTGAGATTTCACGTAGCATTTATGCCATTGTAAATATCTCAATATCTCAGCTCTGTATGCCATTATAAATATCTAAATATCTCAGCTCTGGAAGGGTCTAGAGCCTCCATTTTTGCACTCAGATCTAAGTCCCATGGCCCTCTATCAGAATCCAGAGTTTCAAGAAAATCAAAATTTTGACCCGAAAAAAAAACGTACAGTGGTACCACTGTACGTTTTTTTTTCGGGTCAAAATTTTGATTTTCTTGAAACTCTGGATTCCATAGAGGGCCATGGGACTTAGATCTGAGTGCAAAAATGGAGGCTCTAGACCTTCCAGAGCTGAGATATTGAGATTTCACGTAGCATTTATGCCATTGTAAATATCTCAATACTCAGCTCTGTATGCCATTATAAATATCTTAAATATCTCAGCTCTGGAAGGGTCTAGAGCCTCCATTTTTGCACTCAGATCTAAGTCCCATGGCCCTCTATCAGAATCCAGAGTTTCAAGAAAATCAAAATTTTGACCTCGAAAAAAAAAAACGTAAGGGGTACCACTGTCGTTTTTTTTTGGGTCAAAATTTTGATTTTCTTGAAACTCTGGATTCTGATAGAGGGCCATGGGACTTAGATCTGAGTGCAAAAATGGAGGCTCTAGACCCTTCCAGAGCTGAGATATTTAGATATTTATAATGGCATACAGAGCTGAGATATTGAGATATTTACAATGGCATAAATGCTACGTGAAATCTCAATATCTCAGCTCTGGAAGGGTCTAGAGCCTCCATTTTTGCACTCAGATCTAAGTCCCATGGCCCTCTATCAGAATCCAGAGTTTCAAGAAAATCAAAATTTTGACCCGAAAAAACGACAGGGGTACCCCTGTACGTTTTTTTTCGGGTCAAAATTTTGATTTTCTTGAAACTCTGGATTCCGATAGAGGGCCATGTGACTTAGATCTGAGTGCAAAAATGGAGGCTCAATACCTTCCAGAGCTGAGATATTGAGATTTCACGTAGCATTTATGCCATTGTAAATATCTCAATATCTCAGCTCTGTATGCCATTATAAATATCTAAATATCTCAGCTCTGGAAGGGTCTAGAGCCTCCATTTTTGCACTCAGATCTAAGTCACATGGCCCTCTATCAGAATCCAGAGTTTCAAGAAAATCAAAATTTTGACCCGAAAAAAAATCACAGTGGTACCACTGTCGTTTTTTTTTCGGGTCAAAATTTTGATTTTCTTGAAACTCTGGATTCTGATAGAGGGCCATGGGACTTAGATCTGAGTGCAAAAATGGAGGCTCTAGACCTTCCAGAGCTGAGATATTGAGATCTCACGTAGCATTTATGCCATTGTAAATATCTCAATATCTCAGCTCCTGTATGCCATTATAAATATCTAAATATCTCAGCTCTGGAAAGGGTCTAGAGCCTCCATTTTTGCACTCAGATCTAAGTCCCATGGCCCTCTATCAGAATCCAGAGTTTCAAGAAAATCAAAATTTTGACCCCAAAAAAAACTCAGAGGGGTACCACTGTCGTTTTTTTTTTCGGGTCAAAATTTTGATTTTCTGAAACTCTGGATTCTGATAGAGGGCCATGGGACTTAGATCTGAGTGCAAAAATGGGAGGCTCTAGACCCTTCCAGAGCTGAGATATTTAGATATTTATAATGGCATACAGAGCTGAGATATTGAGATATTTACAATGGCATAAATGCTACGTGAAATCTCAATATCTCAGCTCTGGAAGGGTCTAGAGCCTCCATTTTTGCACTCAGATCTAAGTCCCATGGCCCTCTATCAGAATCCAGAGTTTCAAGAAAATCTAAACTTTCGACCCGAAAAAAACTAAGGGGTACCACTGTACGTTTTTTTTTTCGGGTCAAAATTTTGATTTTCTTGCAAACTCTGGATTCTGATAGAGGGCCATGTGACTTAGATCTGAGTGCAAAAATGGAGGCTCAGACCTTTCAGAGCTGAGATATTGAGATTTCACGTAGCATTTATGCCATTGTAAATATCTCAATATCTCAGCTCTGTATGCCATTATAAATATCTAAATATCTCAGCTCTGGAAGGGTCTAGAGCCTCCATTTTTGCACTCAGATTTAAGTCCCATGGCCCTCTATCAGAATCCAGAGTTTCAAGAAAATCAAAATTTTGACCTCGAAAAAAAAAACGCAGTGGTACCCCTGTACGTTTTTTTTTTCGGGTCAAAATTTTGATTTTCTTGAAACTCTGGATTCTGATAGAGGGCCATGGGACTAGATCTGAGTGCAAAAATGGAGGCTCTAGACCCTTCCAGAGCTGAGATATTTAGATATTTATAATGGCATACAGAGCTGAGATATTGAGATATTTACAATGGCATAAATGCTACGTGAAATCTCAATATCTCAGCTCTGGAAGGGTCTAGAGCCTCCATTTTTGCACTCAGATCTAAGTCACATGGCCCTCTATCAGAATCCAGAGTTTCAAGAAAATCAAAATTTTGACCCGAAAAAAAAACGTACAGGGGTACCACTGTCGTTTTTTTTTTCGGGTCAAAATTTTGATTTTCTTGAAACTCTGGATTCTGATAGAGGGCCATGTGACTTAGATCTGAGTGCAAAAATGGAGGCTCTACACCTTCAGAGCTGAGATATTGAGATTTCACGTAGCATTTATGCCATTGTAAATATCTCAATATCTCAGCTCTGTATGCCATTATAAATATCTAAAATATCTCAGCTCTGGAAGGGTCTAGAGCCTCCATTTTTGCACTCAGATCTAAGTCCCATGGCCCTCTATCAGAATCCAGAGTTTCAAGAAAATCAAAATTTTGACCCGAAAAAAAACCACAGTGGTACCCCTGTACGTTTTTTTTTCGGGTCAAAATTTTGATTTTCTTGAAACTCTGGATTCTGATAGAGGGCCATGGGACTTAGATCTGAGTGCAAAAATGGAGGCTCTAGACCCTTCCAGAGCTGAGATATTTAGATATTTATAAATGCATACAGAGCTGAGATATTGAGATATTTACAATGGCATAAATGCTACGTGAAATCTCAATATCTCAGCTCTGGAAGGGTCTAGAGCCTCCATTTTTGCACTCAGATCTAAGTCACATGGCCCTCTATCAGAATCCAGAGTTTCAAGAAAATCAAAACTTTGACCCCGAAAAAAAACGTACAGTGGTACCACTGTACGTTTTTTTTTCGGGTCAAAATTTTGATTTTCTTGAAACTCTGGATTCTGATAGAGGGCCATGGGACTTAGATCTGAGTGCAAAAATGGAGGCTCTAGACCTTCCAGAGCTGAGATATTGAGATTTCACGTAGCATTTATGCCATTGTAAATATCTCAATATCTCAGCTCTGTATGCCATTATAAATATCTAAATATCTCAGCTCTGGAAGGGTCTAGAGCCTCCATTTTTGCACTCAGATCTAAGTCCCATGGCCCTCTATCAGAATCCAGAGTTTCAAGAAAATCAAAATTTTGACCCCGAAATAAAAAACGTAAGGGGTACCCCTTACGTTTTTTTTTCGGGTCAAAATTTTGATTTTCTTGAAACTCTGGATTCTGATAGAGGGCCATGTGACTAAGATCTGAGTGCAAAAATGGAGGCTCTAATACCTTCCAGAGCTGAGATATTGAGATTTCACGTAGCATTTATGCCATTGTAAATATCTCAATATCTCAGCTCTGTATGCCATTATAAATATCTAAATATCTCAGCTCTGGAAGGGTCTAGAGCCTCCATTTTTGCACTCAGATCTAAGTCCCATGGCCCTCTATCAGAATCCAGAGTTTCAAGAAAATCAAAATTTTGACCCGAAAAAAATCGAAGTGGTACCCCTGTACGTTTTTTTTTTCGGGTCAAAATTTTGATTTTCTTGAAACTCTGGATTCTGATAGAGGGCCATGGGACTTAGATCTGAGTGCAAAATGGAGGCTCTAGACCCTTCCAGAGCTGAGATATTTAGATATTTATAATGGCATTCAGAGCTGAGATATTGAGATATCTACAATGGCATAAATGCTATCGTGAAATCTCAATATCTCAGCTCTGGAAGGGTCTAGAGCCTCCATTTTTGCACTCAGATCTAAGTCCCATGGCCCTCTATCAGAATCCAGAGTTTCAAGAAAATCAAAATTTTGACCCGAAAAAAAAACGACAGTGGTACCCCTTCGGTTTTTTTTGGTCAAAATTTTGATTTT
>JAQIUQ010005638.1:0-24994 GCA_030378365.1 Hybognathus amarus | reverse complement strand
TATATATATATATATATATTAATACATAATCTATATTATATAAATATTTTATATATGAATAACACATTTTCTTAAATATATACATGCATTTGTGTGTGTATTTATATATACAAAATAATTATATACAGCACACACAAATATATTATGTAAACCAGACTTTTATTTTGGATGCGATTAATCGCAATTAATTTTTGCACAGCCACATACATATATATATATATATATATATATATATATATATATATATAAATGTGTGTGTGTGTGTGTGTGTGATTTTTGGCACTTGATTTATGGCTTTATAATTATTAATATAATGTAAAATAATAATGAAAAATAAGTTAATAATTCAGACGAATAATACTTGATTAATTGACTTAACCCAGTTAATTTACTGATATGTGAAAATGTTTAGTGAGAGGCACGTGTTCCCCATAGTTTCTAGCACTGAACAGCACCTTTGATCTTATGCATAGTGCTCTTGTGCTCTCGGGACGGTCTTCTGGAGCTGGCGGCAGGCCTTCTGAGATGTCTCTGGAGCTCTTGATTCTTCTTCTGGAGTTTGGCCAGAGACTCAGTGCATTCCCCCTGCTTCCTCTGGGCCGTTAGACCTGCTGCGGGGCGAGGAACCGGTGAGGAGGGAAGAGGTACTGATTTCGGCAGCGTGTGACTGTGATGTATGTGTGCTGAGGGCCTTACCGATTCTCTGCCTCGCTGACGCTCACGGTTTTCCTTCAGCACACGTCTCCAGCTTGTCTTCGCTGCTCTAAAGCGTGAGAGAAACAAAGTATTTCATGTGTTGCTCTGGGTGAAGACTGATGATTTAAACACTGCATAAATATGATTACTGTCATTACCCATGATAGGGTTAAGAATAGAAGAGATTCATTTATTTGTATGTCAAAATAAAGGGACAACAAAAAAAAAAACACCCTGCGCTAAATTTAACTGAGAGGGGTCATAGCACTTACATATTGTTGTCCTACTGTTAGTTTAACTGCTTCTAAGCGTCTGCCAAATGAATAAATGTAAAGTACGGTGTACGTATAATAAAGAACAGGGAACTCTGTGTGTGTGGCCTTGTTCATTACAGTGACGCAGCATTTCAAAACAGTGTAATGAGACATATGCACCTTCTTCCACTCCTGCTTGGCTTGGTTGACGGCTTGAGTGAGTGATTCCCTGCAGATCTCCCAGACTCTGGACTCGAACGGTTCCTGGCACACCTGCTGAGCTCTGTGTTCATCTGGACTTCCTCTCCTCTTCACTCCCTCCTGCAGCACCTCCTTCAGATCCTCCAGCACCCGCTGCCTCTCCTCTCCTGCAGTCTGCAAAACAACAGTCCTTTTGTTTATATCACTATCATTTAGTTGCTATAGAAATAAAAATGTATTTACATAGATTTACAAAACATCTCAATTAAAATACTGAATATAGCTGAATTACAAATGTTATATATATCTACTTCAAAATGAAGCATCTAAAAAAGCATTTTCATATCATTGAACAGCAATATTAAATAAATAATGAACATAATTAAAAATATGACATCAAATATTTCATCGTAATATGTCCTTTTTGGTAAATGAAACAAAGTTGAAATAAAAGTAACATTTAAATATTAAATGAAAAACTCACACTACAAAAAATTGGATTTAGAAATGTTGAAATAAGTACTTAAACTGACATACAAATAAATTAATTGGACAAAAAATAGAATAAATAGAAGCTAAATTAAACTAAATAGAAAATATATATAAAAAAAATAAGCCAAAAAACTAAAAATTAATGAAACCTGAAAATCTGAATACTACCAATACATACCATACCAACAGTAAATAAATAGTATATAAACTGAAATACACACACATATATATAATATTAGCAAACCCTCGTAATTATGAAGATTATTATGAACCTGATCTCTTGTTGAGCCCTCCACTCCTGCTCCTTTTCCCTGAGGGTTTTCTGTAGCTCTGTGTCAGTTTGCTCCAGGTTCTGCGCCCTGAGGTGGGACATCTCCTCCTGCTTGTCCTCCATCCAAACTTTTCGGGCTGCGGCCAGCTCTGCTTTGACGAGGGCGGCCTGCTCCTGGCATGAGCGCTCCAGTCGGGTGCGGAGGGTGAGCACTTCCTCCCGGAGCTTCCCGTTTCTCCTGTTACACTGCTCCAGCTCGGTGCATCTGGTGCGGAGCGTGTCCTGCCACCTTTCCTCCACTGCCTCGACAGCTGAAGACACCTGGGGTTAAGGAGGAGAGTGTCTAGCAACTCCGAAATTAACCCTCTGATGGTCCTCGGTCACTTCTGACCGAAACATTTTCTGTTTTGAATTATTAAAAATCACAGCTTCATCGGAAGGTTATGATACTTGGTGACTTTTTTGGCATTTGGTATGTGAAAACAAAAAATAAATTATCCGAGCATGCTAAGTGGTCATAAAAAATTAGTCACGATTTTGGTCTTTGGTAAAAAATGACCCCCATAGGAAATGAATGGGAAATTGACAAAAACACAAAAATTCTGAATTTTATTTATTTTTATAAAAAATATTAAACAAAAAATCGTTTTTGAGATTGTTTCAATTATATATTCAAATCCACCACCACCATAGAGAGCTGTACAGACCATCTAGTGGTTACACCATGGTGCTACGCTTTTTCTCTATACTGTAACCAGATGGTGCTAATTTTCTTCAAAAAATATTTTTTTTTTCTGAAGGCCTAGACTCTATATTAAACAAAAATACTGCATTAATATATATATAAAAAATAAAATAATAATAATAATAATAATAATAATATATATATATATAAATATATTTATATTTCCATTGAACCATAAATAGACCAGAAATATTGCATAAATATTAATAAATTCAATCAAATTGTCTCAAAATACTTAATTAAAAAGAATAAATATTATAGAACAAAAATAAATTGCATTGGTTTTACTGGGATGGAAGAAGTTTCATTTTTAGGCCTCTGGTCACTTCTGACCGGGAAGGCCCAGGACATGACTCATAAAGGAAGACCAACAGAGGGTTAAATATGAAGATATTATTTTAGAATGGTCACTACAACAAATACCTGTTCCTGGACATGCTGCTGTTGTAGTCGCTCCCATTCATCCTTCTCTGTCTGCAAGCAGCTTTTGTATTCTGGGAGGGAGGGCAAGTCCTGGAGCCATCGAGAACGAGCCCTTGATATCGCACCTTCAACCTGAGAAATGACAGAAATGATTTTTAACCCTGCCACATCGCCCAGCCCTATGTAAATGGTGGTATAGAGCTGTAAATCCATCACACCTGGAGAGCTATGTCATCAGTGTGCTTCTGCTGCAGCTCTCCTCCAGCGTGTCGTACTGCTTCCTCCACGGCTCTGGCCTGGGCGGACGAGGCCTCCTGCTGCAGGCTCTCTCTCTGAGCTCTGAGCCGGGACCCTCCAGGTCCTCCGCCGAAATCAGCCGCTCCGCCGACTCAGATGAACCGGTCTGACACCGCTCCCTCGCGGGTGTCTGACTCAGTCTGGCCTTCCGGACCTCTTCCTCAGCTTCCTGCAACCTCTGAGCCCAGGACTTCTCCAACTAACACAAAGACAGACAGAAAAGAAAAAAAATACAAACAAACGAAGAGACAGATTAAACACATACAGCCAGATGAAATAAAAGACAAAAGAAACAAAGCAAAGAGCATTTGACCTCCATCTGAATGGTGGTATTTAGTAAGATCATGCTGGCTTGGCACAGAGCAGAAAGAACAAGTGGCGTAAACAGCCCATCATCACTAACCGTCTCCTGCTCCTCCTGCCAGCTCTTCCTGACCGCTTCCAGCTGCTCTCTGACCTGCAGCTCAATCTCAGCCTGTGTGTGTGTCCTCCACTGGGCTTCGAGCCGAGACACGTCCTCCCGATGCTGACACTCCAGCTCAGACCTCAGCGACTCCAGAGCAGCCTCACTCTCCTCTCGCCTCTTACCTACAACACCAGCGAGCGAACATGATCAAATATTAACGCCTCGCAAAGACAGACGAGAGTCTGATCTACCCAGTTAGACAGAAAAAAAAACATATATATATATATATATATATATACAATTAATAAATAATAAATTAAATATATAAATAAAGTAAATAATGAATTAAATCAAATCACAAAAAAAAACATGATCAAATATTAACGCCTCACACAGCCAGACGAGACTCTGGTCTACCCAGTTAGACAGACACAAAAAAAATATGTATATGCATATAACTATATATATATACATATCTATATATATATATATATATATATATATATATATATATATATATATACACACACACACACACACACATATATATATATATATATTAATTAATAAATTGTAAATTAAATATATAAATAAAATAAATAATGAATTAAATCAAATCACAAAAAAAAACAAGATCAAATATTAACGCCTCACACAGCCATATGAGAGTCTGGTCTACCCAGTTAGACAGAAATCAAAATAAAAAAAATTATTAATAATAATAAACAGTAAATTAAACATATAAATAAAATAAATAATAAATTAAATAAAATCACAAAAAAAGAATTATTATATAATTATTTAAATAAACATAAAATGCAATTAAATAAACAAACAAAAATTATTTTATAAATGAGTAACAAATTAATAAATAAACGTAAATTAAATTAAACAAATGAATACAATATTTATTTTTTTTTTATTCAACTAATGTAAATAAAAAAATTATTCATTAAACTTACATAAATAAATAACCTAATACAGCACTTGCCTCAATTTCTTTCAATCTCTTCTCTTCTTCAAGCTTGTTTTGGAGACTTTCCTTCAGCTTGTCCTTCTCTTTGCACACAGAAATGTAGCATTCCTGCACAGCTAACACCTCCTGACTGAGATCAGCCAGCTTTGACCTGCGGAAGGACCCGGGGTTAATGAAAGTCAGCGCTTGTGCTTCTGCATGCTTTATAAAGGACGTATTGTAATCCAGTATGACGTAACAGACTGGTTGTAGGGTAAAGGTGAATTACTGGAGCTGTTGTTCGTGCTGCAGATGCTGGCTAGCGAGCTGCTCGATGTGAGCCGTGTGCTCTTGCGTGAGCTCCTCACGGACACGACACACCACGTCATCCCTGTACTGCTGCTGAGTCCGCTCGTATCTGCACACACGGAGCATTTCAGATATGATGCGCCAGCGTCAAATTAACTCTCACTTGATGACCCCTCTTAGCAAAATGAATGAATGTGTGACCTCTCTTCTGCTTCCTGTTTCTCCTGGTCCAGCTCCTGGATCATCTCTCTCATCTTGGTGCAGAGCTCAGAGTTGGCGGCCTTCACCTTCTCTTCACTCTGCTTCAGATCCTGATTCCTCTTCTCCAGAGCCTGCAGTTCACAACAGAGACGGGTCAGGATGGGCGGATAGTCATGCAACAACTAGCTAATTAAATAATGACTTATTTTAGAACAATTAGATCAAGACCTGTGTTATTATAGTATTATTATTAAACTAGTATAGTCCTTATTAATATTTAGAATTAGATTTTAGTTTAATTTTAGTCATCTGCTTTTGTCACTCAATTTTTTTTTGTTTGCTTTAATTTCTTTAAAAATATTACGTTTTAATAATGTCAGTCCTTAAAGTCCAAAGCAACATTTCTAATTTTCATCTATGTTTATTTTAATAGTTTTATTTAATGAAAACAACACTTTTCACCCCATCATTTCATGTCTGTATCAATAAATGACAAAAGGCCAAAATATATCTATACATTTATATTTTCAACATTCTGATCTGAATATTTTTGGTAACACTTTACAATAAGGTTCATTAGTTAACATTAGTAAATGCATTAACTAACAAGAACTAACAATGAGCAATGCATTAGTTACAGTGTTTATTAATCTTTGCTAATGTTAGTTAATATAAATACAGCTGTTCATTGTGTGTTCAAGTTCACAGTGCATTAACTAATGTTAACTAATACAACCTTTGATTTTAATAACATATTAGTAAATGTTGGAATTAATATTAACTAAGGTTAATAAATGCTGAAGAAGAATTGTTCATTCTTAGTCCATGTTAACTAATGTAGTTAACTAATGAACCTTATTGTAAAGTGTTACCATATTTTTTGTGTTTTGTTTTACTTTATATCAAGATGAAAATGTTTGATTATTTTAAACATTTTATCTACATGTATAGAGAACTATTCCTCTATAAGAACTATAATATAGAATTATATTTTTTTATTTAATACATATTTTTTCAAAAAATATTTCTATTTAACTTCAACTTATTTTATCTAAATATTTAGAGATTTTTCTCTCTAGACAATTATTTTTACATACATTTATCACGAAACTATTTCAGTTTCTGTATTTTAAACCTTTAATAGTTTCTCATATTTGAACTTAAACTAAGGCAACATTTCTAATTTTCTAGTTTAAGTTAAAAATGTTAATCTATAGTATAAAGGTTATCTATAATAACATCTATTAAGTTTAGTTAACAATGACACTGATCCGGACAGAAGCGTCCTCTAACTTTGTGAAGATACAGACGGGACCCAAAGGTATTCTGACCTCCACTCTCTCCTGCAGGGCCGCCGCTCCTCCTGCAGTCTGATGAGGTCTTTGTGAGGGGTTTCCAGGTGTTTCTCCAAGCTGCTCTCCCTCACCTGTGTTAAACACAGAACGTGTAAGTCTCAGCGTCCACCACAGCAGATTGAGCACACAGGTTTGATCTGCGGTCAGGTCAGACCTCAGAGTCTCGTGCGATCCTCTCGTCCTGTGTCTGCTCTGCTCGGCTCTGGGAGCGTCGCAGGCTCCTCCTGCAGCTCAGAGATCTTCAGGCGCTTGGCCTTCCAGGTGAGCCGAGGCAGCGCTGCAGCTCGACTCCTCAGCTCTCGCACCACGTCCTACTTTCAGCAGGTCAGAGTCTCCCGCTTCTGCAATCTGAGGTGTGCTGGAACGAAGTGTGCAGACAAAGTTATGGTTATAAGATTTTACAATGCCAGCAACGCAGTTTGGATCATTACTGTACAACATAACGCTACCTGTGGATGCGTCCATTTCTCCACTTGGACTTCTTGATCCCCAGGTCCATGCTAGGACTCAGACAGATGGTTCTCCCAGTCTCTTTTAGACTCTAATGAAAGGGCTCCATGTTTAATGGCAGACTCATAGAGATTGATCTGCTCCTTCAGGTCAGTCAACTCTTCCTGTTAAGAGAAGAAACACACAGGCTCTGTTTGTAGCTGTATTAAGGACAGCTCAAGTTTCCCATGAGTTGAAATCTTTTCAAAGCAGTGGATTGAGGCTTGTAACCTGCAGGGTTTTGTTGAGTTCTTCACTGATGGTGCAAGCAGACTGGGTCTGCTGAAGCTTCATCTCTAACTGGCTCATCTCCTGGACAGAGCCTGCAGAGGACAGAAGATGCTTTGGGAATATGGTAACCGGCACATGGGGAAGCAAACTTCCTCTGAGCATGAGCCGCATGGGATACAAGGTAAGACTGCTGAGTCTATATATACCCTCTTATCATCTTATCTGAACGTGCTCCTACCCAAACTTCGTTAAATAAAACTTAATTTAAAACAAAAGCGTTTTCACTTTAAAGTCCGCATGAAAATCAAATTTGACAAATCTTCTTTTATATGTAATATTGTACGTGTTCATTATAAATGATTTATTGGTGCACTTCATTATTTTTTTTTTAAATTCATGTACCCTTATAATCTTTAATCAAATCCATAACCCATTCCGTCCCCCATTGAAACGACTCTCTCTCTTTTGGTTACGTGGAATGGCAAAAGGGTGCGGCCAGATCCGATAAGGTGCGGCTCTGGTGCACCAGCTACTCGAGAGTAATCGACAGTTAAATTGTTTGCAGCGCTCCAACCTCCAACAATCCAATCAATTCCCGAAGGATGAAGTAGGAGCCCCTGCCCTTTATTTATTTTCTAATTTCAGAAACCGTTTCAGCTTGGATATACGTCACAACAAGGAAAATATGACAATCTCAACTTCCGTTTCAGCGCCGACTGTAGAAACCTTATAAATTGATTTCTGGGGAAAAATAAACACCGTAAAAAAGTAAAGAATATGGACTCTATGAAAATAGGACATATAATAAAAATTAAAACATTTTGCTAATTTAAAGAAATTAACTTTATCATAAAAAAGTTTTTTATCATAATACTTTATTTTTAAATATACAATAAATAGCAATAATTAATTAACTAATTAAACAAATATAATAAAATATTTTCAAATTATTAATATTTAACCAACAACAATAATAGTGATAACAACAATGATAATGATTTAATAGAATTATTTCAAGTAATAATGTTAAAGGGTAACAAAAAAAATATTAAAATGCATATATATATTTTAAAAAAGAACGTAAGAGAAAAAAAAATATATATATATATATACTATATATATATATATATATATATATATATATATATATATATATTTTTCTTACATTCTTTTTAAAATATATATATGCAGTTTATATTTTTTGTTACCCTTAACATTATTACTATATATATATATATATATATCAAAGTAAGAAAAAGAAAAAAATAGAAAAATGTTGTTTCTTAATAATATATAATAATTATTATTATTATGTAGGATTATTTAATAATTGTAATAATAATGTATTTGTAGTAATAATAATACATAGGATTTTATGTAACCTTCTGGTGAGTTCCTAATCATTGCTCAAATAGTCATTGCAGTTTAACCGTTTTAACTGCCAAGAGAAAAAGATTACTGGCCCATTTGATTACCCATGAGGCCCCACGCAATCACAACAGTAAACATAAACAGAAGCACATCAGGATGCCACATACCAGTGTGGAGTCAGTTTGGCACACTGCTGCTGGCTCTCCTCCAGGCGCTGTGTGAGGGTGTTGATCACAGAGGCTCGGTCCACCTGATCCTCTTCCCTCTGACGCTCCAGCTGCCGGACCTGATCCAACAAACGCCAGCTTGCCTCAGCCTGGGAGAACACGCACAGAGTGAAAAACACAGGCCTGCACTACCCTCTGGTGAATCCGCGTATAAGGGGTTAATCTGCCACATCTCTTACCTGCTCATTCGGACTCTGTGATTGGGCGTCTGGCTTCTGCTGGAAGTGCCGGCAGTCAGGGCTTCAGGACTGCTCCCGGATGGCGGCCGTGTCCCTATCGTGCTGCTCACGTGCTCGCGTGAGAGTGTCCGAGCGACACAGCTCCATCATCTGCTGCTTCATGCTGTCCATGGCAGCCTCGGCCACACGCTGCTGCTTTACGCTCTGTGTATGCACACGTTACAAGTGTTTTGCGCTATACACTACTTGAACAAGCGCTAAATGCATGCCTTTACTTTGACTTGCTCATGTGGCTCGTACCTCTTGCTCTCTGTCTGTGAGGGACTGAATCTGTTTCTCCAGAGATCTGATTCGGTCCCTGCAGCTGAGCTTCTCTGTGTTTCGCCTCTTCTACCAGAGCGCTGGACTCCCTCAGCGAGACAGTAGGTACCGTCCCTTCTCGTCTTGATGAAAACAAACCAACAAACCAGTTTCCACCTGGTATTCAGATGCGTTTTGTTTCATGTATAATTTGAATATCCAAAATTTTGTAATAAAAAAAAGTAATGTGTTGTAATAACATTGTAACATGCACAACTTTTTTCACTAATTAATGAGAAATTATACATCAGATAAATAGTTTTCATTGAAAAAACGTAAAGACTTACGTTGCACTGGCACAAACTGGGCCAAGAATATAAAAATAGTTATACAGTTTTTATGCATTATAAAGGCGAATGCCAAAGTCCTTTTAGGCAATTTTCCCTATATAGTTGTATTGAGGATTGAGGAAGTGGCATGTCTAAATACCTTTTTGAAGCTCATTTAAGAGCTGACTTTAAAACAGCGTTAATCTTATAAATCTCGACCTTTGCACGATGGCGAACTGGTGCTCCAGATATCTCATCCTGCCTCCTGCAGTCCTCTAGTTTCTGTTCCAGCTCCTCGATCTGTCTGGGATTAAGCTCGGTTTAAAATCTGTAGCTGTGACAGCTGCTGGCCTTCTGATGTATCTGAACATGCACACAACACACTTCAGTATGCAGAAATACTACTAACATAGTCATTGCACATTTCTGTTTTTTGGTTTAAAAGCTTTGGGGTCTGTAAGATTTTTTTTAAATTCATCAAACAGTGAAAGTAAAGACTTTTATATTGTTACAAAAGATTTCCATTTCAAATAAATGCTGTTACTTTCTCTTCATCAAAGAGTCCAGACAAAATAAATCTATAACGGTTTCAAAAAGAAAAAAAAAAAATTGTTTTCAACATTGATTAGAAAAGTGATTTCTTGAAGTAATGATGCTGAAAATACAGCTTTGATCACAGGAATAAATTACACTTTAAAATTAGGGCTGTGCAAAAGTTAATGCGATTAATACGCATCCAAAATAAAAGTCTGTGCTTACATAATATATTTGTGTGTGCTGTATATAATTATTTGTATATATAAATACCTATGCATGCATGTATATATTTAAGAATTATTTGCGGCCCTAAATTCTGTATATATATATATATATATATAAATACATAATCTATATTATATAAATATTTTATATATGAATAACACATTTCTTAAATATATACATGCATGTGTGTGTATTTATATATACAAAACAATTATATACAGCACACATAAATAATATTATGTAAACACAGACTTTTATTTTGGATGCGATTAATCGCATTAATTTTTGCACAGCCCTATTTAAAATACATTAAAACAGGATATTTTGAATAGTAATAATTATTTCACAATATTGCTGTTTTGAAGAAACTTCTTTGAAAAACCTTAACTCTTACTGACCCCACACTTTTTGAAACAGTCGTGTATAACAGTATATCTCACTCTGTGTTGAGTCCAGGAAGTCCCTCTGAAGCTGGTCAAAGTGGCCATTCTGACTGCTCACTTGAGGTTTGAACATCTTCAGGCTGATTTGGAGGTTGATGTGGGTGGTAACTGGCCTTGTAGTGGTCAGTGGGTTTGTTCCAGCTCCTCCATTTTCAAAAACCTTCAACAAATGTGCAGAATTATAAATTGGCCAAACATTTTTAATAAATGAAGTAAAGATCGGCTGCAGACATTCACCTGAAAGCGGTTTCTGATGAGGTCATGCTCTCCATGGCCCTGGGCCTCATCTCCCTGGTAAACTGCCCCGTGATGAAGAGCGTTATGAGTGTACGGTGTCTTGCTCCGGCCCGTCCCAGCAGAGAAGTCGGTGGCGTGGGAGCTCGTCCGTGCCCTGCGGATGAGTGTGGATAGTCTCCTCCTCTGGTACTGGTAGTTCTGTCCGTTCTGCAGATCCCCAGCCGCGGGTACATGTTCTGTCCCAGTCTGGAGGTGATGAAGGTGAGTGTTTGGTCTGAGACGTGTGACTCCTATAACTGTAGTCCTCATGATGAGAGCCTTGATCGTGCTCTTCATAGTGCTGTAACACATGCAAGAAAAACAAACTTGTTATAGTATATTAAATGCACCAGCCGTAATTTAATTTTACATGACCGGTTTCCTCCTTTCAATGAGTCTAGAATTAAACGGACAAACTCACTTCCTCATGGGAAGGTCTTGGATGCTCCCATTGTGGCACATTCCAGGCTTGCTGCGGTCTGAAAGACAAACAGACAACCCAACAAATTTATGTACAGCATGTTTTGTAACCCTCTGGGGTTATTCGGGTCAATAATGACCCGAAAGCATATAAATAAAAAAATGTTAAAAATCGTAGCTTCATCGGAATGGTCCGAAACTGTGGTGACTTTAATGGTACTTGGTATATGAACACCCAAACAAATTGGGGACAGGATTTGAAAAGTCTAAGTGGTTGTAAAAAAAATAGTCACACTTAGGACCTTCGGGTCAAAAATGACCCGCATAGGAAATGAATGGGAAATTGGCAAAAATGTGAAAATACTGAGTTTTTTGTGCGTACAATCTACAAATCAGCAACGATCTTGAAAAAAGCACACAACAGTGAAGGGGTGAATCTATAAAACATCAAGAGTGCAAAATAGACACATCCACACACACACACACACACAAACAGACCTTTATACACAAACACACCAAATGTGTTGCATGTGTTTTGCATTTTTAAAAAGCTCAGATTTGTCCATGTAGATGGCATCCATCTAATTTCAAAAATTGCTTTTATGAGGCCTAGGCTTGACTCCAAAATGAAATACAGCTTAAAAAATAAAACAAAACAAAATTGTTTCTATGATATTCAATGGGGGAAAATTTGGTCATAATTATTGCATTAATACTAATTATAATTTTTTT
Source organism: Hybognathus amarus (assembly GCA_030378365.1). Taxonomy (NCBI): domain Eukaryota; kingdom Metazoa; phylum Chordata; class Actinopteri; order Cypriniformes; family Leuciscidae; genus Hybognathus; species Hybognathus amarus. The sequence continues at coordinate 12,630 of JAQIUQ010005638.1, read as the reverse complement.
ATTTTTTACATTTTATCAAACACACAAAAAAGAAAAGAAAAAAATATTATAAAAAACAAGTAAAAACATTATGATTTGTTTCACTATATGACTATATGACATTGCTCTATTTCATGCATATACACGCATAATTTATGCAATTAAATTTATATTACACAATATTTACTAAAGTGTCAAAATAATTTAAAATCGTAACAATTCATCTATAAAATAAATTGATTTATATTGCATCAGATGGCAACTTCTTGATTCTATTATCCTATTAGTTTCATAAATAAATAAAAAACAAGAATAAATAAAGCAAACATTTGAACCAACCGTGCACTCAGTAAGTCTGGAACGTCAGCGCATCATTTGTGTTGGGTGTAATGCATTACCAAGTAAGGGTTTTCAGTAATTAATTAGTTAATGTAGCTGCATTAAATACTGTAGAATCCATAGAACAATTCTTTATAAAACAATAGTGGATTTAACATAAAAATTTTACGACCTGACTTTCGAGATGATTTATGCAGTTTTATATTATTTATTTGAAAGATTCATTTCCATCCTTGGTTGAGGTTAATATAGGATTTAGTAAATTAATCAGTAATGCAGTTTATATTCAGGCAGTGCACCATATCTAACAATCTGAACTGCAAGTTTATGAGGTTTGAGTCAGTAAATGTTTATTAGATATTATAAATGTTAAATATATTAAAATGTGTTTTCTGAATGCCACCAATTATTAGAACAGTAAACAAATGAAGATGGAGAAATGGGAGCTCTAGTGTGTCTTGAGTGCGCTACAGTCGCTGGAACAAAATAAGAAGTCCTGCTTCTGAAATCTTGGCAAAGAAAAATGCATTGGCAGATACAGAGAACTCAAATAATAATAATAATAATAATATATACATTGGGGATCACATGCAATAAAGCACTAGATTTGGTGGGAACTGTGTACCTGTTGTTGTCTCCTGGAAGACTGCAGGTGGAGCGGTGGAGATCAGGTGAGAGCAGTCGCCACTGTCATCACAGCATATCATCAGGGAGATCAGTCAGGAGCTTGTGGAGCTAAAACAAGAAACCAATCATTCAGAACCGAGGCCATGAGGCTTTTTCACCTCTGCCAGACTGTGCGCAAGATCTTCTCGGGGTCCACTTGGATGTGAAAACCCCAACGTATGACTGGAGAATTATTAGTCTATGACAACATTCCTGCTCTTAGTAACTTTGGAAATTGGCTAATTTTCAAGTAATTGAGCTTTCACCAAATCAACTTGGAGATAGAGCCAGACCGATATATCGGCAGCCATGTATATCGGCCGATATTAGGCATTTTCTAAAATATCAGTAGTTTTAATGGCCGATAAATGAATATTTCAAAAATAAAATAAAAACGGACGAATGACGCTTGCAAACATGTCAGTGAGTGTTATCAAATAGTGCAGGTAAATGGATAGACAAGCTGACATTGTAATTATAACTATAGGCAATGTAGGGACTAATTATCATTACTTTAATATATTTTGATGTTCCTCTGTTCTGTTGTGACAATAGAAACAAGTTTCTTTTTAAAATGCATTATCATATTATTTTAGTCTGAAAACTCATAAATAACTACAAATAACTAATGTTAGGGAAACCTGTTAATGTTTTGTTGCAGCGTTTCTGAAAAAAGAAAATAATAATAATATCAGCCGATATATCGGAATATTGGTTTTAAATATTCTATCGAGGTCTTTAATCAGATCCTTTAATCGGGGTCTAGTTTTGATACCGAATTCTTTAAAATATGAGAACTTTTCTTTATTCGTTTAACAATATTTTACTTATTTAAAACTAAATACAGAACATACCAATAACTCTATGACAATGTTATTACTACGATATTTGGTCCAGATAAGACAGCGCTCTGCCAGGTGTACGAGCCATTCGAGAGAGGGAGTGTTGGGATTAACCTTTTAATATCAACTTAAATGGGAGATTTCCTTGTCATCTGAAGTAAAACAAAGCTAAATACAGTTGATTCCAAACTAATCAACTAAATTAAATGAATAAAAATGAAACTGTAACTGTATATTTTTATGTTTTTCCTAAAACAAAACAATTTATGGTCAGTCATTATAATGCTATGATTGCAAATCTTGTGAGTTTGACCATGACAACTTTCTTTGCTTGGTATTTAACATCAGCTGACATACAATAAAAACATTGTTTTAAGGGACTTTTAACACTGAAACTATGAGAAATGAAACAAGCATGTGCCAAGCAACCGATTCAGCGCAGAGCTCGTAGCAACCCGTTAAATAAACACACCCACACGTTGACGACACTGAATTCTCACACAAACACCAACATATGGCCCTGAGGCACTCTTAAAGGAGCCTAGCACACTTAACTTTCAGCAACTCATGATAAAACAGATCAAGAGGACAGACAGTCAAACTCACCCTCCATAACTCCTGCTGGATGACTCGCACATCCTCTGAAACGTTCCCTCGGAAATGAAACTTTCCCGCATTTACACTCCTATGACAGCTACAGCAGGAGCTCTTGGACTCAATGACATACTGAAGGAGTATTGTGTGCAATGCTGGATTTCAGCAGTGTGAGTCATGAGAAGAAAAAGCAGAAAACGGAAAACGGGGAACTAAGCAATCCTCGTTTGTCCAGGCTGAGGTCGGCCCATTGTGGGGGTAGAATACACGCTTCAGTTAACTGGAGCAGAAACATCCTCCTCTGATGGACAAAAAAGACAAACAGCCGGAATGAAAACGACCTGCATGTGATGCCCATCAAAATCAGACGGTTCCATTCACCTCTATTACTTTCTGATTCTAATCCATATGAAAAGTGACTAATTTCTCCCTCCATTCAGTGCAAATGTTTACCCAGAGCAGACTTCATTATCTCTCAGTTGAGAGCTCTGAGAATGCAGGGCAGTGTAAAACACCACAGCAAACACACCTGACCGGACTGCATTGCACTTGCACCAATGGCAGCCAATGTTCATTCATGGAGCTGATAGCTGTGAGGTGAGTCAGAACACACACGTTTCTGATTGGAGAAGATCTGCTCTTTAAAAACAAACACGGTTACTGCATGTGACCAAAACAGAAGAATCTTTAACTACTAATATGAATAACCATGAGGAAGTCTTATTCAACAAATTTGGCCAGTGAAAGTCAGCTGTAAGGCCCTATAAAGCCTACACAAAAATCACAAGAAAACACAGATCTAACTCTTCCATTCTTACAGCACATAATAATGGTTACAGTGCATGCAGGCCATATCACAGAAGGACTTGATAAGCATTACAAGTAACAAACATTGAAGACACACACAAATTATCAAATATCTGTAAGCTTTGAGGTCTTTTCTAAAAGCTATCAAAATAACTTTCAGTAAATATAAAAATTAAAAATGTGCTTGCTTTCCATAAAGTAAACGCATATATACACACACACACACACACATATATATATATATATATATATATATATATATGTTAAACACAGGCACACTAATGTATACACATGCTTTGCTGCTTGCTATTGTTAGTGGTACATGGTATTTTTAGGGTGGGAGACCTATGATGTCTCATAATAGACATACATTTTATTTGACATAGGCCTAGGTTATGCATATGATGTTACATTCCTTATATATATATAAAATTGTTCAAAAGTCACTAAGATTCTCTGCTCACCAAAGCTGCATTTATTTAATTACAAATACACTAAACAACAGTAATATTGTGAAATATAATTACTATTTTAAAAAAAAACTGTTTTCTATTTGGGTATATTTTAAAATGTAATTTATCCCTGGATGCAAACCTGAATTTTCATTATCATTACTCCAGTCTTCAGTGTCACATGATCCTTCAGAGATCACACTAATATGATGCTCTGCATCATGTGATGGTGATTTTTTCAGGATTCTTTTATTAATAGACAGTTCAAAAGAACAGCATCTATATTAAAATGTTTTTTTTTCTTACAATTTTTTTTTTTACTGTCACCTTTAAATCGGTTATCATCCATTCTTACTAACCCCAAACTTTTTGAACGATAGTGTATAATGGGAGAACAACGAGAATGTTTTTTTTTTTTAATTTTTGCAAAAGTCATTTGGGGTCCAACAGATGGTTCCATCCATGGTCCATCAGATGGTTAACAAATGGTAATGATAATGTGTATGTGTATAATGGTATGTGTGTAATGTGGTAATGTCCAAATGGTATGAAGGTTTTTACATCAGATCTACAAAAAAAAAAAAAATATAATTGGAATGATATCGGTTTTTATGCTGGCGTGACAAATAGTTCGCACTCATGGTCCACTCGAAATCGACACAAAATCATCATCAAAATCAAGACAACCGCAGAACACAAAGACAGAAATGATAGAAATAAAGTATCACACTTCCAACAATGCAAAAAAATCATGCTCACAGCCTCACACATAAAAACCCATCCAGCGTTTAACATCATCAATCCGTGACACGTTCAGTGACTTAAGCTGCATGTACATGGCTTCAAAGTGTATGTTCTATTGTTTTATATAAAGTATTTGATTTCTGATACAGCACAAGTCATATTTATAAGATGAAAAGCCAAAACTATGACATAAACAGTAGATTTTGACAGTAAGTCGAGGCTTCCATTCCATAAGATCACTGACAGGTCTAATTATAAATTTAATTTAGCCCTTGATGTTCCTGCACACAGATTGTTGTTGTTTTGTGTCTGCAGTAGCAATCAGTATGCATTTCTCTACTGATGACAGATGCGGGTTTGGAGAGTGTGTTTGTGTATTACTGTGAAATAACTGCAGTGTTTAGTAACTGGACAGATACCTCTTGTTCTCTGGCGTAGTCTTCCTGATCATACTCCTCTTCCTCCTGCTGGGTCTGTAAAGCAGCACTGTCAAAATACAATGGACATCCTGCAGACCTGAGACCCGACACACCTGAAACAGGAAATAACCAGCAACCACTTCATTTAACCAGTCCAACACATCAGAAAACGAGACCAACAGCTGTCATATATGCTAGTAGTGCGTATGTAACGTTACGCGCATCATAAACATTGTTAATACTGACGTTAAACTGTTATGTATTTATAGTTTCTCTGCAACCCATAACACATTATTCGGACTGTCGAAGCAGAAATGCATTTTCATTAGCACTATACAAACGGTATTTGTGTTTTATCTTACCTCTAAAGTCGTTCAAAAGTCGCCGCAGTGTTACATTAACACAATAATCCAAAATAAAGGGCTTATATGAGGAACATTACAGTGTCTCGGTGACTCACAAGTTCAGTATTGATTTGAAATGACACGAGCATGATATGAAGAAGCGAATCTCTGTTACAGCCGTTACAGGATTAAGACGGTAAAACTTCGTTTAAAAGCGGATTAAAAACGATGTTACTGCAAATGTTGTCTTGATATATTCTCTGTCCATTGAAACATGGCGCTCTAAACGAGCGGCAAAAGTTACTGTATTACGTGATTGGCTGACGGAGGGGACGCCGTCAGCGTGAACGTTACAGCCAATGGTTACGGCCAGCGAGAGAGAGAGAGAGAGAGATCCGAACTATAAGCTTTAAAATCTTTATTAATCTATTTACCTATACTTCAGGTTGTCTTGAACGGTATGTCCTATGAGGAAGGAAAGAAGTGCAAGACACAAATATAACACCTAATATAAACAGTATATCCTAACAGTTATTGCAGCAAAATTGAGAAAAAGTATTGAAAGGGCTATATGAAATAAAGGTTATATCAAATAAAATGACACAACCCTGTCTTCAGAATCACGTGATTTAGTAACTGCTGATTTAACATTATGATAAAAGTGATTGTAGTAGTGATAATAACATTAGTATATAATTTTTGAGTTCGTGCATGTAGAATTTAAGTTTATAAAAATAATAGATGATGTATACACATTGATTTAATATATGTATATTTATTTTTATATCATTTATATTAAATATTGTTTACATAACACGTTGTTTAAAATATAAGTTTTATTGTTGAATGTTTAAACATAATCGTATGCCCCATTGTTGTTAATGGGATTGGTTACCGTATAGTTTATACATGATATTTTCTGTGATTCTGATAAATATTAGTTTGTTGTTGTAATACAGTTGAAATATAGTCTCTATATGATGAAAGCTGTATAATGTTGGTCTGTGTTATTGAGATAAACTTCATATGCTTATCATCACACATCAAATCAATAAAACCATTGCGGACACATTTTCCGCTGAAGCAACAAATGCATTCTTTATTTTGTGGTTGTTGAAAAGGTGAAACAGAAGAGCTCAGGCAGCATTAAAGTTTTCAACAACGGATATAAAGTTACATGGTGGATTCTGTATCAATGGACGGAGACACTTTGGGATACGACCATGTGCTGCAGTTGCAAAACATCATAAAACTTCGCGACTATGAATCTTATGCAAACCAAGTAAAACATGCTGGGCTCTAACAAGAGACGAGAACAGAGTTCAACAGATAAATGACTAGAATTTCAGCACAGCACGTCTTCACGCTTTCCATTTAAGACAAACAATTTCTAAATGTACTGCAAGATGCCAAGATGTGTTATTGAAAATAGTATTTTTTTCAGAGTGATCCAAACATCTCTCATACTAGAGACCTTAACAAATCAGCACAGCAGACATCCTGTGGCAACTTCTGCTTTGTTAGGGACATTATTAAAACTGACTTAAGTGACTACAGCTGTAAAATACAAACTAGCCAAATTACGCTCCCGCTTCAAGTCGAATCTGTGATCGGGGGAGTAAAGGGCTTGAAAGTAGTTAATGTCACTGACAGCCTCGGAATGGACCGGCTGCCTGATGGGTGTATTAGTTCTCCGCGATTTGCCAGTGTCGAATCAAGCCAGTTTGCTCACAATGGCCTGGTTGGAGAGTTCAGCTGATTGGTCCATCTGTCCAGAGCGGTGTGTGTTGGCTCCGCCTCTTTTCTGGTGATCGAGACTCCAACAGCTGATTGACCTGGTCGATTCTGATCCGTCGATTGTGCTGAAAGATGTACAACATCAGATTCATATATATATATATATATATTTGCATTGAAAGAGTATAAAAAAAACATTTGTACATTTTTTTTAAAATAATCTATACTGAAAATTTTATTAAACTTACTTTGTCTAAAATTACACTGCACAAGCAAGCTTTCCCACATCTGAAACATCAATATTCAATTCCTAAAGAAAAACAGAGACTTAAAAGCATGTTATAATAATATATTGACTATAATAACTATAAAATATAATGTTGAATTTATTTGAAATAAATGGTATGTGTATCCTAGTGTAAGGCTTAATCAATTTTGATGAGCACTTTGCGTTCTTATGTTCGTAACAATTTCTGAAGGGAAAAGGAAAAATAAAAATATGAGATTTATGAAATCTGTAGAAAATGTCTACAAGGAAGCCAAAGGCACCCAAACTGACCCTCAATGTGTTCTCTGATAAAAAGGTAATCATTTATGTTGCTGTGATTCGTCTTAGATTTTTCTAGGATTATATGATGTATGAATTTGTTCTGGTAGGAACTAGACAAATTATAAGCTATTAATACATAAAATGAATTGTTTGGATCATAAAAATTGAGTTAAATAAAATGATAAATGAAAAGTGGTATTGTGCACTTACCTTACTAGGTTTGTCATTGCCAGTTTTATGGATATGGTTGTAAGGTTTACCCTAGTCACAAGCAACATGGGAATAATGCATTTTTTGCTTTTGTTATTTCAAGCACAAAATTTGACCTGTGGCACGGCCCAGATATCATATGTAAGTGTTGTGCTTTTCTGCACTGATTCTGGGGGAAATAAACTTGCTTTACAAGTTGAAATGCTAAGTGAAACGTCTCTTAGCTGGTCAATGAAAGCAAATACACCAAAACATTTAATAAATGAACATGCAATGATGAATGTGTAAAATAGGTTATAATTGATGGTTATATGCTGAACTTACCAAATAGTACAGTATTGTTGAGTCCTAACTGCACCTTGTTATTATACCTATTGAGAAGAAGTAAAAAAATGGGTCAATTCCAGACTTCATCAGGCATGTGTTGGCTGGAGACCAGGTACTTTCAGACAAGTGGTTCGTCTGGGGCTTACCAGACCGATCATAGCTTCTTGGAATGCCTCGAAAAAGTCTGTTATGTGCCTTCTCCAACTCCGCCCTCCCTCAGGTGCATTTTACCGTAACCACATTACTAGAGGAGAACAGGTCACAAGTCAATGAAAATTAGTGGACTTTACAACTTTACACCAGTAAACAAGACACTGTCCAAGTTATCAAACAATCAAAATAAATAAAAAAATAGCCAATTGGTTCTGTTTCAAAATAATTTATGAATAGAATGCTTATTTATGCACGAAACAAAAAGTAAACTTTGTAAAACAAACATCCCAATTGTACACTAAACTAGAACTTTAATTATGTCCATAAAAAAAATAAAGAAAAAAAAAAATATATATATATATATATATATATATTTTTATGGACCAAAAAAAATTATATATATATATAATTATATATTATATATATATATATTATTTAATTATATATATATTTTATATATATATATATATATATATATATATATATATATATATATATATATATATATATATTTATTGGGGTTGTGTAGCCTGGCATGCCAGACCTATATAAGAGCAAGATGTTAGGTCTAGAAACTCATGGTCATGACGGGGCACAATCTAAAGGACGGGGTGAACGGTTGTGCTATCAATTTCTCTCTGCACGCGTATGTCGATAGCACTCAGAGCCAATCAGGAGCAACGAAGAATGTGACGTGCTCAGCGGAGCAAGTTGATATATGTATTAAACTTTTACCGTCTGCAGGTCCAGCTGTCATGCAGTTGGTGAACATTGAAAATAAGGGAGATTTTGCCGAATCCATCCCAGAAGTAAGGGATTTTTTTTGTTTTGCACGACCCACAAACTTCACAGAGTAAAGCGCTAATCATTAAAAGTCTAAGAATTTATAACTAGCCTACATATGTGTGAGAGAAAAGAGACAGTATATATGTGTGCGTGTGTATGTAGGGAGGAGCAGAGAGACAGTGTGTCATTGAAAAAAATAATATCATAGTGAATGTTTAAATACTAATATCAGCTTCCAAGGAAACACGGGGGGAAAGTGTAAGAGCGCCTCAGAGCAGCGCCCAAGACCTGGCTGAACCAACCACATGAACAACATCTAGGAGATTACAACAGACTCTAAGAAGAATCTTTGGTGTTGAAATGTGTGAAATACCTCTGATGACTCCCATGATAGACGGGTGTGGGATGGCTGATTTGATGTGTAATGACTGCTCATAGAGGGCCTTTAGCTTCTTGTTGTTTTTCTGTGCCGTATACATCTGAATCTCCAAGGCATAGATCTCCCAACAGCTGAGTGCCCTTCTTCAAGTCGTATTCTGCGTCATCCGTCTAATTAAGAACATCGATCAGGTTCAGGACAGCACATTAGACATTTGAAGACATCAACAGTTTGGTTTTCTCATTTATGCGACACAGATCATTTACTCTACCTGACATGACTGGTGTAATTGCCTGAGGATTTTCTGAAGCTTTCCCAAACTCTTCTCTTTCCAGGTACAACTTTCCCAACTACATGAAACAGGGAGCAGAAGTTAGCAGTATTCTTGAATTACACATCCTTTCTGCATTGACACAATTATATATCAGTGATTGATAGTCATTTATACTGTGCATATTATTGTTCCTGATACATTAAGTGTGTACACCATACCGGTAGTCAAAAGTTTAAGGTTAAACGCCAATATTTTTATGTTTTTAAAAGAAGTCTCTTCTGCTCACCAAGGCTGCAATTTTTTATAAAAAATACACAAAAAACACAGTAATATTGTGAAATATTACTGACAATTTAAAATGACTTTTTTATGTTAATATATATTAAAATGTAATTTATTCCTACTGAAAAAAAGCTGAATTTTCAGCATCATTACTCCAGTCTTCAGTGTCACATGATCCTTCACAAATCACTCTAATATGATAATTTTATGCTCCAAAAACATGTATGATTATTATCCATGTTGAAACAGTTTTTTACATTTTTATTTCAGGATTCTTTGATGAATAGAAAGTTCAAAGAACAGCATTTATTTAATTAGAATCTTTTCTAACATTATAAATGTCTTTACTGTAACTTTTGATCAGATGTAACTCATCCTTGATGAATAGAAGTATTGATTTCAATTAATTATTTTCCCCAATAATAAAATACAAATTCTTACTGACCCCAAACTTTTTAAAGGGTAGTGTTTAATGTAACAAAAGCTTTCCATTTCAGATAAAAGCTGTTCTTTTGAACTTTCTATTCATCAAAGAATCCTGAAATAAAAATGTAAAAAACAGTTTTCAACATGGATAATAATCATACATGTTTTTGGAGCATAAAATCATCATATTAGAGTGATTTGTGAAGGATCATGTGACACTGAAGACTGGAGTAATGATGCTGAAAATTATGCTTTTTTCAGAGGAAATGATTACATTTTAATATATATTAACATAAAAAAGTCATTTTAAATTGTCATAATATTTCACAATCTATCTGTTTTTTGTGTATTTTATCAAAAAATTGCAGCCTTAGTGACAGAAGACTTTTTAAAAACATAAAAAATCCTTAAACCTTTAAACTTTGTGCAATAGTATTGTATCTGTAATATAAACAGATAGTCTAACCCACACAATGCACAAACCTTAGGTGTTTGTTTTAAACCAAAGTCTGTCATTTTTGGCATCTTTTAAAGCATCCAGTGTGGTCTCATAGAACTCTTGAAGCAAGTCCATCTGGAAAAAAAAGGTAAATATTTACTTCTGTGTTGTGCTTTAATAACATAATGATCTTAAATTTTGGATGTAGAGTGTGTGTGTGTGTATTCAGGGCTGGCACGATATCAGTTTTCAACAGAAATGTTTAAAAAAAAGTAGAGTAACGCTATGCATCTCTACAGACACCTTTTAAAAAAAATGTTATCGGTCAAATTCATCTTTCAGTTTGTATATGTTTGTGTTTTGCTTTCTTTTTTTAGCCAATGAATCACAACATTACATACAACAATTACAACAACTGAGACTCTGGCTTGCTCTGGCTTCTTTGACACTGCCTAAGAAATAGGAGACAGAAAGAGAAAATACTGTCAAGTTCAACAGTATTATAAATGAGTTTTAAACAACTAATAGCTTAACTTATTAACTTGTGTCGCCATTTTGAACACATATTTAAGAAAGGCATACAAAATAGAAATACATAGTCCACGAAGCCTATTTAAAAGTGTTTACAAGAAAAATAACATTTGGCAGATTGTTCTCATAGTGTGCCAGAATTTCTTAAAACAATGAAAAAATTCTGATATCAATAGAACATTTTTGAGAGATGCTATATTATTTCATTGAGAGGAGATGAAATGCTAACTGTTTTTAGCGTAGCACAGCGATCAAAATACAATTATGAGAATAAATTCTGCTTTATCACAGATGGCAGCGTAAAGGTGCAATCACACGCATTGTACTTTGGGTGCTGACCCTGAATTATTTACGCGTCTTTCATATGTGTATTACTCGTTTTATATATTGCGATTATACAAGATATATAGTCACGCCCTTAATTACACAATTTCATGTTTGAATATCACGGTTATTGTCAATGGTCGGGATCTACGTGACACCCTGATATATACATATATTACTGGAACACAGGAGTTTAAAATGTATTAAATACCTGTTTGGAGGTTGAGATATAATCTAGAATAGAGTTGATGGATTTCTCAGAGTAATTTCTGGTGACAGCACTCCTAATATACGTCAAAAGCTGTTTGTACCGGTTCATCATTTCAGGAAAATTTGTCTGTAAAAAATACAATTTTTATAGTACATCAACATATTTTTGCTAAAAACAACATTTAAGACACTACAGGAGAATAAGAAAAAGATTTATAAATATTCACACAATATATCGTGCTACTATTGTTACACACCAGTTTGAAGTTGATCTTAATCATCTGTTTCAGTGCTTTAAAGCCCCATTCTCCTTTCTCACCCTCCAGTTCCAGCACCTGCAAAACAGAAAATAGTGATTATTTATTACACCTATTACAAAGTTACAGTACAGATGCAGAAACGGAAACAGTCGTAACCTTCTGAAAGCTGCTCAGGGCCGCTTTAGGATCATCTTCTTTGAGAGCTTCTAGAGTTGTAGTTACTGATTTCTCCAAATCAACATTTGGGCTCAGAGTTACTGTCCTCAAGCTATTCCTGAAATGAAAGCAAACAAATGGTATGTGTAACGTTAATTACAGTTAAAGGATCATTTAATCATTAAAGTCTTTGCATGAATAAAAACATCTTAAAGGATACTGAACAGCGTAATGGTGCATGATTGTTGTGATTATGACAACAACATGACAACAGTTACGTTAAGATCATTTACAACTGTCCATATAACTTACATGTATACGTAATAATCAATCTGACAACAAACTAGATATCAGATATCATGCAGTTTCATAACTAGCAACACATTAGCTATATAATTTA
>JAQIUQ010005637.1:80000-220542 GCA_030378365.1 Hybognathus amarus | reverse complement strand
GCTTCTTGCTTGCTAGAAGGTGCCTTGTCACGACGACGGCTTCAGTGCTTGCAACGGCAGGCGGTTAGATCGCTGAATCAAAATGAATCGTTGTTCCAAACCACGGAAAGTGCTTATACACTCAAGCCACGCCCCTTTGGAGGGCTTCGAGTAATAGCGAGGCGTCGTCCGCTCATTGGCGCGGGTTCAGCGCAGCCTTCTCCCGAAGCATTTAGAGCACTTCCAGAAACGAACCAATGAGCCTGCTAGTTAGCCCGTCTAGGTCCTGCACCTGAGAACGTGCGTGGACAATGATTACAATTATAAAAATTTTTGGCTTCGATCTCTAGCAAAGAAGAATCTTTCCCGTGAGCCGTAAGCTCACTTAAGCAAATACGAGAGAACTCTTCGTAAGAGAACCATAAAGCATTTCCTAATGAATGGATTTCTGGATTATGATTGTGTAGAGAGCAGTGAGCACTGCATAATGGGGACCTCTGAATTGGAACATCGGCCAATGATAATGAAGAAAAAGAAAGGAAGAAGACAGAACGGAAGATGAGTCACAATCTGCCCCTGTCATACGGATATGTCCCCAAACATTATGTCTCTCGTTCTCTCCTCATTGACGGGGCAGATTAAGGAACACTGGGGTGGGAACATAATGCATGCTGCTACGTCTGCCTGGGCCTGATAATAACACCAGTGCCAAACCTAAACACCTGCATATTATGGGTGGATGGAGAGGGGTTAGAACATTGTGTTAGCTTTTATCAACCACTTCTGCACAGGCTTATCTAGGGGATGGTAAGATGGATAGATGGGAGGGAGAAATGGATACTGTTGAGTTAGAAAGGAAAGGAATGTGAGTGTGAAGATCCAGAACTGAACAAATAGACAAAGGATTACATAGAATGACAAGAGAAGGAGATGAAAATAAAAGGAAGGGGTTGGAGCAAAGGAGAAGGGAGTCATATAAGAAGTTCAATGATTCCTGCCCATACTTGTTTTTTAGATGTATTATTAATGTGGGGGTTGAGTGAGAACTGTGAGTCAGGAACATGAGCTGGATTCAGCAGATGAGGCGATGACACTTTTTTTTAAAAAAGGAATGAATATACATGGAATGTCCATAAGGCTTACTAACAACCAACAATAGAGGTGGCTAAAAGTTTATGATTGGCAGGCCTCTTGTTTAAATCTGTGAGTTTGTAACAGTATTGACCGAGTGGCTTCTTGACCCTTCTGTCTGTTGGTTTCTGTATTTATTGGATTAGGAAGTGAGAACTGGCATTCCTTTTGTTCCCTCTGGATAGATGGTGGAGGTACTATCAGGAATGCTGATCATTCATGCTTTATTTGACTGTTATGACAGACTGTGGGCTAACATCCTAAACTTGAACTGTTTTGAATAGGTTTTCATTGAGAATTCAAAAGGGCTGAATTTAAAGGATTAATTTTAGTCAACACTGATAAGGAAAAATAAACTTTTTAACATTAGAGCTCTGGAATATTGTGATAAAATTGCTTGTCTCTCTGCTGTCTTTTGAAAACCATTACCAAAGGACAATGAAAAAATACAAGCATGTTGTAAGACGTTGATAATGAAATGTGACAGACTTGCTGAATACCAAGGAATAGCTTTTAATGTATTAACATCTGAAATTGGCAGATTTTGTTACCCTGGATTTTCTTTGAATTGTTCTCTTGACCATAAACTTTATCTTAAAGAGAGGAATTACCATATTTAAAACCTTTAGTAGAAGAGCTGTAGTTTTTTGTTAAATAGAATGATATTTAATACATTTTAAGACATCAGACATCACATGTTGTGACTGAACATATGAGATGCAATCTGGGAAAACCTGTTGCGATGTCGCGACTGGTCCATTTAGTCTAAATATAGATTGAATGTCAGTTTTTTTGTGGAAATTGGGTTTTTATTAAATTATTATTCTATAGCATCTTCTTTATCATCTCTGAATATATCTTGCGGAAAATTCACTAGTTTACTGCAGAAAAATAGTGATTTATAATGTCCAAGCTTAAAAGACTGTGTTTCTCTTCCAAGACACGCAGGCAGAGCGGAGGGGCAAAAAATATTATCTCCGTTTAGCTCTCCTTCTCTTAACACTACAAGAGACAGTTCACCTATCAAAATAAACCATATAACAGAATAAAGTCCAGTCCTGGGTGAACTACAACAGCCTGCAAGTTTTTATTTATTTTATTTTCATGCAGTCGTTATCGTGTGTATGATGCGAAGCACATGAGAACAGAGTTTGAAGCTGCTCGTTTAAAAGACCTTGCTCGCCACTCAATCGTCCAATTTCAAAACGGTTTTCACAGGTTGAATTTTGAGTTTATAAGCTTTAGAATGAGATCTAATCTATGATGATTACAAAATATGTGATATGAAAAAAGGCAATAAAAAGGAGCGGCCAGTGTACGTGACCATTAATTAAACCTGTTTTTCTCAAAAATTCCATTTCTGAAAATCATCAGCGAATCAGCCGACTTCAGAACAAACGATAAAATAAATGAAAACAGATTTGGAAAGGGCTTGAACCCAGCTTTAATATGGTCTCAAAACCTGTAATATGTCAAATCTCACCATGTGGTGGGTTTTCCCAGATCGCATCACAAATGCTTCTAACACCATTCTGGCAAAAACAAAAACTAACATGGTCCATAAGCAGATGCCTGGAATAGCCCAGTTCTTGGATCCATTAGTCCTATGAGTATAACATGAGGTAAGGAATGTAAGTGTAAGAAAATATGGTTGTATGTGACCGACGGCTTAGAAATGGTTCTTGAAGTCTTCTGGTTCAATCATTTCTCTTCTTTTCTTTTTCTGTTTTTTTTTTTTTTTTTTTTTTCAATATACCCTTAATCCTCCCTAGGAGGATAACATATTAAAACCTTCTGGGGTCTGACGTGTTTTCTGGGTCCTGGAGATGTTATGACATGCTCTGACATTTGTGCTTTTTACTGATACTTGTGACATTTTAATGGCTAAAGTCTGATTACACTGTATTCAGCACAAACTCTATGTCAACAGCATGTATGTACAAGTTTTAAGATAATGCGATGGAGATTTGTGGGATGCACATCCAAGGCACGAAGGTCCTGTTCTACCACATCCCAAATATGCTCTATTGGGTTGAGATCTGGTGACTGTGGGGGCCATTTTAGCACAGTGAACTCATTGTCATGTTCAAGAAACCAATTTGAAATGATTTGAGCTTTGTGAAATGGTGCATTATCCTGCTGGAAGTAGCCATCAGAGGATGGGTACATGGTGGCCATAAAGGCATGGGTTAACACTTTATTTTGATAGTCCACTTTAGACATTCTACTAACTATAAGTAACTTTTCAACTACATTTCAACTAACTGTCATTAGAGTATTGGTAGACTGTCAGTTTAATATCTGTTAACACTTTATTTTGTTGGTCCCCCAACAGACATTCAACTGACTATAAGTAACTTGGCGACTACAAGTAAACTTATTCTCCTAACCCAAAGCCTAACACCTAACCCTAACCTAACAGTCTACTGACAGTCTACTATAATATACAAATACTGTAATGAGAGTTAGTTGACATGTAGTTGAAAAGTTACTTATAATTAGTAGAACGTCTAAAGTGACTATCGAAATAAAGTGTAACCAGGGATGGACATAGTCAGAAAGGCATGGGAAATTACTTTTTTATTAAGTCCTACTAAGAGCAAGTAGTCAAGATCTATGATTTGTGAATCCAATGTAATAAAGAACGATACAACTTTCACGTGTGATATGAAAAGACATTATTAACTAGACTAAACATTTAAACTACTCTTCCATACAGAATCATACATACAGTTTACCAAAGGAAAGAGAGATGAAGCAGAATACAGGAAAGCAAAAAGTTATAGCATTGTTTGAAGTTCAGCAGATCAACAGCCTGAGCAAACCATCAGTTTAGTTCTAACACACCCTTCTTAAAAAGGGGTAAGGATACTTAATGTATCAGATAATGAGACTAAGTTTGATACTTGCATGTCTCATCATGATGAAATATGCAAATATCGAATGATGATCAGTGATATTAAAGCGTGAAGATGTCACACACTCTGAAGGTGCGTGAGCCAATCAAGAGTCGTCCCTTTGGAGGTAATTTTTACAACCCAATGTCTTCTAGCAGGGTATTTGAATGTTTAATTTCATTGGGTGTTTACGACGAAGAATCTAAACGATTCATATAATACTAATGCGTCATAAAGTTAGCAAAACGTAATGTAAATTAACAAATGGGTAAAGGAGATTGGAGTTTATAGGGACCAAACATGCTACACACATGATTTTGGTTAACAATAGTATACAAGTCATGTCTCAGAACAAAATAGTTTAGAAGAGTGAATGAATACATAGGCCAAACCACATAATAGGAAAGTTATGAGATGGAACATTAGATCAGTTAATACATTTATCTTAATAGATGTATATTATCTTATATTAAAGATTAAATTAAGAAAACATTTCTTAGTAATTACTCACTATTTTGTTAGTCCCTTTTGAACATTCTGTTTACCATAAACAACTTTGCAAAAGTACATGTCAACTCACCCCTCATTATATTACAGTAGTAGACTGTCTCCTTAATATCTGCTAACTATTTATTGTGATGCTCCAGCAGACATTCTACTGATTATAGTAACTTTGCAATATGTTTGTCTCATTATCAAGCACGTCAAGATTACAAGCGCAGATTGAGTGGAACTAGAGTAGAATTGTCATCAAGAATGCAGTTGTCAAGAGTGGTGAAAAGTAAGGAGTATGAGAACATCAGCAGAATCTGACAGATTAGGTCACAAAGACAGACGACACACAGAAAACACAGACACGGGGCAACATTAGATGTTATTTTAGGATATGAAGAATTCAGATGCAAAAGCCTCTAAGTGCCATTTGAAATGTTCTTCTAAAATGATCATTTTTATCAAGCTTGTATATTTAAGTTCAGTAATTTTACTTAAATGGCAATGAAGATTACCTATTAATTGTCATTTAAGTGAAATTACAGAACTTAAATATACAAGCTTGATAAAAATTGTCATTTTAGAAGAAAATTTCAAATGGCATTTAGAGGCTTTTGCATCTGAACTCTTCATATGTCATGCATTAATTTAATGTGTTGTATAAGGCTGATCTGCCAGATCCCTTATCTGGACATTTTCATGGAAGCTGATATTTAATTCAATATTTATCAAATCAATAAAAATCTAATGTACTCATGTGACAGCAGCCATTACTTCAGTCTTTAGTGTCACATGATCCCTCAGAGATAATAATAATGTACTGCCTTTGTGCTCAAGAAACGTTTATTTCTTTAAATATAAATAAATAAATAAAACAATTTGTGTTGCTTAATATTTGTGTGGTAACCATGGTATGTATTTTTCTAGCCTGGGTTTCCCCGTGCTGCCTTTGGACCATGGACTCCATGGACCAGATTTTCGCCTCAGCGTGGGGACCAATTACGGAATGCGGAGGGAGAAGCAAGACTATGACGAAAAATATAAAACTCGGATAAACTCAGTGTTTGTTTTTGATAAAAACATGTCTGTAGGGTGTCCATATATACTTTCTAGCCTCATGTTTGACTTGCACAAACAACAAAAGTCGCTAAACGCCATTGTGTACACATAAATTTCTAACGCATTCTCATCCTTTAGCGTCATATAGAACGCTTTATGACAAAACGGCGCTACTACGCACATGGCACCCGTTATCATTAAATATAACACGCACTGTGATGGGTAGGTTTAGGTGTGGGGTAGGGTAGGGTAGTCTCATACTCTAAAGGATTTATGACGCCTTGAGTTTGCGTGTTATATAAACGATAAAGGGTACCATGTGCGTAGTATAGCACCGTTTTGTCATAAAACGTTCTATGTGACGCTAAAGGATGAGAACGGGCTGAAATTTCGGACCCATCGTCTTCCTTCTCGTCTAATTTCTGTCGCTCTACATATATCTTATTGTAAAATTGAAACGATTGGCTATGAGCTACTTACAGGTGCATTTGATAGACATTCATAGCACCCAATAAATGGTTCTGGCCATTCGTAAACCAAACCTCAAATACGAGAAATGTGGTTCCCAGACCATGTCTCAATGACTACGTTTACATGCAGCCAATTTTCGGGTTATGGTCGGGATAAGGTCACTATTCAGGTTTCTGAAACATTAGGAATATCCCGTTTACATGCGTGAGCAGAGAGAGTTTCTCCTGTATACATGGAATTGCAATATCCCGATGTAAAAGGCGATGCACGGTTAGCGTCTAGACGTACGGACAACCTTAAGATGCAAAATGCGTCATTTTCGGATTCGTCTTCCTGTATCCAAAGACAACAACAACAGCAGCAAGCAGAATAATGAATAGTTCGGGGCAGATAGCGATCGCCTTTGTTTGCGCTTTGAGGCTGGTAACGTTACTGAGCTCACTCCAAAAGTATGCGAAATATGAGCATTTTTCGGGTTTTGTTTGCGACCGGGTTATTGCTAATATCCCGGTTTTGAAGGGGTTATTGGCTGCATGTAAACCATAGACAGTATAAGAAATGGACAGAGCGATCGTACTGGAACTCCATTGAGACGATTGAAGCCCGCTTTTGGCGACTTCCGTCCCTGATGTGACGAGAGCAACCCGTCTGTCTTCTAGAACTGTGGCATGAGAAATCTGAATCATTCTCTTCCGAAACTCGCAGAGGCAGAGAGTGTGAGTAGGAGCTGTCCATGAGCTAGGAGAATAATGAAATAAATGTTTTTTTTTTTCTGCAAAAGACATTGGCCACAGTTATTGGCACCCCTATCTTTTTTAATGAGTAAAATATCTCTGAAGTATATTCCAATTAATATTTACCTTTTTTTAGCACACCAGGGTGACAAAGAACATTAAATTGTCTAGCTATGACTTCTTGTTTCACAGGAGTTTAAATATGAGGAAACAAAGGCCAAATTCGTTTAATCATCCATCACATTGAGTAAATCTAAATAATATAGTTATGATGTGCATTTTGAGCATTACATAATAGTAATAGTGGCTGTTAGAAATGGCTTAAGAATTGAAAATCCACATTTTGACCACCAATAATTAATCAACAAATTAATCTGCCAGGAAGATTGCGTGTGTCTATATTGTCTTAATGCATGGTGAGGAGAAAAGTTTTAGTGGCCAAAGACTCTTCAAGGATCACATATGGAGAATTGCAGAGATTAGTTAAGTCTTGGGGTCAGAAGGCTACCAAAAATAAAATAAAACAAAATAAAAAACAACTCCTACATCCATTGGGAGGGTTTTTGGAAAAATCTTCCTTGCATCCAAAAACAAAATCCAGCATATTGAGTTGTCAGACACGACTGAAACTACACAAGGTTCTGTAGATGAAAAAAAGAAGAAAAAAAAGATTACGTTTTGGCAGCAAACACGCTACCAAATGTGTACAATTGAATATGCCGTTGGATCTTTAATGTTGTGCGCATTTTTTTTTCTGCTGGAGGTCCTGGATATCTTGTTCAGAGACACAGCATCATGGATTCTATCAAATATCAGCAGATACAAAATAAAAACCTGCGGCTTCTGCTAGAAATCTTATAATGGGCAGTGGTTGGATCTTCCATCAGGATAATGATCCAAAACGAACATCAAAATCAACATAAAAATGTGTTACGGAGCACAAAATGAAGCTTCTGCCATGACCGTTCCAGTTCCCTGACCTGATAAGTGGAGTGAACTACAGAGAAGCAGCACAAACATGAACTTGTGAATCTGAATGATCTGGAGAGATTCTGTGTAGAGGAATGATCTCTGATCTCTTGTCAGGTGTTCTCCAAACTCATCAGGCATTATAGGAGAAAAAGATCTTGCTCATTTTTTAAATGAACAATCAGTTGTATAAACAATGTAGATTTATTTTTTTACTGCCATTTTTGATCATATTTGCCAGGGGTGCTATTATTTCTGACCACAACTGTAATGAAAAACTTACTGTCCCCAAACTTTTGACTATTAAAAGTTTTGACCACTTCAATTCTTATCGTAAACAAAAGTAGGCTGGATGACACACTAAAGTGAAGGTTATTGGCTCAAATGGCTACCTTTGACAATAATTGTTTATCTGTGTAGAAGGATGCTGCTTGTGTTGTTTAACTATTAAACTAATAGCCTGATAACTGAACAAAGCATGTGTCACATCTTCTTTTTCTTCTGATCATTCAGCTAAGACATCACAAATAAGCTGAACTAGTCTTTGTTGATCGCATGTGGTTCTGCAGATTGTGTGACTTTGACACATTGATGTTCTGTAAGCTGCCCTCTTGTTCATACTCTCTCTCTCTCTCTCTCTCTCTCTCTCTCTCTCTCTCTCTCCCCCTCTCTCGTGTTCTTTCTCACGCTCTTTTTGTCTATCTGTCACCCCCTCCTTCACATTTGTTCTCACCTACTCCCTCTACATCACACATTGTGATGATGATGCGTTGCCTCTCATTATGAGTAAGCTTCTTGGTTTCAGATTCATATATTTGGCATATCTACGAGTGAAACTGACTTATTCATAGCTCTAATTAATATGTTTATTTTTTCTTCTAATGTAACCCAAAAAACACACACAGCAATACTTTTAAAAGTAAAAGATTATAATGCACTTCAAGTCAAGGTTGGATTTTAGAAGGCAGAAATGGGCAAGGGATTTTTGTATGTGTCGCTCTATGTGACTAAAGCATGACATATCAGCTGACATGACACAAATTACTCCAATGGCTGAATCATTCAAATGAGCAATGTGTTTTACAAATCACTGAACAAAGCCATCAAATGAGTCAGTGCCAAAGAACAAATCATACACACCATTTGCATACGGCCATGTTAAGATCTACAACACAAAAGTCGCAGACTGGATTAATGAATATTTCCACAAAGCCATCCTCTCAAACATTTCACTCTGTCTCTTCTATCATTTGTATCATGAAAGAGCTGCGTCAGTGTATGGCTGGCATATAAAGGTCTATGTTTCTCCAACGGGACTAACTTGATGGCTAGGCAAACTGGGAGGAACATTTATAAATAGTCGTAGCTGGGGGGCTATTGGAGAGGGAATCCAGAAATCTGGATTGCTTTTCAGTGCCCTCTCCAGTTATGGAAAGGGCACATATTTTGTGCTTTTCTTTCCCCTCAGTGTCACAGTAATGAGCAATAAAACTAATTTACTGCACTCTGTCCGAGGCCTCATTTAGAGCACACTTAATCTCCACAGTTTAAACCCATTCAACACATTTATACTATATTTTTACTATATATATATATATATATATATATATATATATATATATATATATATATATCGTCACTGTCCGATGAAAACCGCGTATGTCCATTTTGACGATTTTGAGATTTGTCCGGGATAGAATTTGACGGGATAGAATGTCCAGGTTCATTTCCGTATACAGCATGGTTCACATTATCTAAATGACCAATGAAAAGTTGTGAAATCATGTCATCTGATTTCCACGTATTTCCATTTGCTGTCAAAGCTGTCAATCACGCAGCGTATCTCCCATAGACAGTATAAGTTATCCGGATAATAAAAAAGGCATGTTAATGCAAGGTATAAATACGTTGTGATCGGATTGTGATTGGATCTGCCTGACCATCTGGAGGTAGTCTGGCTCGCATTGTGTTCGGATCTTTACTAGGTGTAAACGCAATCTGGTTGTTGAACCAATATGTATATTTTACTCCTCCCAAAAATAAACGAGTGAGAGCATGTTATATAGGCTATATGACACGTTATAGTCAGAAATGACGGCGCTACTGCGACACGCATCACCGCAGATGAGCAGCTGCGTCAAAAGTGAAAGTAAGTCACAGACACAATCATCTTCACAATCACACAATCATCTTCAAGTAAACAAACGAAGTGATCTTACAGGGCAGGCTGTTGCCACTCTCTCTTATTGATGTATGTATTTGAGTTTGAAATTAGCTGATGATAAAATGCAGCTCATATCTGTAATAAAATGCAGCTAATTTCCAACAAAATTACGGTAGGATTGTGTAAATAAAGTATCAGTCTAGCATCGCCATCCATGCCAGTGTACTGATTCATTGTCTCTTCATAGTTTGCAAGAGACATTTAATAAACTGAGCGTATTTAATAAACTGAGCGTAGCCTATTCATCTGTCAACATGAAACGCGATTTGGTCATTCTAATTAATGATCGGAAGAACGTGTATCGACCACTGTTACTATACAATATGCACGTATGTCCATTTAAACTGGATTTTTGGTCAAATATGGATTATATCATGACACTGGCAAGAATATGGTTACATTTAAAGATGTTGTGCCAAGCATGACAACGCTACGTTCAGCTGCTTTTGAAATTACATGTTTTTTTCACTTCCTGAAAAGTAACCGTTTTGGACATACGTGAGTTTCATCGGCAGCGCGATACATATGTATATATATATATATATATATATATATATATATATATATATATATATACAAGATCCTACAGAGACCTGACAAGAAAAACTACACCTAGAAATTCCAGAAAAATGTATTCTCAAGGTCGGACATTCGGACTTTTACTCCTGTGCGCGCATAGCAACCGATAGCAATGCGGCAAAGGGTAAGCGGAGACACCAGGATAACAAATTAAGCATTTTGTTACATCCGAAGCGGAGGATAACAAGCGCCTAAAATAAATCTAAATAGAAATGTAATCTCAAATGAATGGACAAATTGAGGGACAAATCAAAGAATAACAAAAATAAAACCACAGCAGAGATGGCCACTCAATTATCTGTTACTATGTTATACATTGCTATGCCTAATGGTTGGCAGCTCTACACTGATAAGCAACAATGAAATGCACTAGTTGTGTGGGGAATAAGATACATTAATGCAGTTAGCCTTTTTTTTTGTTGGCTTTTTCTTGTCCCTCACTGACATTGTACAAGCTGTGCCACTGACAGACTGAGCTCATTACAGCCACTTTGTAACACAGTGCTTTTGAATGAACAGTTTTATTATTTTATTTTTTTATGACTAAAAAATCGATGACATAGTTATGTAATTGATGCTTGATCGGTATTTAAACACACACATGGTGTTCATACCAGGGGAATTGATGAGGTGGGCCATGCTTTTGGGTTGTTCTCCCAAAACTCAGCTGGATGCCTATAGCAGCCTGTTCTCATGTAAATGCGTCTCTATAACACGCATGTGTATTGTCGTGTAATATATACGCGAAAATGAGTTTTTACGTGCATATGAGACGCAGTTTTTGTCGTGCAATTGATACGCAGTTCATGTGCGTATAATACACACGCACCCCACCCCACACCTAAACTTAACCTAACCAACCAATGCGTATCAAATGCACGTAAAAACTCACTTTAGCGTATATATTACACGACAATACACTTGCGTGCTATAAAGACGCATTTGGTGTGATCGGGTTGCCTGTAGAGACAATATTGTAATGTTAAACCTACAAGCGACAGCTTTCTGTGGTACCTGGTCAATGCAGGGGCTAGGAGACTGTCTATATATTGATAAGACAATCTGTAATAGAAGATGAAGATATGTATTCATATAGCTGCTAGCGCCTTTCACAGACATATAACGTTAGCTAGTCACAAAGAACTTAACATTAGTGTTTTATTACATTCACTTCTCACCACTGACATACAGTACATTCGCATACACAGATATCATTCATCATTCATACAAAGTAGTCCGTTAGTATCCATAACTGACATAATCCACACCAAAATGCTGTGAATAGATACCTTTTTAATTTGCCTCGGGCTTTGCCTTCGGTTTGTTTTACCCTTCAAACATGGCGGCGGCTTGTTGCTATGCAGGTCACATGATTTGTGACGTAACGCCAACCAAGAGAATTTGTACTTTCTTTACTCTCTTTAGAGTTAAATATCTTCGGACCTGTAGGCTATGGGTTTGCGCATTCTCATCCCAAGGCGTCATCTAACTGACAATTTTGACCGTTCTTCAACATCCGCCACTTTAGGCACCCTTTAGCGTCAGTTACATGAAGCAATCCTAGGGCGTGATCTAACTGACGCTTTACCTTTAGCGTCAGTTAGATGACGCAGGTAGGTTTAGGTCTGGGGTAGGGTTACGGTGCGTGTCCACTACAGCGGCAAAACTCCGCTCAGTGCAGCTCGCAACACTAGAACGTCCCCGCTTTGGGGTGTGTCTGTTGCGAGTGTGTTTAATCTGTTTTTTTTTTTTACACACAGTATAATCATCAGAGATGCATGCAATTACATTAGGAAATACACAAGCTTTGTTTACATAAATGCCCCAAGCAAAGATATCTCATCAATTGATGCTTGATCGGTATTTAAACACACACATGGTGTTCATACCAGGGGAATTGATGAGGTGGGCCATGCTTTGGGTTGTTCTCCCAAAACTCAGCTGGATGCCTATAGCAGCCTGTTCTCATGTAAATGCGTCTCTATAACACGCATGTGTATTGTCGTGTAATATATACGCGAAAATGAGTTTTTACGTGCATATGAGACGCAGTTTTTGTCGTGCAATTGATACGCAGTTCATGTGCGTATAATACACACGCACTGCACCCCATTTACACTCTGTGTTACAACTCCTCTTGAGTGACGTCCCCTGGGTCCTATGAGGAGCTAGCTGCCTCCATCGTGCCTGTAGTAGCGGACCGGTAACCATAGCGATCATATACAATCCATGACTGAGCTGATCGGTGATTTTCTGAACTGAGAAGAAAATGACTGTATAAATGCCACATAAAGGCATCACCTCGTTTTTAAAAACCAAACAACATCCTATGCCTGTTGACTTTCCCAGATGTGGCAGACTAGATTTGTTAAATAGCTAGTCTGACAATAAGGCTTTTGCTCTTAGTAAACACTGCAAAATGTTGGGACCATAACTATGCATTAAGATGAGTGGACAGAGTCAAATAATGAATGAACACAAAAATAATGGTTGGATAAATCAAACAATTTATCGTCTGTCAGGAAATAATATTTTATCTAATAATTTAACCATGCATTGTACTGTATAATTGACATAGGTATGTTCACTGTTGTGTAAACCACTATAAAAATAATTATAATAAGTAAATTTGTGTAGTGCAAGGTTTATGCAAACAAATAAACTTTTGACATCCTCTTATAGCAGGAAATCATGTTTTTATTTTTATTTATTTTTTTTATTTTTTTTGTACGGAGCAACGGAGGATGTAGATTCTTAAATTATGGGCTATGAAAAACATTTCTTAATATGTCATTCATCATTTGAAAGATATTTCTAATCTATAAATTGCAACAAACTTGTAATTAACACTTACATTTAAAATGTTTAGTTATTATTAGATTTTTTTGCTGTTTTGTTCATAATGATAGTATGCTGAGATAAGCAAATGTTTAAATAATACATACTTTGCTGAAGATATGGGTCATGGGTGATTGAAATATTAGTCAAATAACAGTCTGATCATACATATCTAGTGGTGATCAGTAAGGCCTTTTTTTAACCTTTGTTCATTGTTGTAATCCATGATTTCAAATAAGAATCCCCCATTGACTTTTTCATTTGCCCAAATAGTTAAAGCCCAAATTATGTAAAATAACGAATTGAGTTTAAATCATTTGCTGACAGCTTGGTCCCCCCAGTTAAAAAATCCTATCTGCGCCACTGCTGGGGACAAATAACGCGTCCCGCGTTTTGATCGTTTTTTTTTTTCACACAGCTGCAACATAGACTTAAAATACTCCGTCATTAATGGTCATATAAATAAAATCAATACATGATTATAAACTATAGAGGGTCTTCTCTTTTGTGTACACTCTTATTAATATCAAAACCTTGTGTTTTTGTAAAATAGATAAATTAAACAGGGTGCGCTTTCAGCTCACTCTGTCTCCGCAAAAATCTTTCTGAAACGCGTCCGAAAAATCAGCTGTAATTCATTAAATACTTGTCACAGAGACACGAAAGATCTCTCTTTATGAAGCTGAAATGCTCTTCTTTTAAATGAAGCCATTTATTTAAATAAAGACTATTCGCAGTTGATGTAATCTGTATGAAAAGGGAGAGATGCCAGTCTTTTCCCTTTCTCCTCATTACAGCGAATGACGTGCTAATGTGACCCCGCCCACTGAGAGCGCGTGCTATTCAAACACTAATGTTGAGGCAAGCCATGAAAACGCCCACATCGATAAAAAACATACAGTTTATTATGGATAACGTCGTTCTAACCTTTCGTCTTGCTGCGCAGTGGGACCTCAGTTACCAGTTTCATTTTGAGGAACACGGACTCAGCTGATACAGTAAGTCATTATTCTTAAGTGCTTTGTTAATCTCCAAATGCGTGTCTGATAGGAAGGAATAGACGAATTCACAGACGCTCGCGCCGTGCGTTAATTCATTTAGCTCCTACATAACATTAGTAAGAGATAACATTAGTTATGTGAAACCAAAACGAGTGTTTAAATATGATGTATGTGAACGAACGTATGAACGAACGAACGTTCATTTAGTTAGACAGTTTCTGTTCATATTATTTTCTTTTCAAGATGTTTTAAACTCTAACTTTGAACCAAACATTTCTACAAAACGGCCCATAACCTATTTGACCAGGATTTGTTTCCAGATATGACTAAAAATGGGATTTTACTTTCATTTATACTTTGATTTTATATTTATATGAAGAGTTTAGATGCAAAAGCCTCTGTGCCATTTGAAATGTTCTTCTATGCGTGTCTTTGTCTCTCAGGTGAGAATCACCTAATTATTCATGATGGGGCTGGCCTGTTCACGCCCATTCACATATTGACTTGGCAAACAAAAAAATGTTTTTCACAATATAACCCAATTCACAGTTTTAATGTGAACGATTAGGAGGATGATTTTTCAGATCATTGTGAAGAAAAAACCCTAGGCAACAACATCAATTAGTCAAAAGTCTTGTGGACGCATATTTAGTATGTGTTTTGTGGCCTTATTTCAGAAACTTTCATTTTTAGTTTTTACAATAACCACGCATAAACAATATTCTCTCAAAAATACAAACATGTACAAACATGTTGCTCATAAGTTATTGTTGCCCTGTTTCTGATAAATATAGTGTAATGTCACCTGTGCCATTGATATGTTTATAAGCAGCTGAAAAAAACACAGATGTCAGGGCATGTCAGAACATCTCAAGGAGGCCAAATAGCCCTAGTCCCCAGAGGGTTAATGGGTGATAAGGAGTGAACTTCCACGCTAACAGCCAAGGTCAGGATTTTTGGTAAATAATACGTTAAATTTCATATTGTATACCCCAGAACACTTGTAATACACTACATGTGTCACATGGATTCATTCTGTGATACTTTTGTGTCTTTTTTTAAACAGCTTGATGTTGGTTGCTATTCACTGCCATTATATGGACAAGCGCAAGTTTATATATGAAGAGTTCAGATGCAAAAGCCTCTAAGTGCCATTTGAAATTTTCTTCTCAAAATTATCATTTTTATCAAGCTTGTATATTTAAGTTCAGTAATTTCACTTAAATGACAATGAAGATTACCTATTAATTGTCATTTAAGTGAAATTACTGTGTATATATATATATATATATATATATATATATATATATATATATATATATATATATATACTCACCGGCCACTTTATTAGGTACACCTGTCCAACTGCTCGTTAACACTTAATTTCTAAGCAGCCAATCACATGGCGGCAACTCAGTGCATTTAGGCATGTAGACATGGTCAAGACAATCTCCTGCAGTTCAAACAGAGCATCAGTATGGGGAAGAAAGGTGATTTGAGTGACTTTGAACGTGGCATGATTGTTGGTGCCAGAAGGGCTAGTCTGAGTATTTCAGAAACTGCTAATCTACTGGAATTTTCACGCACAACCATCTCTAGGGTTTACAGAGAATGGTCCGAAAAGAAAAAAAACATCCAGTGAGCGGCAGTTCTGTGGGCGGAAATGCCTTGTTGATGCCAGAGGTCAGAGGAGAATGGCCAGACTGGTTCGAGCTGATAGAAGGGCAACAGTGACTCAAATAACCACGCGTTACAACCAAGGTGGGCAGAAGAGCATCTCTGAACGCACAGTACGTTGAACTTTGAGGCAGATGGGCTACAGCAGCAGAAGACCACACCGGGTGCCACTCCTTTCAGCTAAGAACAGGAAACTGAGGCTACAATTTGCACAAGCTCATCGAAATTGGACAATAGAAGATTGGAAAACCGTTGCCTGGTCTGATGAGTCTCGATTTCTGCTGCGACATTTGGATGGTAGGGTCAGAATTTGGCATCTACAATATGAAAGCATGGATCCATCCTGCCTTGTATCAACGGTTCAGGCTGGTGTGGTGGTGTCATGGTGTGGGGAATATTTTCTTGGCACTCTTTGGGCCCCTTGGTACCAATTGAGCATCGTTGCAACGCCACAGCCTACCTGAGTATTGTTGCTGACCATGTCCATCCCTTTATGACCACAATGTACCCAACTTCTGATGGCTACTTTCAGCAGGATAATGCGCCATGTCATAAAGCTGGAATCATCTCAGACTGTTTTCTTGAACATGACAATGAGTTCGCTGTACTCAAATGGCCTCCACAGTCACCAGATCTCAATCCAATAGAGCATCTTTGGGATGTGGTGGAACGGGAGATTCGCATCATGGATATGCAGCCGACAAATCTGCGGCAACTGTGTGATGCCATCATGTCAATATGGACCAAACTCCCTGAGGAATGCTTCCAGCACCTTGTTGAATCTATGCCACGAAGAATTGAGGCAGTTCTGAAGGCAAAAGGGGGTCCAACCCGTTACTAGCATGGGGTACCTAATAAAGTGGCCGGTGAGTGTGTATATATATATATATATATATATATATAGTATGTGTGTGTGTGTGTGTGTGTGTGTGTGTGTGTGTGTGTGTGTGTGTGTGTGTGTGTGTGATATATTAGGCAATATATTAATTTAAATATATACAAAACACAACATAGTTTTTAGAGGTGAGAACAGGGTAACCCGGCAAATAAGCTTTTAATTTGAAAGTAAAAAAAAAAAAATGAATTACAAACTGTTTCAAATATCTGACAAATGATGGCACATACACACCTCATAAAAAAATTATAATAATATTAACGACATTGACGAATTAGCTGTGCACATGCCATTGATTGTCTAAATGTTAATGTGCATCTGAAAACAGCACTGTCATTTTATTGTTGTTTCTGTCCTTTAAACAGATAAAATATAGCAAGTCTACTCCAAGTCTGAGAGCAAGTCAAGTCATTTTAATTTATTCAGCACTTTTTTTTTACAATACAGATTGTTTCAAAGCAGCTTTACAGTGATAACATGAACATAATGCAACAAAGTTTCTTTTGTAGCACAGCAGCTCTAGAATAAAATAGTGTCATTGTCCAGTGTTGATTAATCTCTGTTGCAAAAAACGTTAGTTATTCATTTAGTTAATTTATCTATACATCAAATCTGGGGAAAACAGTGGTGTCATCGTCCAGTAAGTGTACTTACTTCACAGAGGTGGTAAACGGCAGTATCTTTTAACTCAACAAAAGCACCAGACAGGTTCTATTGGTTTTGTTTACAGGCCTAGTGCTGTTGTTCTACAAAGTCCAAAAAATTGTCAGGTATAAATTACTGCCCACATTTACCTCATCTAACTAAACTGCAGTAAACAAAAGGGGATAAGACACTGAGGAGTGTGGGTGTGTTTGTTGCTGGGAGGATTGTTACGGCTGTTTGGCAAAGCACATGACAGATCCAAGATAAAATGAAGCTATCATGTGGAACAATGCTGAACAAATTATTTTCTAATCTGCCGCTTGATGATCCCATTTGAAATGACCACAAGATTTCATATCTGTTCCATCAAAGCCGTAATGTTGAAACAAAGGCTTTGTTGCGTTTTATATTTACCACAAAAAAAGTGGCTGAGCAGGTTTGAAATTAGGGTATAAACCCCCTCTTAGGGGTTTAAGTTTGCATGCATTTTGAACAAATTAAGCAACTAATCCAAATAAACCCGATCCACCTGTGTCACTCCAGATTAGCTGTGGCCTTTATAATGAGCGCATACACCTCCATGGAACAGTTTCCATCACATTTGTAAACACATTTGTAAAAGTTGCAGTGACACCTTTCAGTGGCACCTCTGCAATGTAATGTGTGGAAGCTGAGTTATTCTTGTCACACGTTCTCACTACCACTCTCACTCTCTGAGATTTGGCACTTTATTACCAATCATACACAGATATTATTCAGTTTTTTATTTTTTTTTTATCCACCTCCTTGCTATCTCGTTCAAAACTAAAAGCTGCTAACAACTCCTAGACATAAATAAATAAATAAATAAATAAATAAATAAATAAATAAATAAATAAATTCTCATGATTTGTAGTGTGGGCTCATCATTTATGCTTAATTATTGCCTATTTTTGTTACATGAATGGCATTTTTTTTCTGCTTATTGCCTCTATATCGATCTCTGCTTATCCAAGCCAGTCTTCGCTAAAATGAACTAAATTCACCATTATTATACGTTATTCTTAGTCTTTCTTATAATTGGCACAAAGTTATATTACAATATTTGGTAATGGATCGTATATGAGACCCTGGATCACAAAACCAGTCATGAGTAGCACAGGTATATTTGTGGCAATAGCCAACAATCCATTGTATGGGTCAAAGTTATTGATTTTTCTTTTATGCCAAAAATCTTTTAGATATTATGTAATGATCATGTTACATGAAGATATTTGGTAATGCTTTACAATAAGGTTCATTAAAGGGCGGGTTTACTGCAATTTCACTTTTTTGATTTCAAATAGTGTGTAATGTTGCAATTGGTGCATGAACAGTATCTGCAAAGTTGCAGCGCTGAAAGTTCAGTGTAAGCAGAGATATCGTCTTTTAAAAATCAGGAAGTAAAATTGCCTACAAAAACGACTCGTTTTGGACTACAGCTGGGTTATGGTACGTCACTAACCCACACATTTGCATCAACCACTCCCTCCAGAATATGCAGGAAAGGGCATGCGTCGAGTGTGTTGTTCACGCAGCTGTCAGGTCTTCTGTGTTTCGGGCTTCCCACGGACACTATACTTCGACAACAATGGATACAATTTGTGTTTGATTATATTCCTGAAAGTGACGATGGTAATCTAGCTCTCTGTGCTGCGCATTTACGAGACAGCTTCCAGAATCTCCACGAGTTCAACCGGATTAACGTAAACAAGAAACTGTTTCTGGAATCATGAAGCAGATCCAACTTTAAAACCAGCAGTTAAAGCAGTCAGCAGTTGTTGGGCCACACTGTAAGTAGGCTAGACTTCATTTTAAATGTATTTGCATGTATAATTACCGACGGAGCGTTGTGTTTTTTTTTTTTTTTTTTTTTTTTCAAATGCCAGCGCTGGCTTTGTAGGCTTTATGGGCTACTAGTTATGCTATTTTGTGTCAACGACAAACGCGTACAAACATTATGGACCTGAATTTTGTATAAGTACTAATGTTGTAAATGTATTTTTCATATATATATGCTTTATGACTTTATTTTCGATTTGATCAAGAACGTAAACCTGCAAACGCTGTTTGTGTTTAACATTAGTTAGCCAGTCAGTTGCTATTGTTGCCAGTCAGATGCTATTGTGTATAAGCAAACGTGTATTAAGTTAAAAAATGAAGCAAATTATCATTCAGAAACCTTTATTAAGAGCCATGTGTGGTGAGGTTCTGCTTGACTCGATTCATCGCGGCTTTCTCGGTCTGATTCTGCCTCACTGATACTGCAGTCTCGACATCATTATTTACGTGTATCCACCGTCTATGCTATCCACCTTTGGCATGCCCGCCCGTTTCGCCCGTAAAGGTCATGGGCGTTAATCTTCCGGACAACGTGAGCGACAGTTTTGCCAATCACAACACACCGGCCCAAACGAACCAATCTGAGCCCACTACGTCGATTCTGAGGGAGTGTTTTCATAGACTCAGGAAGTCATCCGCTCGTGCAGGGGACAGGGGAAAGCGCGGCTGACAATAAAGGTGAAATTTATGAAAAATAAGACTTTAAAAAAAAGAAAAACCACGGATACATGTTATATTGCACCCCATAAACACAATCATGCAAAGAAAAAGAGCAGTGAACCCGCCCTTTAATTAACATTAGTTAACCACATTAGTTAACATGTACTAAGAATGAACAATACTTATTTAGCATTTATTAATCTTAGTTAATATTAATTCCAACATTTTCTAATACGTTATTAAAATCGAAGGTTGTATTAGTTAACATTAGTTTAATGGACTGTGAACTAACATGAACGCACCATGAACAGCTGTATTTATATTAACTAACATTAACAAAGATTAATAAACACTGTAACTAATGCATTGCTCATAATTGTTAGTTCATGTTAGTTAATGCATTTGCTAACTAATGAACCTTATTGTAAAGTGTTACCAGATATTTTGTAAATTTCTTACTGTAAATATATAAAACATTTATTTTTGTGAGCAAATGCTGCACAATTGCGAACATAAATGGACAACTTTAAAGGTGATTCTCTTAATGTTTTCGAATTTTTGGCACCCTCGGATTCCAGATTTTGAAATAAGTGTGTCTCAGCCAAATATTGTCCTATCACAATAAACCATACTTCAACTGAAATCTTATTTGTTTGGTTCAAAAAATGTACCCATGTGACTGGTTTTGTGGTCCATGGTCATATCTATGTTTAGAGCCATATATCTACATACGTACAGTATTAAGAGTGTCTGAACATGCTTGAACAAAAAAGTGTGTGTGTCCATGGTTCGCAGTGTGTGTGTGTGTGTCCACTAGTCACTCCTCCTGTGTGTGCACTAACTTGGTTGGGTTAAATAGAGGACACATTTTGAGTGTGGGATATCATCACATCACTTTCACTTAATATTACAAAAAGTGGCATTCGCCTGGCCATGTTAAATGACCTGGCATAGTAATTAACTCTCATATTTAAACATATGCAATCAATCGTTGCTAAGCCCAACACATTTTACAGACTTGCTCACATAAATGCTGATTCAATTCGGTGGTGATTCTATTTTCTGTAATATTTAATTATGCATGACTATCCAGTAAAAATGTCTATGCTTGTCAGATTTTGACTGTTCGTGTTTGCTGATGCAATTTTCCCATGTTTGGCAGATCATTCTTTTTAGACTGGTTTTCTCAACACATTCAATAATTTAGCCTTATCTTTTTCTTAGTGATGTGCCTGCATAGAGTTTGGGCCTATTTAGATCTCTCTTAGTTTTCTAGCAACTCTTTTACTTTGTTTTGAAAACTAACATATGACAAAATTTAACTATAAGACATTTTATAGTAAAAATGCAGTGTTGAAATGATTTTAAAATATCCAAACATTGGTTTTACTTTGGTCCCATCCACTTATAGTCTATAAGTATCATTGCACTGACATGTCTACTAATTCTAATTAGAGTGTTAGTAAAGTATAAATTGACTGATATGGCTATGGATTATGTTGACTTGTACTTGCAAGGTCACTTATAGAATGTCTACTGGAGGACCATCACAATAAAAAGTTAGAAGATTTTAATCAGACAGTCTCTGACAGATAGTTGCATGTAATTGCAAAGTTACTTATAGTCAACATAATGTCCATAGGGGACCATACATGTGCTTGTAAATGGTATTAAATGTCCACTCTACATGTTTTAGGTGATTTAGTCATTATAAACAATGAAGGCCATTTAGGTGAAGTGGAACCCACAAACAAAAGAATATTAAAAATCTATTTCAACATCCACCTGAGAGGAGCCAAGAAATTAGTGACTCTATAATAAAAAAGTTGACCTCTTAACTTCCATGCTCTCCACACTGAAAAAGGGTAACACCCTCTAGTGGCTTTTGAAAGCACTCATTTCAAATGTCATTAACGTCCTAATGAGTGACAGTCCTTTTAAATGAGAAACGGACTGGAGGGAATAGGAGAGAAAACGGTGCCCGAATGTGACTCAAAAATTCAAAGAGAGTAGATAGACGAAAGTCTATGTAGATATATTATAAACCCCCGCTTTGCACATACTACAACTCTCTATCTCAACACATATGCAATAACTAATTTGCTCCGTAGAAATTTTAACAGGACAACAGAGGGCGCTGTGTAGCGACATTTGGCGCACTGTTCACATTCTGAATAGCGGGGCTTCCTTCTGCAGGCAGGCAGCTCTGGTCCAGTCAAAGCTCAGCTCGGCTCTCTTAGCTGGGCAAACCCGCACACATTTCCCCCGAAACCCTTATCTCCACAGTTTAACAAAGTACAAAAGAAAATGAAGGGGGAAATACAGTTATGTAAAGGAATTCCTTTCTCAATAAAGTGTTTCAGGAATGCTTTACTAGATACTTTTCGTACAGCACCAAACTGATACTTATTAAAAGAGGTAGAATATAAAACCGAAGCTCTGCGTTGTGGATTTGATGGCCAGAGCTTCTGGTCTCGGAGAGTCACCGCTTTCCGCTTTCTCACTCCTTTGCACCGGTGAGTCAACCGAGCGTCGCTGTCCGTCGGTGCCTTTTCTGCGCAAAAAAAAAAAAAAAGATTGAAAAGCGTGAGTGTGTGGTAGAAAAGCTCACCGCATACTTCTGCCGAAGAAAACATCACACGAACGATAACACACTATTTTCTAACATAACAGGAAAGCCACATGGGCAGCGAAGCCGAGATGAGCTGGGACGGACGGAGTGGTTTGCGGAGATTGTAGTAGCTTACTACTTATTTTATTAAATCGAATGATTGAGATGAGTGTAGGCTATTATCAGATGGTTACGTAAATATGCTGACACATTACTATTTGTTACAATAAATAACACAGTCTATCACACTAAACCACTTCTACTATAGAGATATACCAAGACTGTGTAAAATACCTAGCTACTTGAAAGTACGCCATTTTACATTAAATAATGCGTGCTTCCCCGAAGTTAGATTCGACTCAAAATAGTCAAAATGTGCTAAAAAGTCATGTTTGTAACCGTAGCAACAGTTCCGTTAGGAGCCACGCGCACTCCATCGAAAAAAACAAACAAACAAACGTCATTTATCACTTATTATAGATTTATCTAAAAAATATTGAAACATATTTTAGATAGTTGACAGGTGGATAGGCAGCTGTGGTTTGCTCGACACCATCCTACCTCAGCAGAAATGATATTTCATTTAAAAAAAAAATACAATCCCTCTGGAAGGCGTTTAATATTTCGCGCCAGTGCACCCCCAACAGTCTCCAAATGCTCATTTCTGGACAGTAAATGACACTATTTTATAATAAGATGCCCTTGCGAACAGAAAGAAAGGAGACACTCCTCATACAGTAGAACTAAGCGATCAAGTTGAGCCTTGTTTGTCGCACAGGGGGTAGAGAGAGAGAGAGAGAGAGAGAGAGAGAGAGAGAGAGAGAGAGAGAGAGAGAGAGAGAGAGAGAGAGAGACAGAGAGAGAGAGAGAGACAGAGACAGAGACGAGACAGAGAGACAGAGACAGAGACAGAGAGAGCAGAGACGAGAGAGAGAGAGAGAGAGAGAGAGAGAGAGAGAGAGAGAGAGAGAGAGAGAGAGAGCAGAGAGACGAGAGAGACGAGAGACGAGAGAGACGAGAGAGAGAGAGAGAGAGAGAGAGAGAGAGAGAGAGAGAGAGAGAGAGAGAGAGAGAGAGAGAGAGAGAGAGAGAGAGAGAGAGAGAGAGAGAGAGAGAGAGAGAGAGAGAGAGAGAGAGAGAGAGAGAGAGAGAGAGAGAGAGAGAGAGACTCGCGCGCAGAGTGCGGCAGATACACACGCGCTTCTGCTGCAGGTGAGAGGCGCGCGCTGGACAGAGGGACCGTCCTCGCGCTGGAATTTTAAAACCACATTCCTAGCATCTCTGCCAGGATCATAACTCCGTTGTTCCACAGTTTTGCATTTTGCCTTAAGGCTGAACAGCACAGTGACACTGCGGAGATTTATTTTTTCTTTCTTTCTTTCTTTCATTCACTGGTGCAAGTGAGATAACTATTAAGCTGAGTGGACTGGAAAAATCTGTGCGCGGACACGGCACAGGGAGAGGACAGATCGTTTGTTCCGTAGAACAAGAAGTTCTGATATTTCAGTTTCTAATCCGTATGGTGGGATATCATCTGGAGCTGAGGACTGGCATCTGGGAAAGCTGGATTTAAAACCTCATGAATTGATTGCGCATTGGATTGAATATCTGGCTTCGCTGCCTTTAATGAAGACTCGGCGATGTCAAGTCATGGCAAAGACGGAGTAGACTCAGCAAGTAATTTTTGGCATGTTTGTTTCAAGCTTAATGTTGAATGAATTTGTCAATACTTTCTGTCAGTGTTGTGAATATTTTTGATGGACAAATCAATGAAAAGGGAATAGCGCGAGCCTAGTCTGAGAGTGAAAAAAAAATAATAACAGCGCGCTATTCTGCCTGAGTTTGGTAACCAAAGAGAGCGGTCCGGTTGTGAAAACGCATGCAGTGAGAAACAGGCGTTTTAACACAAGCGAGAAGGAGGAAAAAAACTGTTAAACAAAACTATCGTTCAGTTTAGCTTGAAAATATGCAGAGGAACCATGAGGACTACGGACATTGTGGACTATTTAAGATACTGCTTTCTTATTCTGCAGCTGCTGAGTCAGCCCGCAGCCGAAGCAAGTGCTCCGGTACCGCTTGGCTGAGGAGGTCCTGCCGATGTCCGGGTGGGCAATGTAGCCGCGGACCTCAGCATCGCGGCTGGCATGGATGTGACTTATACCTTAGAATCCGGTTCCGAGTACTTCAAAATTGATAACATGACCGGAGACCTGAGCACGAACGAGCGGCGGATAGACCGCGAAAAGCTGCCGCAGTGTCAAATGATTTTTGATGAGAACGAATGTTTTATAGATTTCGAAGTATCCATGATAGGACCCGCGCAGAGCTGGGTTGATCTATATGAGGGCAAAGTGATTATTTTAGACATAAACGACAACACGCCGTCTTTCCCCTCACCTGTTCTCACACTCTCCGTTGAGGAGAACAGACCCATTGGCACACTTTACCTCCTGCCCACGGCCACCGACAGAGATTTCGGTCGTAATGGAATAGAGCGATACGAGTTAATTCAGGACAACGGCGAGAGCTCTGTCAGACGGATCGGGACTTCCGTCTCTGGCAGTGTTGACTCTCACACGGGCAAGCGGAGATTTGACGAGGGGGCGAGCCGCAGCAGCGTCTTTGAACTTCAAGTTGCTGACACAACAGACGGAGAGAAGCAGCCGCAGCTTATTATCAAAGGGGCACTGGACAGAGAACAGCGCGACTCTTATGAGCTGACTCTGCGCGTTAGAGATGGGGGCGACCCCCACGGTCCTCCCAAGCCATTCTTAGGGTAATGATTACAGATGTGAATGATAACAACCCACGCTTTGAGAAGAGTGTTTATGAGGCAGACCTGCCAGAAAACAGCTCCCCAGGTGCCCCCATACTCCAGCTAAAAGCGGGCGACACTGATGTCGGCGTCAATGGCCAGATCGAGTACGTTTTCGGAGCAGCCACAGAGTCAGTGCGACGACTGCTGCGACTAGATGAGAGCACTGGCTGGCTCAGTGTTTTGCACCGAATCGACCGAGAAGACGTGAGCCAGCTTCGCTTCACAGTCATGGCACGTGACCGCGGTCAGCCTCCTAAGACCGACAAGGCGACCGTGGTCATCAATATCAGAAGACGAAAATGACAACGTGCCCAATATCGACATCCGAAAAATAGGACGCATTTTTCTCAAAGACGGAGTGGCTAATGTGGCGAGAGACGTGATTGTGGATACACCCATCGCTTTAGTCCAAGTGTCAGGACCAGAGATAAAGGACCGAATGGTATAGTGAGCGTGCACCGTAGTGGGCGATGTTCCATTTCAGCTTAAACCTGCTAGTGAGGTTGAGGGTGAGATGAATAAAAAGAAGTACTTTCTCCATACGTCAGCACTCCTTGATTATGAAGCAGTGCAGGAGTATAACGTGGTCATTGTTGCTGTTGACTCTGGGAGCCCTAGTCTCTCTAGCAACAATTCATTAATAGTGAAAGTAGGGGACATGAATGACAATCCACCAGTTTTTAGCAAAAGCACAATGGAAGTTTCATTTCCTGAAAACAATGCTCCAGGTGAGCGTGCTCGTCACTGTATTGGCTTTAGATGCAGACAGCGGCAAAAATGCTGAAATCTCTTACTCCCTGGACTCCTCTGTGAACGGAATATTTTCCATTGATGAAGACACCGGATGACATCCGTGTTCAACACCATACTTGACAGGGAGCAGACTGAACGATATGAGTTCGAAGTTCTCACCAAAGACAAAGGCATACCTGTTCTGCAGGGTTCAGCCACTGTGGTAGTCCTGGTGGCAGATAGAAATGACAATGAGCCAAAGTTCATGCAGGATGTGTTTACTTTCTACATACCGAAAACCGGCAACCCAACAGCCCCGTTGGCATGATAACGGTCATGGATGCAGACAAAGGACAAAATGCAGATATGAGTCTGTATGTTGAGGAAGAAGAGGACATTTTCTCTATTGACAACAACACAGGGACCATCTTCTCAAACATGGCATTTGACCGTGAGCAAAAAAACACATATTCGTTTCGTGTCAAAGCTGTTGATGGAGGTGATCCACCCGGTCAGCTATAGCCACGGTGTCTCTCTCTGTAATGGATGTAAATGACAATCCTCCCACTGTTACTTTTCCAATGAATAACTCATACACACTACTTCCTCCTTCTAGCAATATAAGGACGGATGGTAAGGACTGTCTCAGCTACTGATTCCGACACAGGTGTTAATGCTAACCTCAGCTACAGAATAGTCGGCGGCAATCCGTTTAAGTTGTTTGAAATTGACTCTTGGACTGGAGTAATCTCGTTAGTCGGCAAACTAGAGCAAAAACACTTTGGCCTTCATCGCCTGGTTGTGCAAGTGAATGACAGTGGGGTTCCAGTCACAAAGCACCACCACACTAGTCCACATCTACGTCAATGAAACGCTCTCTGACGCCACTATTGTAGAGGCACAAGTTGCCAAAAGTCTCAGTACACCACTCAATGCTGACATTGCAGGAGACCCCAATTATGACTTGGGAAAGCAACGGCTGAGCATCGCCATAGGGGTTTTTTCAGGAATCATGATTGTCATTCTTATCTTCATGGTGGTCGTCATGGCCCGCTACTGCCGCCCCAAGAAACAAGAATGGATATGAAGCTGGAAAAAAAGACCATGAGGATTTCTTCACACCTCAGCAACATGATAAAGGCAAGAAACCTGAGAAAGACAAGAATAAGAGAAAGTCCAAACAGCCTTTATACAGCAGCATTGTCACCGTAGAGGCATCCAAGCCAAATGGGCAGCGCTACGAATGGCGTTAATGAGAAACTGTCGGACAGTCCAGGAATGGGCCGCTATCGGTCCGTGCAGACGGTGGCCCCGGAAGCCCAGATCTTGCCCGCCATTACAAATCCAGCTCACCCTTGCCCACAGTTCAGCTGCACCCTCAGTCGCCCACAGCAGGAAAAAAGCACCAGGCTGTTCAGGACCTGCCACCAGCCAACACATTTGTCGGCACTGGAGATAACATATCCATTCAGATCAGACCACTGTTCTGAGTACAGTAGCCAAACCATCAACAAGTACAACAAACAGGTAAGAACCATATCTTTTATCATTTTGAATCTATGATACCAATCACATTTTTTATACTTCAAGATACTTCAAGCTTTTATCTGAGTGTATAAACACCAACACTATTCAGCCTACACTGTAATATTATAGTGCTGGATATATGTATTTTTAGCCGTTGCTTCTGTTTCCCTGTATCGACCTGCTTCACCTCATAGTGCCATTTAGATGTAATGCTAAAAGCGACATGAAGGCATTCTTCAGTCAGGGATATGATTTCCGCTGGGCCACCCAGGGTGCCAAGGCCAGGCTGTGGACACACTGGCACATCTTTTAGTGTATTTGTAGGGCAGATGCGGGTGTCAGCATTGACGACCTTTGTTGATAGCAGATGATGAAATGGGATCACACATGGCTCTGGTTCACAGCTGTTCCTTCTGCAGCAGTAGATTTGTGGCTGGAGCACGACCCAATCTCTTATCAAAACATGGTTAGTTCTTTCTCTTCCTGGGAGGGGGGCAGGATAGTGAGATGAAGCAGAAGGAGAAAGGATTGAAAAAAGGTGGAATGTAAGTTGTGGTGTCAGGTTTAAATGTGCATATCCGAACAGACTGGGAACATCTGGGCAGGAGGTCACATTTAACATTCCTGTGCACAAATTCAGTGACCTAGCAGTGAAATTTGGCCTCATTGATCACCCTCTCTCTTTCTTATCTCACATTCTTTTGTCGTAATTTTTACCCACTCTCCTCGTTATTTATTCCATTATTTATAGCATAACATGCCCTTTGTTATAGCAGCCATAAAACGGCTTTGTAAATTCTAAGGCACACATGTGAGATAATCAATTTATATCATTATTGTTCCATGTCCTGTAGAGCGCTTCAGTGCTAGGCAAGGTTAATTCAAAATGAAGCCAGCCCTTTCATTGTCCAGATTTGCCAGGAAAAGAACACTTGCCCTGTCGTTTCATGTGTTTTCTAAGGTGGTTAATGCATTATTGATTACCTATCTAACATGCTGTAAGTAGTGTCCTCCCTTGCATTCCAAAACAAAGCCCCTTTCTAAACTCAAGCCACTTCTCTTACACACCCTCACTCATTTCAGTAGAATCTTCTTGTGTGCTGTACATATCTTCTCTGATTCACACTATTTCCACCCACATTGTGCATTTAGAATCCCCTACTTTCAATTTTAATACCTGCTTCCTCCATCCAATATCCCACTTGTTTCTCTTTTTCTCATTGTTTTTTTTTCTTCCTCACAAATTGTGGCTCTTTGCACAGCTTTTTTTATTCTTTTGACAACTCTGTCCTGTTTTTATTCTCCCTTTTTTCTTACCCTCTTGAACAATCCTCTTATGGGTTGTGTTTAGATGTGTGCACTTCTCCACGAAAGGAGTACTGTTGCCTATGTTTCTTCGGGACATCTAATGCATATTTAACGGCAGAGCCTCAATTTGCTGCCTGGCGCATGTATTGTGTGTCCAAGTACTCCGCTTAGATAATAATTTATTTTGCTTTTTGTTTGAAAGTCGCTGTGCTTTGTACGATACGTCCATTTGTTTGTCCATTTAAATGCAGAGGACTTTCACAGGGTGCTGAGCAAAATGGTTCTACACTATTACCAGTTTGCAATTACAACGTCCTTGGCAAGAAGCGAGAGATCAAGTCCTGCGTCATTATGTACGTCCCTGCTGACAATTTAAGAGGAGCTCTTTAGATGTTTTATTGAGTGTTATCAGGGAGTAGCCAACATGCCCTTGCAAAATCCAATTAAGATAGCATAATAGTCTATATCAAATATTTTATAAAGAGAAGTCATTAGAATTTCATTTTTTAACCTTATTTATTCCTAGCTTGGTTTTGAGGCCTTTTTTTTTACTTTTATGTTGACCTTAATCTCCCCCCCCCCCCCTTTTAAAATCTTTTTATCCGTATTTACCTTCTTTCCCAATCTCTCTCTCTCTCTCTCTCTCTTTTTTTGCCTCTGTCACTCATCATGACGGGAAAATGTGCCAGGCATACTCATAATACACTCAAAGTACGAAATCTTGATGAATTACTGATTTGATGAGTGTCATAATGCTGTAAGATTTAAGTACAGCAGTGTTAAGCACAGAAAACATAATTGGTGATTATTTCCCGTAATATTGTACGTTGTGATTATTAAGTTTGCTTAATATAATTTACATTGTAGTTTTTTCTTCTATGATTGGGATGGGTAGAGGGCATGTCATATTCTTTATGTAGATTACAAATCCAAACTGGTTTACAAACACTGTTTAAAAGCAGTACAATTACCAAACACAATGTGTCTTTGGTCAATAGTATTATTTTTGTCAAAAATAGTGACCACTGAATGGATTAAAATGTTGCATCATTCTTCTTGTTCACAGCCACAAGACACCAAAATGTTGCTATGGCTATCACTATGTCAGTCATAAATGTTTCGCCAGTGACTCACACACTTGAACTAAAATTGAACATATTCACTCCTGCATTTAAATGCAGTTGCCACTCCTGAAACATTGCAGCGTTTACATGGCCATTAGTTAGCTGCATGAAAAATACAACTTTTCTTCAAATAATATACACACAGAAAGTGGGGAAAGAGCACTTTCCAAGCTTTCAGATCACTTCACTTTTGTGCTCTCATGAATACTACACCAGTGCAATCAATAAAGCTGACTACACTGAACTACATAGATCAGTATTTGTTATAATGAGAGGATCT
Source organism: Hybognathus amarus (assembly GCA_030378365.1). NCBI lineage: Eukaryota > Metazoa > Chordata > Actinopteri > Cypriniformes > Leuciscidae > Hybognathus > Hybognathus amarus. Next base: position 190,031 of record JAQIUQ010005637.1, on the reverse strand, counting down.
GCGAAAGCATAAAACTCAAATCAGAGACCTCCCACTGAACAAAAACTACATTTTGAGTGGATTTATTCTACGTAATGACTTAATGAAACACATCTGATTGGTTATTCCATTCATGCTCTCAATTGAAATTCTGAACGCTACAAAAACATGCATTGTAATTATTGTTCGGATTAATTACGCTGCCTTACTGTCTGATATACTTAATGTAACTTTATTTTTTTTTATTTTTCAGTGGGTTTCCTGTAATGCTCAGTAATCTTAGGTAGCGTTTAACCTTCTTGTTGGATGGTAAAATTAGATAATTTAGAAATAGATATAGTGTTACAGAGTCAAAACAGGTCACATGACCTCATCGTTTTCTGAATGTAGCTTTTAAATTAATGATGGGGAACATACAGTGGTATTATTAATGGTGTCTTGTAACAGATTTGAAATACCTAGTTTTCTGGACAAGATTAATTTTCTCTTCACAGTACAATTCCCTCTGGTGAAGTCATCCATGAAAACTACCTGTGTTTTTCTCCTTGTGAAAAGGCCTGGCTCTTTTTGATCGTGTTTGATTTCAGTTCTTGTGGTCTGACATCTGAGATGCTCTCTCCTTCTCCCCTTCCTCTCTCCTTTTTCTCTCTAGTGGAGGAAAGGCTAAAAGAGACAGGAACTAGAAAGAGGGCCCTGTTAACAGGCTAGAGAAAGGTCTCTACTGTTCTCTGTGTTAGTGTGCGCGTGTGTGTGAGTAAGTGTTGAGAGGGATCGAGTGCAGTGGCCTCATAAATGTGTGGTCTGGTTTCATGTTACCTACATCCCCCTAATGTCCTTACACACAGAAACTTACACACACACAGCATCTTCTGTCTTGATAGCAGAAACTACACCCCGCAGTCGCCCAGACAGGTAACCGGACAATACCAGTGTTTCCATGTCTCGTTGCACATGAGACATTTAAGCTGTTGTTAATTTAACCTAATGCAGATTGGAGACGCTACCTTTCTGCAAGACAGAAAGGTAATATGTCAAGGTGTTTCACAGTTATCAATACCTCATGCTTTTCTTTGCCATTCTCTAACTGGTTGTTTGCTCTTTTTAACACAGCTGCTGGTTGATGCATTTATTGCATTATGTATGCCCCATTCAGTTGGTTTGAACAAATATAATGTCTCTGATAGGATGGGAGAGTGTTTTTATTTTTATTTCTCACCTTACTGTCTGCAAATTTGATAGAGTTTAGCTGTATGCTATCCAAAGACACAGAAAAATAATCGTTCATGGATTAAACCAGCAAACACAGTCTTTAATAATTCCCCTAGATTTCTTAACTCTCTAGATCAGGGGAGACTAAATGCATTCGGACAGCATGAGTGTCAATCACAGATGGAAATGATTCTGGTCTCTTTTGTACAAATAGGGCTGGGATTATAACAACTTATATATTTTGAGCCAAGACTATTTGAATCAAATATCTGTCATTGACTAGCAGTTTTTTTTTATGTTTTTGTTTTTTTGAGAGCGCAGAATGGTTTGTACTAATCCATCTCCATATTTAGTCTTGTCTGCCAATAGAGCTGAGATTTGTAGGTCTTTATGAGGTCAGTGTGGCTTGTCTGTTGTGGTTTCAGACTTTACAACGCTTTCCATCATGCGTTTGTTTTACATACATGTGCCTTGCGGACCAAAGCATCACTCATTTTAGACATGTGTAAGCAATACAAAAACACGTCCATGCAAATGCCAATCATTTCTCCAGCATATTTATTTGTGTGCTTTTGCAATTCACCTTGTATTGCTGCCAGCAAAACATCCGTGCAAACCACAGAAGCTTTTTTGCATTAAATACAAGGTGCTTTCATGAGTTGAACGAGGAGAGCGTGTACATGAATATGACCTTTAAATAATAAATACTTGATTTTCTAGTAAATTAACTTTAAATATTAGATTATAATTATCTATGGTTATTTTCAAAAAATGTTTGCCAAGTAACCTCAGAGTTGAGAATTAGCCTTCAATCAATGAAGCAATCAAGCTGCATTTACAAGCAGCCGTATATTGTATTCATCACAATACAGAAGCGTAAAATTAACTACACGCCATTGTCGTCACGTCACATTAAATAACACGCCATGCAATGGCACAGAATTGCTGGGTAATGGAGACCTAGGACAGAATTAGATCAGCTGCAGGCTTGATTGCTGTGTTATTAGGGAGAGCTTGTCAGCTCAACGCCAGCATTGAATGGCCAACGCTGACCAAATCTGTCACAGGTTCAGATGTGACTCAAGACAGCACACTTCCATATGGAGAGAGAGAGAGAGAGAGAGAGAGAGAGAGAAAGAGAGGGACTTCTGAAATAGATGCATATGCAAATATTATACTTTACAAATTAACATATCCCAACACATTCTCATCCTAGGGCGTCATTTAACTGGCACTTTTGACCATGCGTCTAAATCCGACGCATATGGCAACCTTTCAGCGTCGTTTAGATGACGCTCATCCTAGGGTGTCATCTAACTGACGCTTTTGACCATGCGTCTAAGCGGCAACATTCTGAAAAATGAAGCCTACCCGGAAGTGCGAAAAACTGCAATACATCGAAAATCTGCTAGAGGCCGGTCCCATAAGGGAGCCAAATGTCCACATACCCCATGTTAAAATGTCCGTTTTCACAGCATAAATTCATATGTTTACAGTTTGGTCCCATGGACTTTTATTGTAATCTTCAATATGTTCCGCGTGCCTGACAACTGTGAGGGGGTGATTTTTTTTCTAACTCGTTAGTTTAGATCATATTAAGATATAAAATGTATGACAAACTACAGCGATTAACTTTGATTGATAGCTGATAACGGGCTACGCCGAGTGGAATTTGACGTATCGGCCATGATCTGACACAACACATCATACCACCTCTGTGTCCTTTCTGAACAATTTGTATTTTGTATTTCCCAAGCTTTTCCAGTATGGCGCCGCCCATACCCCCATAAACAGCCTCAAAACTGTTCTTCAGAAAGTCTACGGGTGACGTCACAGACACTGTCCATATTTTTTGCAGTCTATGGTCTAAATCCGATGCACATGGCAACCTTTAGCGTCAGTTAGATGACGCGGGTATGTTTAGGTCTGGGTTAGGGTTAGACCACTAGGAGGCGTCTCATATTGACGCTAAAGGGTGCCATGTGTGTCGGATATTGACGCATGGTCAAAAACGTCCAGCCTGTTCTCATGTAAATGCGTCTCTATAACACGCATGTGTATTGTCGTGTAATATAATACGCGAAAAAGTTGAGTTTTTACGTGCATATGAGATGCAGTTTTTGTCATGCAATTGATACGCAGTTCATTTGCGTATAATACACACGCACACCACTAATTCTAGCAAGCGTCTAATACACACGCACCCCACCCACACCTTAACTTAACCTAACCAACCAATGCGTATCATATGCACGTAAAAACTCACTTTAGCGTATATATTACACGACAATACACATGTGTGCTATAAAGACGCATTTGGTGTGATCGGGTTGAAAGGTCAGTTAGATGATGCCTTGGGATGAGAACAGGCTGCATATGCGTATAACTAATAATTTACTTCAAAACCGGATCCTTCAACAAAAGCAGAAAGTCACAGATCATCTTGGAAAATAGAGGCCAACTCTTAATTTGCATGCATAGGCCAACGTTTCATTTGTGCTTTCACGGCCCTGTGTTGACACGGGTCTATGTAAAACAGTAAATGTAAATGACCTGTGAAACTTAAGCCAGAAATATAAAAGCTGTTTTTGATACAGCACAGAGCCAAGCTAACAGAGAAAACAGTTGCATTCTTCTTTTTTTTTCATATTCCTCTTTTTGGAGCGCAGTTGTAGTGATTTCACTTGACCTTTTAAAAGTAGTACTGCGACGTCTCTTTGATTTCTTTTTTCCTCCTTCTGTTACTGTAAGTAATCTATCCTTCAGCTGCCCGTTGACAGCATGATGTAGCGTGAGTGTGCCCAGCAGTCTCTCTCGTTCTCTTTCATTCTTCGCCTCTCTTTCTTTTTCTCGGTCCCTCTGTCGCCTTCCTCCTCTCTTTATTCTCTATTATCTTCTCTCTCAAAGTCTCTTGTTCTTCAATCTTCATGTGAACAGTCTTGATTGAAGCTACGGAGATGCACTTGTAACATTTATCATGCTAAAATGATGAAAGTGACAGTTGCGGGCGGAATAGAAGCGAAGGGGCCGAAGCGGAGGGAAAAAATTGAGATCATCTCTTGATTGGTTGCTGCTGTGCTGATTGTAAGTGCCGGTGTCATCTCCATGTGTGCTTAACCCCCATCTGTACTTCAATTCTGACATTGTTCAAACTCACACGCGCGTACATTCTAGCTGTATCATTTACGTCTGTAGTGTAATACTGCAGATTTTAGCTTTAAACACTTTTTTTTACATGCGCACGCTTGTGTGTCTGTCAGTATAAGGATTTATCAAGCCAATAAAGCAATGAGAGGCTGTGTATTACAGTAATTTTTTTTACCAGTTAATTAATGTGTTTTTTAGACAGAATCAAAAGCAGAAAGCCCTGTAACCATAGTAAAATAACTGTAATGCACATACAATGGCTCATTTCTTCCATAAATTAAAAGAACTGCAAAACTAATAGAAACTAGTTACAGTATTTATTTGTTTAGGCTTTTTGCTGCTACCAAGCAACTCAGCGACTTGGTACAATAATATTCGGTTCAACTAAATTGCGATCACAGGTGGTGTGTATATTTAAGGTATTCTTTAGAACCGGATATATTTTATGTCATTATGCCTCTCTGCCCATTTTCAGCTCAGAGGAAGTGAAAATATGCGTTGGAATGACTCTGCGTGTACATCTGTCATTTTTGGCATATTTGTCTAATTGTTTTCACAGCCACAGCCCTGTCTGTGTTTAAGTGGTGCTTGTAAAAAAAAAAATAAATAAATAAAAGTACAGCAACTTAACATTGTTCTAGGCTAACACAGGGGAATAGTTCACTGTCAACACAAATAATACAAACAGGGATTGGATGTTTGAAAATGGGTCTTTTGCTTGTTTTAATAGTGCCATGTTCTTATTTATGGCCTGATGTGGTTTGTTGTGCATCTTGGCACATTTGCAACCCATTTTACCTTGAGCAGTGTAATTTATTTCCAGTGGGCGGAAATTGATTTATCTATCAAGATCGTGAAAAGTAGTCTTTATATGAGAGGTGGTTGGAGTAGATTAGCTGAGGGATTTGTGACATCAGGGGTTGGTCATCAAAAGATTAGGAACACAGTGGCCCTGTGGTGAAAATCAAGTGTTTAAAGTTTTTAATATGCTTTAAGACAAACCATGTACAAATTCATAAGTCAACACCATTGCTGAGTATATTCTCTTTAAACTGCAGTGATCTGAAGTCAGTCTCACAAACTACCTTGTATCCAATCACGGCAACGTGTGATTGTCAAATCAACAACTGAAGATCCTGTAGACTTGGAAAACCTGTTTATGAGGGAAAGCCTTATTTTTAAAAGTGTGATTTCTAGACCGGGGATGGCATGTAAATTAAATGCATTCTATGCAGTTTTTTTTAGCTAACTGAACGGCTTATAACGGATTTATTGAAATTGTTATATGACTTATTTTGGGCGTGTGCGTGTATTACTGGATACGGAATAAGGACAAGGATTTTAGATATAATCTTCACCCTTATTTCTTATCCAGTAAACCACAACAATGGCAAAAGTCATGCAAATTCATTGGTTAAAAAAAGAGTGAGATCCATGAAGAACATTCATCACTACTGGAAGCTTGACATTTAATAACTTTCCTTATTTTTAGTCACTAATTTACATAAATGAGGAATGTCCATGGATTAAATATGTTTTCAAAGCAAAACTAGGGCTGGAATATTGTTGGGGACAAAGTGGTTGATATCCACTGGCCTATGATTTCTATATACAGTATGCTTATCTGTGCAGTGCTGACGTTCGTGTTTCATTGTGTGTGTCTGTGTGAGAGAGATAGAAAAACATCAAAGTCTTCAGGCGTATCAAGCCAAGTGTTTGAGCATGTGCCTGTTGAGCAAGTCTCAAGTCTGTTGCGAAACTCAAATGAAATTGCCACGCTAGTTCTTCATGAAAGAGAAAGGATACGCAATTTAAGAAACTGTCATTTCTGGGTGACACAGCAACATACTCTCTCATCACATACCGTCGCTCGCTGTTGTCCAATCAACATTTGCTTTGGCTGAATGAATGGATGTGTAGGGGATAAAATAATACACATCAAGAATGACTGCCAACTTCATTCCGCAATGAAACATCTGTGTGTGTTGACATCTAAAATGGGTAATATCATTTTCCAAATCCAGATGGTTTTAAGAGACGTAACCCATATCTGTCACCACAGGCGCAAAATAAGCTGCGTATACATATATGCACGCACACGATCCGTCTCCAGACGTTTATTTGTATTTTTAACATTTGCTCTTCTCCAGTGTAAAGCACACGAGTGTGAGGCCCTGAAATATTAAGTGAGTTGTGATCTCTTGACTGCATAAGTGGAGATTAAACACTGGGGCCAGTATAAATAATGCACAAAGTCTTACATATTTGTGTAAAGGAGACTTCTCCTCATCACAGAGGCCTCATTTGTATGGAGAAGAGATACGGCTGAAGTCAAATGGATTCAAACGGAATGGAAAAAGAAGTGGAAAGGACTGACGGATTCTACCAGTCCTCCATTTCTTTTGCCACAGTGTCATTCCGCAAGCCGCGAAAAGAGATTACAACTGTGTGTGTGTGTCCAGACCGTTCCCAAATGAGATTATGTGTGTGTGAGAGAGGCAAGAGAGGGCAGGTTCAGCGGCCATCCATCAAGTTATGGGAGAGCTGTGTGGCATTGCATCTCAGGAGCAAGAGCAAGGCCAAGGTGCTCTCTGTGTGTTTGTGTGTGTGTGTGTACGCGTGTTTGTGCGTTCTTGTGCGAAAGAGAGAGAGAAAATGTGCTGCAACAGAGGCCTTTCGGTTCAGCCATTCCATCACAAGAACACTGTCACTTAGCTACACGCTGGGAAAGGTGTCTGCTCGCTCACATGTGTGTGTGCGATTTTCGATAGATCTCAGAAAATAAGAAAGCTGCAGACACAGAAACTGCAAAAAAATGAGAAAAACTGAAATAGTCTTGGTGGCTACAAATATATATATATATATATATATATATGTGTTGTCTTATGTGGTTTTAGGAGCGTGCCTGTGTTTATAATGCTATTTTTTTTCCTGAGAGTGCAAACCTAATCCAGAACAATAGCAAGCTGCAAAAATATTCATTATCTCATGCCACCTCACCCGGCTATCCGGGAAGCGTTATATCGATGAGAGGCCACCAAAGAGAGACCAGGCTATTAGTGCTGGCCAATAAATCTTGTCAGTGCACGGAATGCAGGGCGGCCTTTGAAAAATGAAGGTCACGCTCAGGAGTTTATGAGAGGCTGTTATAAAATCAGCTGAATTATGGAGTCCCTGGGCCTTTTCAGTCATGTTAATTTCAGAAGCTGTGATCTGGTGTCCTCCCTCGCTTGCCATAGTACGGAATAAGACGGGTGATTAGGTGAATTATATTGTGATTTAAGGTGGGTTATGCCATGAAAGTGTGCTTGTTCACTCTGTAATAATGATTGGAGTGTCAAAGTGTGTGTACGTGTGTGTATTATATTAAAGGAAAACTCCGGTGCAAAATCAACCTTTGGTGTAATAAAACATCGATACCTAGTCAACCGTTCTCTGAGATTTGTTTTCATGATAATCTAATGTAAAGAGTTGTATCTATAAAAAAACTGTTTAGCGTATAATGCTAGTAATGGGGGCATATAATAAGTGAAAAGAAATTGCTAGTTAATACCACTAACAAGGCTCGAAAATAGTCCCACACTAACATAGTAACATAATGAGGGTCCCTACATGCAAAACGAAGCATTGAGAACTTTGTAAGTGTACTGACCGTTTAATAAGAAGATACTTTATAAAGACAGTTCACTTCGTGTATACAGACAGGGGCCATCTTAGAAAATAGTCTCGATAAGTCGATCCCCGAACGCTGTTCATACAGTTCAGAAGTTCACTGAACTTCATACAGTTCAGATAGTGGTTTTGACTTGTCGTGACTGTTTTTCAGAAGATGGCACTGCCTGTATGCCATTTTAGACTAAATAAATAAAAAAATAAAAAAATAATAATGAAATAAAAAAGATTTCATATTTAAAAAATATTTAAACCTATATAGGTTAAAAATATATTGCACTTTGAGAAGTCAGATTTTGACTGTCAAGAAGACTGAAATAGAAAATGTTTCTTTGAGCAAAACTACAAGAAGAATGATTAAGTGATATAAAAATGGCATTAGCTGAATGTGTTTTAAAGTGTGGCACCATCGACTGGCTGCTTAGTTAGATCATAAATATTCATTTGGTTGTGCTGTAACCTTATTGCACTGTCCATTCTCATAACCTAATTAATATTCGATGAGGAAGGCCTTCTCCATAGTACTATTGATCAAGTCAATTCCTATAAGAGATCTGTCGGAGCAGAAAAGGTCTTCAGTATCAAAACCCCAATAATATATACAATTGCATATATAATTGCATAATATATTACTATTTTTTTATAATGTTGTAAACTCATATATCCTACAACATGCAGTGATCCAAGCATATCTTTGTTTTATATATCTCTAGTTTCCATAGCAATAAATTATGATTAAAATCTTTTTAAATAGTTAATACGTCAATACTAAATCGATTGGAATAAATCTGTTAAATACTTTTTGGAACAATTCCAAGGCACAATCATTATATTTGCTTGATTACAGTGAGCAAATGAACATGTCATATTTCATGTACTTAGACCTTTTCCAGCCTTAAACCTGTCAGAACTCTGTTAATCAAATGTGTACAGTGGCTTGCTCTGGCATGTTAGATGAAGGCTTAGCACCGTATGTTGATCGTTTACATGAATTCATGTCTGTCTTATAAAGATTGTCTGTCACTCTGAAGATTTTGTGGATTTATAGATAGATGTTGGAGCAAACATGTCTTCTTAGTGTGGGATAGAAGGCAAAAAGTTACATTTAACTTTCTGTATTAACATAAGATGTGTAATATTTGTAAAACCAAAGAACTAGTTTTTTCAATTAGTTTAATACATTGAAATTTAATGAAGTCATGTGGTGGCAAAACTACATTTTCAGCATCATTACTCCAGTCTTCAGTTTCATATAATCCTTCAGAAACTGTTATTGTATCTTTATTGTACAGTTCTTATTATTATCATAGTTGAAACAGTTGTGCTGCTTAAATATTTTAGTGTTAAGCATGACACCTTTTTTTCAGGATTCAGCATTTATTTTGTATAGACATTTTTGTGACAATGCAGAAGTCTTTACTTTTACTTTTTATTAATGTATTGCATCCTTCATGAATAAAAAAAAAATAAAATGAAAAAAAAAAAATATATATATATATATATATATATATATATATATATATATATATATATATAGGGCTGCAACTAACAATTATCTTTAATAATCGGATTAATCTGTATCAATTAATTTCCGATTAATTGAATGAAAATGGATTAAAAAAACATTATTTTTCCAATCCTTTATTAAAAAACAGAACTAAAAGGTGCAAATTCAGATAATCCAAGTGCAAAAAAAATGGACTAACAAAAACATACACATGTATGCTTTACATCTGCCAAATATATAGGCCTTTTAAAAAATAAAGTGAACAAAAAGATGCATATTTTCTTTTTTAAAGGGGCCTGAGCTGTCAGAACAATAAATTGATAAAAAATACAGAAAAATACAAATCAGAAAACTTAACAGGATTTGATTTGACGTCAGAACTTGTTCTCTACACCACACTCGCACACACTCACAAACTCACACTCACAAACTTGTGTTGTTTTTTGTCAAAGATGTTATAATCTTTAACAAAATGTTTGAAACTTTTAACAAGCAAATGCACTTATGATCATTTTACCTAGGTAATAATAGCAATAATAATTATTATATCAGAAGATAAAATCTCTAGTTTATCCTAATATTAATTATAAAATACAATGAATATAAAATATAAATACTAATATAAAGTAATATATATATCAAATACAATGGATTGACCATCTCCTATGGTGTAAGGTATTTTTCCGCTCATCCTTTCCGAGCATATAGTGAAGTCAGTGAGTCATTTATAGTGAAGTTTGAACAATTCAGTGCTTTCAATCGTGGAAAAAATATTCCCCTTTGTAGTGGTAGGCTACTTGGACAGACAAAGTGTTTTCATCTGTCTATCTGATTCAAATCACAGTTTGCTAATTCAGTGGTAATAATTTTAATTGTTGTTTTTATTTATATCTTATATAATATGATTAATGTATTAGTTATTATGTATTAGTATCTAATAATTATGTATTAGTATCACAGAATGTCTAGTAGGCTATGTACCAATTTACTAATGCTCAGACACACTCGGTCTCTCTCGTGCGCGATCTTGGACAAGCGCACGCGCGCGATCTCGGACACACTCGGTCTCTCTCTCGTGATCACGGACGCATTACGTCTCTCTCTCGCTCCCGCGTGAGCGATCTCGGACACATTCGGTCTCTCTCTCTCGTGATCACGGACAGCACTCGAGTCTCTCGCTCCCACGTGGCGATCTCGGACACACTTGAGTCTCTCTCTCTTCGCGATCACATACTCTCTCCGGTCTCTCGCTCGCGTGAGGGATCTCGGGCACACTCGGATCTCTCTCTCTTCGACGATCATCACGGACACACTCGGGCTCTCTCTCTCACGCAATCTATCACGGACACACTCGGGTCTCTCTTGTTTGCACAAATGCGAACTCCGCGATTGAGCGACAGTGCGTGAAGAGACCGAAGTGCTCCGCAGCTCAACTGCAAATTCTTTTTTTTTAAATATATCACAAACATTTCCGTGTCGCGCGGACGCAGCGGATGAAATAATGTAATTCGACTTGCCAACTCCTTTCAGAAGTCGACTTTAATCGATTTAATTGAGATTAATTGTCACCCTATATATATATATATATATATATATATATATACATACAGATATATCAAAGAATAATCTTCCAATCCAGCTTTGTTTGTTAAGCATTTTTAAACAACTAAAGTTGACAAGTGCTGTACAGAAAAATAATCACATGAGGTGTAAAATTGCATTGAAAATACAACAATATAATACAACAAAACAATATAATCTTGACTTAAACCTTTTAACAGTAAATTATATGACTGAATTAAGTCAACCATGCCATACCATACCAATTGTATGGTAAGTCAATACCTGGATTGTTTTTTGAAAAGCTCAGCTGACATTTGATGCAGGCAAAACAAGAACCGGTCCCCCTGGTTGTGGTGCCCTGAACAGAGACGTAGAGAAACACGGGAAAGGCAGGCAAAACTCCTCTCTAATAAAGTCTTTTATGGGCTGAAACAATTCCTCTGCAAGGATTGGGTCTATGGCCATTTAATTTTCACCAGCTAGATTTATAGAGTCTACCTGAGCTCTCCACAGAGGTACTATCCTGAATTAAAACCTGGAAAAGAAGACTGGCGTATGAAGAGAGAGATCGATTCTATCTTTCCTTTTCCCAGTCCTCCCATATTTTCTCAGAAGCAGCTCCTGTACATCACTAGGTTGTGTATGTCTGGTCATTCGACCCCTGTGATCTCGAATTTCCAGACTTACTCAACTCCAGCAGCCCCGCCAATATAATAACAGGTCCGAAGTGCCAGTGTTTGAGTTCCCTGTATTTTTTCACTGAGGGACGTTGGGGAAATACTTCCTCTGCGAACTCGTCTTTAATCCATTTACTCCAGAGGTGGGGGTCACATGAACACTTAGACATGGACACTAAGGTCCATTGAAAATTACAGGCTAGGCCTTGGATGGTGGGAATGCCTGGAGGGTAAAAGACAAGACCTCGGCTTCACATATGCCGGAGAATGTCATCCCACCCTCGGCTCATGTTTTTTTATCGGCCTATTAGCCAGTTGCTAAATGAAATCCGTCACGGACAACAACAACACGATCCGTCAGAGTAACGCGTACATTAACAACATTCAGCCATATTGGCACAAGAAAGAAAGATTAGTTAACTCCCCTGAAGAAACTGCGGCATTCTTTTTCTTCCGGCAATTCATTTTAATCAGCAATTATTAAATTCCTTTTAGATGTATTACAGAGCTATAAAGAAAAATTAGGGCTATTAAAAGAAAGGTACATGATTTTCCATTGTATAATAGTGGCTACACTCAGCCTCTGTGGCTCACCATACATCTCTAACTACACGTACAGTAGTTTATAATAGATGAGCATTGTAATGGGCTATTCCCAAAAAACCTCCCGCTAGTTATTAAACCCATAGTCCTTCTGCACTAGCATGGAGACACTTAAAAGATTTGGAGCAGGTTTAAGAGAACTCAGTACAGGCCCTCATTTTCATGCATCACATTGTGTGTGTATGTGTGTGAGGTGTGATTATGAGCCCATGCTGCTATACAAGAGGGAACACCTCGTACCTTTAACGCTTGCGTACCTGAAAGATTTGCATTGTGCTGCCTTATTATTTTCCAGAATCCTTTTGGAAGACTCTTTCTCTCCCTAATCCGCCCAGATCTGGCACATGTGGACACTATGTTGCTGTCTGGGTCTTTCATTTCACTTCCCGCATTGAACTAAGAACATCCACCATGACGCAACTTTTATTTATTTTTTTTTGTGGTTATTAAGCACCAAGTAAGATGACGTACATGGATTTGGATTGGGCGGGAAAGACTTAAGTACGAATGCTAATTTGAATTTATGGGTTTTAAACATGCTCTTGTTTCTATAGTAATGGGATGTCTCTAGTCCAGAATGTCTGCGAAGACCACCAACAGCGTTACACTGAGAGACTTGATAAGACTAGATAATACATTTAAGGATATTAAGAAATTACTAGGGAAAGCAGCCTGCAAAAATAACTGAGGCTAAAATGTTTCAATAAGATTACATTTGTCAACATTAGTTCATTCGATATAGTTTCATTTCTTTGTCAAATCAACTTAAATAATTAATTTAGTTCAGATAACTATTATTTTAAGTTTCTTGATGATTATATTAATCTCCTTCATTGTATTAACTTCACTTTTTCCAAGTCCAATCAACTTAAAATTTTAAGGCAACCAGGTTACTTGATTTTTCAGTTAAACCAGACAATATTTTTTACAGTGTAACCAACGCATTGGTTAGTTCATGACATCAAAATGTTCTTCATTCTTAGGGCGCCTTATCATCCTAGGGCGCATTGGTATAGTTCTTTTCAACCTAGGGTGTCAGATAGTGATGCTTTTGACATTTAGCCTAAATCCAGACGCACATGGGAACACTTCAGCGTCAATATAACCAACCCGATCACACCAAATGCGATCTTTATAGCACGCATGTGTATTGTAATGTAATATACGCTAAAGTAAGTTTTTACGTGCATATGATAGTACGCATTGGTTGGTTAGGTTAAGTTTAGGTGTGCATGTGTATTATACGCAAATGAACTGCATATCAATTGCACGACAAAAACTGCGTTCATATGCACGTAAAAACTCATTTTCGCGTATGTGTTACACGACAATACACATGCGTGTTATAGAGATGCATTTACATGAGAACAGGCTGATATAACACAATAAGAGCTTTGTTCAGATTATGGGTAGGTTTAGTTCTGGGGTAGGGTTAGGGTTACACCACTAGGAGGCGCCCTCTGGCCCATATATATATCTGTGTCTCATATTGACGCTAAAGGGTGCCATGTGTGTTTGATGTAGACGAAATGTCAAAAGTGTCAGTATTAGGATAGGGACCGTGATGGAACTAACATACAATTGTTTCTTAGCGACTAGCTTTTGCACGAATACAGATAATCAAGTCGACTTGTTAACACTACTACAATATTCACATTTAATTTATTAGGTAGCTTGAACTAATAGCGAAACAGCAATTTGTACACCATTTATTTAGGTTGATGTCTACATATATTTGTATTTAGATACGAAAATAAGAACACTAAATTGTCAAAACACTGTCCTTTTGCAGTATAAGAAAGTCACGTGCATTTTGTTCTCCGCCTGCTCTCTCAGCAGCGGTGGCCAAAGTCATGGGAGGGCCAGTGCTCATGACAAATCTTTTTCAGTGTCCCACACAGTGTTTTCTATTTAAGAGGCCCTCTTCAGGAGTGCTTTTCAAGACTACTGATAATGTGTGTCTTTTGCATTTGAAATCTCTCAATTCAGAGGATTCAATTAGCCGTGAGCGAGCTTGGTTTTACAAACGCCGGCACATAACTCAGCAAAGCACTTGCAGACCTGGCTAGCTTTGTAGCTCTTGGCACACAACACCAACTTTGCTAGCCAACATTGTTTTTCTTTTCTTTTACATTGTTACTCTCAGAGAGACAGAACAGGAGAAAGAGAAAGAGAAGGGCTACACATCTCAAAGTTGTCCTGGATATGCTTCAAACGTAGCATTAAACAAGCCTGTGAGACATGAAATACCTACTACATCCTTATACCCTGACCACCGTGATTGATTATGAGGATTTGTGGCTTCAAAGGGACCCTAGTTCCAAAGTTACACTAAATTCTGTTTTATTATCAAAGTTCGTAAGAAGCGTTAGATATCAGCACGAGAGCCGACTTACATTTTTTCCATCATCCCAACTCCTCAGTTATTCCTATCCCATCCAGAGATGGGGGATGGGAATTCGGGGCGGGGGTTGATTGTTTGCTATGGGTTCAGGCCAAATACCCTGATTATAAGTGTGAACTCATTAAACAATTGTGGTTAAAACTTTTAAAACTTAAAGCTTCAAATCTGAATCTACAAGTCTTTGTTTCTCTGTAGCCCTCAGATCGGGTCATGGGGTCTATTCGACCCCAGTCGACTTTTACTTAATAATTTAAAAAAATGAATAAGATTGTGTGACTTTTCATACATTATCTATCTATACACACACACACAAAAAAAAAAAACCTGGGCTTGATTCGGTTATTCAGAAGGTATGTAAAAAAAAATGTTTACACTTCTGATCTCTCGGGGCCAATATGACCCCACACACACACACACATATATATATATATATATATATATATATATATATATATATATATATATATACAGATATATATATATATATATATATATAGATATTTATTTTATTCATGTGTCAAAAAAAATCTTGCATAAATCTGAAATTTTTTACACAGAAATGAAGGCCTCAGTACTAGAGCATAAATGCAATGTTTCATAAAAAAAATAATATTTCATATGCAAGCTAATGGTGTAGTTGAGGAATTGTGTGGTATATAGATACAAAGTACTTTATATCTCCAAAAACACAGCATTAATGAATAGATGAGAAGTAAGGGAAAAAATATATCTATTTAAATATATATATATATATATATATATATATATATATGTGTGTATATATATATATATATATATATGTGTGTATGTATGTATATGTATATGTGTATATATATATATATATATATATATATATATTTGCAGGTTAATTATTATACCTTTTGTTGTGTGATTTTTTTAGAGATTTGAATATATTATTGAAATGCAAGTTTGGCCTGCATATTCAGAGATTCCAGAAATGGCAACCAAGCGACTGAATTTCCTTAAATGGAAGTTAGTTATGGTAAAACATGTTTGAAACAGGGAAATATGTTATTGTTTAGTTCTCAGTTTGCTGCAGGGTAAATAAAAGTTAAAGCAGATGTAAGTTATGTGTGTTTGTTTTAGGTGATTTGGTGGAGTTCATAGAAATATTTATCCTAACATCAAGTGTACGTGTGTCTGTGTATGCTTCTAGACCCATTAAACAGACTTTTTGTGGAGCGATGAGCAAGCGAAACGCATTGGATATCTATAATTGCCCTCTCTTCACCACCACATAAACATATGCACATACTCACAAACACTCTGTGTGCCTGTAAACACTTAGAAATAGACTAATGGGGGGCCTTTTCTTTTCTGTAAAAATCTGTCGATGCAACTGTTGAACACAAACACCCTCCATATGTTTTCATCAAGTGTGCATCGTTACAAAAAAAATCTGTTCTCAACTTGTTCTCGCTTTTTTGCCATCCCTTAGGCTTCCCCTCTTTCTTTCTCTCCTCTGTCTAAAAGTTTGGTGAAAGTTCTGGAGTTTGGTTAATGGATGTAGTTGGAGCTGGAGGGAGATGAAGGGAAGGGAGGAAAAAAGTTGAATCTGAATACAAGCACTGTGGGTTTGGTAAGAAAAGACGAAACGACCCAGCCGACTGATAGGCACTTCAATGGTGATGTTTTCAGGCTCTGGATCGGGGACTGCTGCAGCTCATGTAAATGGAAAAAGATGGGGAGTAGAGGATGTTTACTAGGGCTGTCAATTTTACACACCCATTGACACGTTAAAGGCCCAAAGTTCGTCAAAGTTGTCCTAAGACAAGAACAGGTTGTTCAAAATTCATGTTGACTACTGTATATTAGTGTCAATTAATTTTCTGTTTGTAGGCGTGCACTGCTGTTCTGTCATATTCTGCTTTACATGATTGAACTCTTTAAATGGAGGATGGATTCTTATTGGCTGATTTATTTATTTTTGTTCATTAGGCTAGAAAAATGTTCTGACAGTGATTACAATGATATTCCTGATGATTTTAATGATCTAATGGTGTCTTTATCATTATAGTTGTGGTGTGGACTATTATTTTAAATGTAGAACGATTATTAAAACGAAATCATTGACCAAAAACAAACAAACAAAACAAACATTTTAAATACAGAAACTCTACAAGTTGGCTCAACACACATTAGAATGTGTGTATGTTTGTGCATTTCTGGGCAAATCTGGTGTGGCATCACATGTCGAGACAGACAACGTTATTCACTGCAATCTCATGTCAACAGCAATAGCGGCATCAACCAAAATAACACTGACAATGGCAACAACAACCATGAATGCGTATGTGCGAGCATGTGTGTGTCTCCGTGTCTGTCTTAGGCAGATGTACCAAAAGAACTGACAGATCTGAAAAATAGGCAAACAGGAGCTGCTGGGAGCTTCCTCTAAGGCCTTTGTGTTTTCAGTCCGGGTGTGAATACAGGAGGTAGAGGTGTGAACAAAAAAATAGAATAAATAAAACTAACATGGGAGAAATGTTCAAACTCTTAGATTTTACCCGTACTTCGTTCTTTATCAACATGTCTCTATTTCTTGCCATTTTAAGTCAATATATATATATAGACAGTGTGCCAATGTATATATATTAAAGCATGATTTTTTTTTTTTAGGGGTAACTTATAACAGATATATAAACAGGGGTAATTTAAAGGGGCACTTGGCAACTCTAATTTCTTCGTCGATTTTCACTTTTGTTATCGCATGTTTTCTCATGCGAGCTCCCCCTACAGCTGTGCGGAGTATATTTTCATAATAAAAACTCACTCGCGCACCTTCCTCCCTCTTTCCATCGCTTCTCATGTGCATGTGTTATTATCCCACCAGACAACTTTCTCGGGTAGAGCTATGTCTTCTGAGTGGGTAATACTACATCATACACAGTATCATAGAATTATGTCGAATTGCCATAAAGCAGTTTGTGTTTCTCGCTCGTTTCGCTTCTCACGGACTTCCTATTTCCAACTTACTGGGGCATTAGTCCCCATTTTGAGGTTGGTTTTCCGCCTAGGGATACTGGGGGAGCGGGACAAGTCACAATTCTCTCCAGAACAGGTTATTAAACCATTCAAATGATTTTGAAACAGTTTTATTAAGTTGAAATAGTTGCCAAGTGCCCCTTTAACTAACAGATGTAAAAAAAGAGTAAAGTTTCATTTTTATATTCAGCAACACACTGAATTGAATATACATAATTTAGCCATACAGCGAAAATGTATTGTGGAGTAACGAAATACATGTAACGGCGTTATTTAAAGGTGCATTGCGCAACATTTTATGTTAAAATTAGCCGTTTTCTAACCCATACATGCTGAAACAATCGCCTGATGGGCTGAATGAGCCCTTCTCTGATCACTGCGATCGCCTCTATAATCCTGTACAGTGAAATATATAAGAGGGATTCGGGCTCGAATCTGAGCCTGGGCGTGACGTCATGCGCGTTCACGCTCGCCTGGCTATGTGCCTGCAGGATAGTGTATTCGCCGCCGTTCTCCGTATCAGAGAAGACAACTCGAGCGACGCAACTTTAGTCAACTTTCCCAAAAGTAGAAGATGGATTCAAAGGGGCTGTTTAGTCTACATCTGGTCACTTCATGCGTTTTCTGTGATCGGATAACTTATTCGATCGTGAAAAGACCAGGTTGAATCCAGACGGATTTGAATCCGATAGCTCAAACCATTGAGGACGTGGTCTGGGCCGTATTCCAGACGAAACTGGACAAGTGTAAATGCATCTGGTTGTTGAAAACAGGCTATGTCATGTTGTTTTAGTCATATATGACGACGTGCATCAGATGAGCAGGCGAGTGTATTTATAAGCCAGCGCGCCGCAATCTATCGCAAATGAAAGTGAAAGTAAGACGCATACGATTAACACTAAGTTACCTTCTACCTCCACTATCTTCATTAAAAGTAGCCTTAAGAAATGAAATGATCTCATACCAGAGCTTTTGCCGCTCTCTCTTATTGCTGTCTTTGCTGATTTTGAAATAGCCGAAGCCGATGATTTATAAAATGCAGCTCATCTGTTGCTTTCGGTGACGTGCACTTCATGAAATCTGTATATAACGCGGGAATTGAATATCAGATTAATATCCGTTTTGCAAAAACACATTTATGTGACCAGGTGTAATGGAATCGTTTTGATAAATCAAATAGATCTGAGAAAACGCATTGTGGCCAGGTGTAAAAACAGCCCCAAAGAGACCGGCTTGTAGTTCATTACAAACCCCAACGCAAACTCCACGTGAGGCAAAGAAAATACAACTTCTGTCTGTCCAGTGCCAGTCGTCGGAATAAGACTAGAGTCAACATCGGGGAAGGCTTTCAACAAACGGAGAGATCTCGGGCGGTCTGCTCTAGGGCTCAAACGTGTTCATGAACGTGTTTCCATAATAATACAATCATAAGTGGATACAGTAAGCACATAAAACAGTTCAACATGGAGATCAATGGAAACAAAAGCCGAAGTTTTCTACCCCTGTTTTCCCCTCACACACACATAGGCCTACATAAGTGTGTAATTTACTCAAATGCCTTTCCTTTCATATATTTTAAATGACTTGCAGATTTATAACTGTATTACCTCATTATGACTGTAACAAAAGATGTGTGCCTGATTCTCCTTTGGTTATGAACAGCTCGTGCAAACGTGCGTGTATTCCGTGTAAATGTCTTCTACTCTATAAAGTCTATGGTATTCCATGAGCGCGCACGCAGTTTCATTTGTCACCAGAGGGGGCGTAGTTCTGCAAAAACTCAGAGACTTGCGTTATGCTCCTTTAAAAAAGTTAAGTTATTTAATTAAGTTAATTCGTTACAGTTACATCACAAAACGTAGTAATCAGATTTTAGTTACTTTTTTAAAAGGGGGATACTTTCAGGATTACAATGTTTCATTTAAAACTAAGTTAATCTGTATTTTGGCATAATAACACTAATGACTCGCGACACGAGTCACGTGTGCCACCCGCTGGTGACTGCGTAAAATAACAGCTCTCATCAACAATCTCCTCAGACACCGATTGAATCACTGCTGCTAGAAACGATGCTGCCCGCAGGTAAAAATGCTTTAATTTCTTGGAAATTCCGCTGCTATTTCGTTTTTAAAGAGGAAAATTCCAACAACATGGTTTTACAGTGCAAACTGTGCATTGTTGTTAGCAAGTAGGCTAGGCTATGTAGCGTTTATTACTGCTTTAAAATTCAGTGGTTTGTATAATCGCAGTTGTACATTTTTTAAGACCCGTAGGAGAGAACTCATCTCAGAGTGCAGTAAAGTTTTTAGGAAGTATTTTTTAAGAAGACATATCACTAATGATATCAGTGTTCCACCAATACCCCCCACCCCCATTGAGAAATTATAATGCAAAAGGAAACTTTTGCTCTCCAAAGGAATTTTAGGAGGAATATAAACTGAGATCAAGTTTATACTTAAGTGTAATTCTCTGAGGAATATTGTCCTCAGGGACTAAGCTAGTGTCTTTGTGCTAAACTAATATCAAATCGGGGGTGAAATATAAGCAGAAGCGTTGCGAGAGAGTCCAGACGCATATTTTCAGTCATGGATTTTTAATGTTGACTCGGCTCTTTCTTAATTAAAACTCATGCATCAGAATATACTTCAGAGCCGTATTAGCGAGACTGTTCATAATGCATAATCTCCCGTGAAGTGTCTCCAAGATGTTTTGAGAGCAGCAGGGTTTTGAGCAGAGCTCTCTTTGAAAGCAAAGCAGATAACTAACCGAGGAAGGCCTGCTGGGGTTGCATAATCGTCTCTTGGACCTTAGGAAGATTAAGATTTTCAGTGTGTGTGTGTTTATCAGGGGGTTTGATCGTGGCAAATGTGACTTCTGAAACTCAGATGGTAATAACGTCCTTGGGAGAATGTGGAAAACTGTGCAAAAAATTCATCTAAAAGATACATGGCTGCTAATGAGACAAACCCACACACAGATGTCATGTACTACACACACACACATATATACATATATATATATATATATATATATATATATATATAAATATATATATACACACACACATCCAGATGTCAAAAAAAGCTCAAGCCTGTCATACGATCGCACACACATGCTCATCTTCAAATTAATTAGTGGCAGGTGAAAAATGAGTGAGCCGTTTCTATCCTGAGCCCATTATCTCCCTGAAGACTTGCCATCGGGTCTATATCTGGCTGCTAGGTCGCTGGTTCGGCCCTGCTAGAATGAACAGAGCCCCCAAGAGTCCTGTGAAACTGGCCTCTAGATGGATATATGTACATTTCCATTTAGGCCCGGCCCAATTCCCCTCTCCTCTCTCAATCTCTCACATAAAAAGTCTGACGAGGGCGAGGTAAATGACAGTGACATTTGCTCGGAATCCCTGGTGTTTCAGCGTTGTTGTCTTACCACCTTTCACTCTTTATAGCCCTTTTTTTTTGTACTTCCATCTCAGGCTGATTTAAGCACTTTTTCCACATCTCCTCTTCCTTCTTTCTTTCGAATCCACTCCATTCTGTATCTTTTCTTTCCTGTACCCCTTTTTCTGCTCTTCTTTAAATCCCTGTGGAGTAACAGGCTAGGTGTGTGCTGTGTAGCAAGTGCTATAAAGGGGGATAATATTTTCCAGATTGGAAATTTTTCACAAATGTTTCTCCCTTGTGCTTTCAACCTCTCACAAATGCATATCCCCTTCTAGTTTATGTATATAGTGTATGTGTTAGTGTATCTCTGTGTGCGATTTAAAACATTGATTCCTGTAGCAGTGTCGAGGGAAATTTCTTGCTTGCATATATACATATTTATATTCAGAACAGAGAGTGAGTGTGTTGGCTGTCTGAGAGTGTGTCTAAATGTGTGGATTTAATTCAATAT
Source organism: Hybognathus amarus (assembly GCA_030378365.1). NCBI lineage: Eukaryota > Metazoa > Chordata > Actinopteri > Cypriniformes > Leuciscidae > Hybognathus > Hybognathus amarus. Next base: position 168,370 of record JAQIUQ010005637.1, on the reverse strand, counting down.
ATGTATGACTAATTGAGGTCAAGATACAGTAACTCCAATGCAATAAATTTGTCTATGCACTTAATTTGTGGATATTTGATGCATTTAGATATATCACAGTGAGGTCTGAGATCACTATTGAAAAAGCTTATGTTTGCTCTAATGGAAACAGCACTTGAGCTGCATAGCCTCCATAGATTGTTTTGTCAGTGAATGTAAATCACAAATTTGCTTATAGATTTACAATTTCAAATTCCTGTGATGGTACAGCTAAATTTTCCAGCAGCAATTACTCCAATTTTCAGTGCAACATTATATTTCAGAAATCTTTTGAATGTGCTGATTTTAAGCTTAAAGGGATACTCAACTTTTCTTTGGAAATAGGCTCATTTTACAACTCCCCCAGAGTTAAACTGTCGAGATTTTACCGTTTTTGAATCCATTCAGCCGATTTTTTGATATTTAGAAGAATATCAGTAATCAGACAGTTTCTGGTCTCATTGACTTCTATAGTATATATATTTTTTCCTACTATGGAAGTCAATGAAACCAGAAACTGTCTAGTTATTGATATTTTTCTAAATATCTGAAAATGGTAAAACTCAACAGTTTAACTCTGGGGGAGTTTTAAAATGAGCCTATCCCCCCCCCAAAAAAAAAAAAAAAAAAAAAAAAAGGAAAAAAGTGGAGTGTCCCTTTAAGGAATATTTCTTAATTTCAATGTTGAAAACAGTTAGTACTTAAATGATACAATTATTGACTACTGAGGGACAAACTTTTATCACCAAAATTACATATTTTTTTTAAAAAAAGAACATAATTTCTTAATGTACTACAATAGCTTGAATATATCTACACCCTTGCCTCATTTAGTACATGCGGTTCTATGGATATGCAAATTATCCCCGCCTCCACTCACTCGCACCATTTCAGAGATCCACTCATTGACTATCACACGTTGTCGGTAATGGTTACAAGGTAGTTTGTGACATCAGAAACACCAGCGATTTTGACACCTTTAATTTGTTTGAGTCTGTCTTTGGTTTACTGCAGTTTTTAGGAGAAAATACTCAGTAATGGTCTTGAATTTGTGTTGAATTTGCACATGGTTTGTCTTAAATCATATTAAAAACACCACATTGGCATATGAACAACATCAAAAGCATGATTTTCACCAGTTTAATATTTGTTACAGTTCCATACAAAACCATGAAATATATATATATATATATATATATATATATATATATATATATATATATATATATACAGTATATATATTCTGATTATATCCTTTAAAGGTGCCCTAGAATGTTATTTTTAAATTATTTTATAATGTTTCCTGGGTTGCCCGTATAATGTTAGTATGTTTCTTAGATCAAAAATAGTCATGATTTAGAAATAAAAGGCATTTTTCCTAGCCTGATTTTAGCCTCTGCTTTGAACACTGTGTTTGAAGGGGCGTCTGCTGTGTGTAACCGGCCTCTGCTGTGATTGGCTGACATGCTTGCATATGAAATAGCTATGTATTACATGTGAAACTCTCTCGAATAATTTTACTACAGCTATTATACGTTTTTACTTTTACAGCCATCGAGATTAACGAATTGTGATCTGTTTTTGAAGTATTTAGATCTTTCCCCATCACATAAAGTGTTGCTGTGATGAGCATTGAACAAGCAGAGGAGCCTGTCGATCGCGAGGATGAAGATATTATCATTGCAATGCAGTCTCTCTACTCTAATGCAGCAGACACGATGATGTAAATACAGTTAGAGCTTCGTTGTGCAGTGTAACGTGCGTCATTGAATTCATAACGAGTTTGGCAAGTGTTTAGATAAACTTCGCGCTTTGATCGCTTTCTTTCTGTATATAATTCACAATTTAAATACGATTTTTTTTCATCCTACTAAAAGAAACGACGGCCTGACTTACTGATGCAAAAACAGTATTGAACGATTTTAAAGTGAAAGATTACCTGTCTGAACTTGAACAACAACACATCAGCTCGATCCGAGGCCAGCTCTTGGCAAGTTGAGGAAACAGTCGTCGGTGAAATGTTTGAAAATTTCCAGAGAAAATAAAATTAATCCACTGTTTCTTCAGAGGTTCGGACGAAGGAACTTAAATATACTTTTGTATTCATGTGTACATCCGAACACTGATCCACTCCCATGCTTCGGCTGCTCAGCTCCGTCTCGTCTGTCATTGAACATGGGCTGGCATATCCAAATGTTAAGGGTTGTACATATTAATGATCCCAACTGTTGTGTAACAGTTGGTATTATGTGGAGACTCACCTGTTTTTCAGGGGTGTTTTTCAAAATGAAATTTAAGTAAGAAGGAGAAAACAATGGTGTTTGAGACTCACTGTATGTGATGTCCATGTACTGAACTCTTGTTATTTAACTATGCCAACATAAATTCAATTTCACATTATAGGGCACCTTTAATAAATAATATTAACAAAAAAAGAACCTGTGCTGTTAGTTTCAACTAGACTTTTTCAACTAGACCTCACTAGAGTGTGTTTATGTGTTCCTTCTCAAATCCTTTTTCATTCCCCTTTGATATCAACCCGAGGTGTCCAGAATTGCCTGTCGCTTTTACACGTCCTCATAATAGCCAGTGGCTTATGGATTCCACTTTAATTGCAGGCACTTGTCTTAACCACCCCTCATCATCAGAACTCTCTTAATGATCACGGAGATCAATTTTTAAACAGCGGCCATCATATTTTACACTCTTGAAACTTGAAAACAAACTGAAGCGTTGATCTCAGAGGGACGCTTACATAAAACACCTGGCGGTCTCAACCTCCCCTCTCCACCCATCTCCCTCGGCAGACGAATTCACATTTGCTTTCTTAGGCGTGCGGACAGACATTTGCGAATCTCAGGGGACATTTCATACATATTTGAAGACGGAAGCAATCAAAAAATATTACAGCACATGTTTAAAAAGTAACACGTCTTTGGAAGTGTTCTGCTTTATTCTGTAGAGCGAAACTCGTTCGGCCCATCCTTTTCAGAGCGATTGTTATTTTTGGTTTCTGTGTGTTGTGAGATAACGCCAGATGTGTCAGGCTGTTTGATGCAGATGTGTGAACCGACTGTAAGCAATCTCCCTCCGCCACCACCCTCCCACTCTCACAGCAACTTTGTCCTCAGCATCTCATTTATTTGCTTCTCTTTCTTCCCCTCTCTATTTTTTTCTCTTCCCATAAGCTGCTTGTCAGATTTATAAGGAAGAAAGCGAGCGTGCAAGCTGTTCGTTTTCCCTTTTCCAGATATATAACACTTGTTAAGCAAAATCGTGTAAAACCGGGTTCAGTTTGAGACCAGATGTGTGAACTTAGGCAAGATCTGACCCAAGAAAATCGCTGTAAAAGTAGTCCAGCAGGAGACGGATGAGGGATGTGGTGTTCTCAGGCAGAAATGGAGAGATTGAAGAACCGATAAAAGACTGGCGGCCTGGGGAGCAGTCGTGAACATCGGATAACAGGATGCCAAATTAATTTTTTCCATGCATTTTTTTTTCATGGAAGTATCGCTTCACACTCACTTTCTGCAGGTCGACATAATCGAAACCTCCTGGCATACGGCTCAAATTAGGAGACAAAACAACTTCACTGGTTTAGTTTCCTGACGGATAAACAAAATACCATTTAGGGTAAACGTAATGTTGACATTGGGGAACGGACTATTTTTGTTATGGGTTATGGGTGGTGTAATTTGCATTACATCACCTTAGACGATCACATTTTTTCTTGACACATCATCTTGTGGAATGGAAGATTGTAACACTTGAAAAAAAAGTTGAAAATTATGATCTTGTGTTTTTAAAGGCTGACTCAAATAAATTCCATATGGGAGATCGGAGTTGTTTTCATTTCCCATTAATTTAGTTGAACCTCTGTTTGACCTTCTGTAAGGATCCACTGGAGGAGAGTTGTAGAGAGAACCCAAGAGCAGTTTATTCAAATAACACATAACAAGATGAAACATAAAACAAAAGCATGACGTGGCATGAAACACAAACTGTGGACATAAGCCATGTTTCCATCCACTTGTCAATCGAATTATCTGAAGTTCGATAAAAGACACATGCGAATAAAGCTGATGAAAGTGTGTTTCCATCAAAAACGAATAAAAACCTGTGCGTAATGACGTCACATGGTGTTTTGCGATCAAATTGGTATATCGAATTGATTTGAGACATTTTAAGGTGTTTCCATTCATTTTCGCACTGAATCGAACAACATTCAAGCAAACTTTTGCGAACAAAGTTTTGTTAGACAAAACGGATCGCACCATCTACCAACAAATGATCAAGTATTTCACAAGTTGAAGTCTAATAATGCTTACCGGTATGTGCCAGCTGATAGCGACATATGGGATATTGTATGCGAGGGGCTGTATTCGCTATAACAACCACCTCGCTATATATTATCCTGCTTATTACATAGAAATCAACCAAATAAATAAATCAATCAATAATTTGACACAAAATATTGACTTAAAAACGAGTTTCTTGATTTAAAAACGAGTATTGCTTCTGCTAAAGAAAATAGTCTGTTCCGTCTCTGAACTGCGTCCATGGCAATGGTGTGTTAGTTAGCAGCGCCGTAGTCTCTTAACAAGAAATAACAGACCACATTCTACATTAGAACTCAACCAAGCCACGTAAAAACAAGCAAAACTAACCTAAGAAAACAACAACGCTATAAACATTGCTATAATGATGCCGATGCATGTAAATGCCCGACGACAGCGGAGGTGACTGTAGTGTGAAAACGACAGCGCTCCATCAGTTCTGGGAGATCCTGGTTCTGAGACACTTCATGGAAACCCTTTGGTTGAAGCATTTTTTTTTTTTTTTTGCTTTGTCCACTTACATCTGTCTTTGTTGACATCCGCCATGTGTGCGCAAACAGACTGGCCGGAAATGAACTTCGTCTTCTGACGTGTTGCTACCATAAAAGGGCATAAAACTTAATCGCAATTCATTATTTATTCGGCAAATAACGTTTCCATCAGCTTTTATCGCATTCGCCGTATATCGATCAAGATAAAATCCGATGAGACCGACGTATTTCATTTGAGTCGATTTTCATGAAATTTCATCGAATTTTACTGTTTCCATAAGGCATTTTTCATTCGATATCACTTAATTCGGATAAAAACGTGTCAATGGAACCATGGCTATAGACTTTCAAATTGTGGTTACAGGTACTTGACAAAGACATATAAACATGAGGGATTAAATACAAAAGACTAATGACAAGACAACCTATGAACAATGAACAGACGATTGACCAATGACAATGGCAGGATCACATGACAAACAAGGAATCACATGACAGACATGGAACATGACATGTACAAACCAAAACGTGACAGAGACAAGACCAAATTGTGACTCCTATTTGTCTGAACCACAGACATTTGTGTTTTTGCAACTATCTAAATTTATGTATCTGTATGCAGGGCGTTATTTATGCATTTTGTGACCCTCCAAGGTCAATAGACCCCAAACAAAACGATTAATCTGCAAAAAAAGAATGAGGAAATATCTGAGAACAGTTTAAAAAGATACTGTATATACAAATACATAAATCATCCTGCCTGCAGCAGAAATATCAGCACCTATTGTCGTCAAAGCTCGCCTCAATGAGGATGAAGAGTCCTGTAACTTCTCATTCCTGTAACTGCTTTCTCTGCATTTACTAATCACAAGCTTCAAACTGTTAGGAGACAAACACAAAGTACAATCAAACAGCAGTTCTAATGAATGTATTTATACATAAAAAACAAAGCAAACATTTACATTAATCCTCTTGTGGATTTATAGAAGCCTGAAAATATCAGGGCTTTTCTGCAATTTTGTAGATGAAAGGAAAGTTGTTTTTTTTTTTTTTTTTTTTTTTTTTTTGTAACTGGAAAAGCAGACAACATTTTGAACATGGAATTGTAAAAAAAAAAAAAAAAGAAAAATAAAAGAAAAACATAAATAAGAGCTAAGAAAAATGAAAGAGGAGAGCTAAGTGCAATATTTCTAGTTCCTAGTTGTTGTGTGTGTCATATTATAATGTAAGTATACATTGTCTTTAAAGTATGACGGCCTCAACACAAGGTTACTTCCACATATGAAAACAAGTCAAACAAGTCAACAAGTTGACACACTATGGACATAATCAGTTCTAATAGCACTTTACTTATGATCTCAATAAATGCTTAACTTTTTTTATTTTATTATTATTTTTTAACAGATAATAATATTCTGCTTTCAGTAACTCTCTGTAGTAATTTTGTTTCAACTGCTATCATGACACAGTTTGCCAACAACAGACAACATTACACTTGATGTTAGCGTCCACATATAAAATACATATTCAGGATAGTTTTGTGCTCTGTTTGTATTAAGAAACAATGCCCAGTTTCCATGTTTTACAGTACCATTCCCACACATACCACTCTGATCAGTGTTGCAAAATAAAGTTATAATTTTCTTCCATAACCTTCGAAAAGTTGCTTTTGAAAACAACATTTATAACATAATGAGTCCATGTTCTTCTCCAAAACTGTTCCTGGCATGGTAAACTGTGTTTGGCTGACATCCTTTTCAATCCCTCTAAGTGTGGGAAAGCCATTTTTCTCCTTTTCTTTAACTCACACACCCGTCTGTCCATTTTACCACAGAGGGCTTTATTAGAGTAATTTAGTGATGGAAGACTTGAGCAGAGTCAATGCGCATTTCATTTTGACACTGCAAGAATCTCAAGTGTTAATAACATGAATTAAATAGTCTATAAATACACATTAATAATAATAATAATAATTTAAAAAAGTCATTAGTTGTCACTGGGGCACTAGCCTTAAAGGTACAATTTTGTACCCTATCTCCCTAGTAAATAAGATTCACATTTCTCTCTTTGAGGGTACTGCCCCTTGACAAGCTGCTCTACCCCGAAATGTTTGTTTATTTATTTATTTATTTATTTATTTATTTGGTTTGAGATGTCATTTCACACAAATATATTACAATGAAGAAAAGACTAACGCAACTCCCAACTTTAAAGACGACTTTTTGTTATTTTCCTAAATCTAATAATTTGCAGTCATGTGAAAGTCTTTAAAGTGTATTGTCAACTGTTTCTTGAGTCGATTTGTAACCTGAAGAGGGCAAATTATTATAAAACCCAGAGGCTTAGCGTGGATAAATGAAATGGAAGTATCATGGGACTGTTCTACCTGTCTTAGCCTGCAGCTCATACACAGAGCCTGGCCTGATCTCTAATCTAGCCTGGGGATCAAATCTAGGCCTCCCTGGATGTTGATAGAGGGAAGAACAGATGCTCTCAGAGCCTAAGGCTCCTGTGTTTTCCATTCTTTGATCATTGTCTGTATTATGCTACCTGTTACAGACAGGTAACATGCAGGAACACACAAGCATATGGCACTGATAAATGAACAACACACACATAGAAACTACCTACATGTACACCCACCGTCCTCTACTAAAGAACACGAGCCCGTTCTCATGAAAGTTCGTATTTATAGCACAAATGTCATTTCTCGTGGCATTTATACGTTTTTGCGTGTATACGCATTTTTCGCGTGCATATGATACGCAATTTTTGGTGTATAATACGCACAAACTCCCCACCCCCTCCCCCCTAAACCTACCCCAGGGTTTTTTAGTGCATAGCACTAGTTTGGCGTATAAATGCCACGAGAAATGACATTTGTGGTATTGATACGCATTTTCATGAGACTGTGTTGAGAATACATCCAAAAAAATCAGCTAATACATAGGGGTCATATCTCATGTCCAGCTTATTAGCAGAGCAAATGAACAACTTATGCTGCTTTCATATGCAAAAAACAGCTCAGCACTGAGCTCTCTATGCTCTCTCTTTTAACAAGAAACTTTTATTATAATGCATTATTCAGTTAGGTGGGAGTTGAGGTTTATGGTGATAGCCTTCTGAGGGAAAAATCTCACCATGTGGTTTGAAGCTGTGGCCCGGCTTTCTGGTGGTTAAACTTCAAAGGAAGAGCAAAAATTCACACCAGGTTCTCTCGCTGAGGGGATTTATGTAAGCTGGAAAAAATAACAGAGAGGGGGATATTCTCTGTCCTGTGGCCTCAGATATGCATCACGGCAAAGTCTTTGTTCACATGATCTCTCGGCTCGGCTTGTTTGGCAGGTAACTGTCATTTACCAAGTGCTGGGGTAAAGTTCAGGTTTAGCATTAATAGGTGGGATTAAAGACTGACAATGACCGAGAACCCTGGAACAAAGCACGTGTAAGGTCCGCAAAGCTTTAGTCGTGTTGATGCTGCTGGAAATGTTGCTGAAATGTCACATGAGAACATTCTGTGTTATGCCGTGTGAAAAAGAAATGTTTCGCATTAAATTTGCACACTTGCTATCTACTTATATTCTTAAAAAAGGGTGTGTATATATATATATATATATATATATATATATATATGTATATATATATATATATATAAACTTTACATGCAGATTATACAATATGAATTAAAGAAAGGACAGTGCACTTTGTAAAAACGCCAAATAAAAAGTTGTAATGCTACATATTAAATATTGATAATGCCATTAATGGAAGAATTAGATATTAATAATTAATTTCATGCTTTAAAGATGCACACTTTTTAATGTGATGACTAACATACTAAAGCACATGTAAAGTACTTGATAATTGAAAAACAAAATCACATATACAGTGTTGAAGATTAAGCCAGAATTAGACCTTAGGTCAGTTAAGACATTGAAGTAGCTTTAATAGACATGCCTTAGGGAGAAAAAACGCTGGTGAGCATCTTGAGAGTTTAAAGAGATAAGCCGTGTTTCCACCGCAGGAACTTTCCCCAGGAACTAGGAACTTTGGGGTGGTGCTCGATGTGTTTACACCGCAGGAACCAGGGTCTAAATGAAGTTTAGAAAGTCAGAAAGTCCTTGCTGGTGAGGTAGTACTTTTTCAGAGTTCAGGAACTTTCGAGGTGGGACTTGTGGGCTGAACATGCTGATTGGTTCTTACCACGCTATTCTTTCTGCCCGATGGCGTGCGTTCGTCCCATCCATCTCACGGTCAATGTCCGCTGATAACAAACGTCTACTATTATATCTAGCATTACGAGCTTTCTGAATACGCTTTGGGTGCTCGTCTCTTTTCTGCCGTTTTGTTAATTACCTCGTTAGTAAACCAATCGCACACTAAAGCAGCACAGCTTGAATATCCTCCATTCAAAACTCAAAACAAACGCACAGGCTAGGAGGAGCATTCGCATGCAGTTCAACGTCACTACATATACCGGCACTTTAGTACGCAGTGTAAACGCAGTAAGCAAGCAGTCTGGAAAAAAAAAAAAAAGTTCCTGTGAAAAAAGTTCCTGGGACAAATATTTTCTGGTAATTGCGGTGGAAACGCGGCTATAGTTCTCCCAAAAATGAAAATGCTGTCATAATTTACTCAAACTCTTATTGTTACACGCCTGCATGAGTTTATATCTTCTGCTGGACACAAGAAAGATATTTTAAAGAATGTCATTAATCAAACAGTTGACATCATCCTTTGACTTTCATAGTAGGGACAAATACAATGGAAGCAATGGAGCCCATCAACGGTTTGATTACCAACATTCTTCAAAATATCGTCTTTTGTGTTCAACAAAAGTAAGGTGAGTAAACGATCACATCATTTTCATTTTTGGGTGAATAGCTATTTGCATTTAACATAATTTTAAATTGTAATATATTTTTACTGAAGTGCAAACAACATGCATTCAAGTGTCTGAAAATATTACAGTTCTATTAGCACTTAAATGGTTAGTTTACGCAAAAATGAAAATGATGTCAGTATTTACTCACTCTCATGTTGTTCCAACCCTGTAAGACCTTCGCTCATCTTCGGAACACGAATTAGGATATTTTTGATTAAATCTGAGAGATGGATCACTCCTGCATACTGGTCCATAGGCTTCTTGAGGGAATTAAACTGGCCTCGAAAAGTATTAAAGACATCGTTAAAAATAGTCCAAGCGACTACATTGGCTCTAATCTTAAGTTTATCAAACGACGAGAACACTTTCAACAAAAATTCACTTTCAACGAAAAAACAACAAAAATAACGACTTTATTTCAACTATTCAGTTCCTTCTCATTTCTAATTTTCGAGGCCAGCAAGTTTCATTCCCTCAAGAAGCCTATGGACTAGTATGCAGAAGTGATCCAGCTCTCAGAATTATTCAAAAATATCTTAATTTGTGTTCCAAAGATGAACAAAGGTCGGTAACGCTTCCTTTTACAGTACAGTACTTACAGTGTACTTACCTAGAAAGTACTGCTTATATAAAGTAAGTACATGGAACAGGTTTAGGGGTAGGTTCAGGGTTAGTACTAGTTATTACCCAGTAATTGTAGTTACTAAAATAAGTACATATTATTTACATAGGTAACTGGACTGTAAAAGGAAGCGTTACCCAAAGGTCTTATGGGGTTGGAACACTAAATACTGACAGAATTTTCATTTTTGGGTGAATTAACCTTTTAAGTATGCTAAAGTACTTTTTTCAGCAAGAGTAGACAGATTCATTGTAGTTTAAAGGTTGTTTTTTTAGCTTTTTAAATTTGACTGTGTTTACTTCCCACAGGTTAGTATTTTAGCATAGTTGTGCTGTACTTATGTTCTTACCTTCTTTAATATTTTTCTTCATCCTTCTTCCTATATCACTCTATTTCTGAAGCTCACCGCCCAATGGTTTCATAATGACTCCCGAACAAATTACAGTTAATTACAGTCATTCTAATCTACCTCAGTTTGACATACATGGCTGGACTGCAATATTCCCCGCCAATCACGCGCACACTTGCATACAATCACTAGATGGAAAACAGATCCACACATAAGTTGAAATTGTTCTCTCAAGAACACACATACACTAAACTATCCATAGGAAGGAGTTAGAAAAAGATAAAAGAAATGTTTGTGCCTGGAACAGTTGAGACTTATCTGCAATCCACTCCAACATGCTTTTTTGTCTCTTTTGGGAGTAGAATGTTAAAACAAAGAATTCCATCAGCCCTACACTTTAGTCTCACTCTTCGATTTCTTAGGGATGTTAGGAGAGACTAAGCATGAATAGGTAGCAGCTCTTATTGATACATCTGATTTGTAGCAAGAACACAAATACATACAGAGCACTTTTTAAACCTTTACCATGGAGACAACGATTCATCTGTAAAATTGTGTTTTTGAAATTCACAAAATCTGCAAGTGCACACATCCATGAAACATGACTATATACGCTCGTGCACACATCAAAAACATGTCATAATGAAATGACAGGTTTTTTAGTATTGATGTGGATTACATTGTGTGTGTGTAATTCTTTATGTAGGTTACCTCTTTAGAAAATTCCAGAAGACTATCATTCCTTTTACCTCCAGTCCTTTGAAGTAAAATTAAAACGATGGAAGGGAAAACAAGCACAGTGAATTTCTGCATATTAAATACACAATTGCGGGTTTCTCTCTCTTTTAACATTCCACTAATGATGAAACACTGTATTTTATGTCCCATATCAAAGGCATTCCACATCATATTAAAGTATCTCATATCAAGCTTCGGTTTGAGATGTTCTTTTACATATGCATGCGTGAAAATATGACATATTAACAGATGGTACACTTTCAAAAGCGGAGTATTTGACATACATGACATTTAAACATTGTACCTGAGTAAGCATTTGTCTTTCATCTCTCTTAGTTTATTGGATGAGATAATTATAGTATTGTGAGATGTTTCGTTTGGCAATGGTTCAGAGATGTGGTTGGCGGGACAGACGAAACTTTTTAAACTCAACCATGTTGCTAATGGAAGTTTAATTGTTAATGAGACGCTGAATCATCCACAAGGAATTCCATTGTTTGGACGCCGTGTGCTGTTTTTAAACAGATCTTGTGAAGTGAGAAAGACTTATGTGGAAACGGCTGCCAAAGATTCCAGCTCGAGCAGAAAGCCGGCATCCTTCAGGGAGTGTGTGTCTGGGTTACAGATCACATATTTTGATAACATCTCAGCGGTGTGTAATGACTGCCGAAAACATTGTAGCCAACATCTACAGGTGTTTTAACAAGGAACATGTGGCTTGGACGCTTCTTTAAACAACAGGATCCCATTCGAGCCATCTATCACCGTCTGGAAACTTGGCGGCCTGAATAGAAAACATACGTCGAGCTGAACATCGTGATTACCGCATTGTGAAAAGTTCACTGTGAAATAAGACAAATGATTCAATTGAAGATTCAATTTCTTGATTAATATCTCACAAGTATACAAAACAGCTCTCAGATTGCCATTTTTGCTTGAATAATTGGATTTTTGCTTCCTCTGTTCCTCGTGTCTCAAAGGCAAACTGACCCCTCAGTTCTTTTCCACCCCTGTTTGTGGCAAAGGTAAATCGAGGTCTCTCTTCATTCGCACAGATGCACAACACACACTTTGATGTGGAGGCTTGGTCCAGGCTTTGATCCACCTCAGCTTGGCTTAAATTAAACTACCTGAGCGCCTCTGGCAGGACACGGAAGATGCTCCGGGCTAACGCACAGGCTGGAGGAAAGACCTTGACCTGGAGACACACATCAGCCAGAACTGGCTGAATAACTCCTACTTTGGACCCTTGGGTTTAGAATGCATTTCATGGACATCTAGAATCCTCTTAGCTGGAGTAGAGATTGGCTGTTTCCTTTCTATAATTTGGAAAAATGAGTGGAGATCTTGATTTTATCTCCATTTTCAAAGCTTCAGTTTGCCTCAGTTCTTCCGATCCTCATTTCCCTCTTTTACTGTATTACCTTTCAGCTAAACTGTCAGCTCAGCAAAAGCCGCTTGCAATTACCCGTCCGTCATAACAGAAAGCAAAAGCTCTCTCATGCAACTTTCCATTCAGCTTGGAAAGTCGGAATTTCAAACTTCTGTCTTGGAAAAGTACATCAACAACTTTCAGTGACTGATCTTGTTGTTTGACATCATGAAAGCATATCCACAGCTAATGGTAAACAATTACGATTAAGCTAACAAAACACAAGTGAGTGAAGGATCCCATTCTTTACAGGATAGTAAAGCCTGTTTGCGAGATAGGTGTGTAAAACACTGCAAATGAGCCATTGGTCATTTTACACCTGCAAAACAAATGCTAGCACCGTTCAGCATCATTTATCCTCAGCAATTTGACGACATCTTAGCTGACAATCGATCACCTGCAAAGCAAATGGTTGCATTGCAATTTGTTTTGAGTTTTGGCAAATGGAACAGTAAAGTCAGTAATTTCAAGCAGGAAAATCTCCGTCCAATTTCAGCAGATATGGTGACATTATACTTGAATCATTCTAAATTATGGGCAATACATCATGAAATTATGTCAAATTTGTTTATTTATTTAAAATACAACAAGTTTGGGTCGGTAAGATTTTTGTTATGTTTTGAAAGAAGTCTCTTAGGACACCAAAGCGCTTTTAGCCAGCTGAAAATGCCGTGCTTTGGGCGCTTGAGAGCATTTTGGCAGCTGCAGCGTGTTTTTTTTTTTTTTTTTCGTCGAGACTTTTCGTTGCTATGATACAGAATACCCACAGCACAGTTTACTTGTAACTTGCATCCATTTCGCTTAGTTAGGTCTGCTAGTTAATGTCGTTGTACAGAAATAATGCTGTGACAGTTGGTCGGTGTGGTATTAGTCCCGTCCCTCCTCCACTGTGATTAGACAGTTGGGTAGAAACCGACAGTGATGAGCACTGCGTTTTATCCAAAGTTGAACATTTTTCAGCCGCTGGGCGCTCGGGCGCTCAGTTTTTGACGCTCGGTTTTTTCACGCCAGGCAGTGTGAAAAAAAGCTCAGCGCCTTGTTATGCTCATGGTGTTTAAAAAACGCGGCGCTCGTATTGAAAACAATTGAAAACATACGCTGAGGCACGTGGAAAACGTGTTGGTGGACACACGGCCTTATGCTCAGCTAGGCTGCATTTATTTAATCAAAAATGCAGTAGGCTAAACAGTTTTTACAATTTCAAAACTTAATGTATATTAAATTGTAATGTATTCAATTGAAAAGGATTAGCAGTAATTAGCAGTAATTAGCAGTAAAAAGGATTAGCTTGTATTCTGTGTCACATGATCCTTTAGAAAGCATTCTGATAATCTGATTGGTTGCTTAAATATGTTGTTTTATTATTATCAATGGTGAAAACCTAAAACTTTAATGTATACAAAATATATTTAATAAATCCATTTAAAATAAGAATATAATATTAATAAATGTTAAGTGATGCAATCTAGAATATCAGTAAGATATTTAAATTTTAGTTTGTGATGCTTAGACCTTCTATTGATCAAACACCCTTTCTCTATACAAATATGCAGGTCAGAGCATTTGCATGGCAGTGATTGGAACACAAAGTCTAGTATCTAGTATAGGCAGAATGCACCTCTAACACGCTATCTGTCAGTGTGCCACACCTGTGCTTCTCTAGGACCAAACCCAAGTCTAACCTCAACTCAAATGAGCAATGCAACCACAAGCACTCTACAATGCCTGGCATACCACAGCATATCATCACAATGGCTGTATCATACATGTATGAACAACTTGAGGATAGTTTCCATCCCTCTCATTATCTTTCTTTATTTAGTTCAGCCCTAAATACCATTAACAGTTCAGACACAATAACACTGTTTTATGGCATTCTCTTGTTCAAATGCCTTTTTGTTGGTATTGTTATCTTCTTCCTCTCTTTCTCTTTTGTCTCTAATCTTCACAAAGAGTCAGGTAAGATCTTATGAGGTCATAAGTAGTGTGAGAAACAGAAGGTTTCCAACAGTCAAGTCCCTCAAGACTTCCCCTTCAACATCAGGTCGATGTTGTTGAAGTGAACTGAGAAAACAGTGTGTAAAATATGCATGTGTGTGTGTGTTCTGATGACTAGTCTGTATGATCAAGATGAGGCAGTGAGGTAGGATGCCAGACTCAACAGACTTAATATTAAACTTACTTTTACTTCTTAAAAAAAAAAAAAAAAAAAACAATCTGAGGATTTGACCTCTTTGGCAATGCTTGCACTGCCTGAACATGTCTTTAGTTTAGGCGTATGGATATTTGGACCAAACTGACAGACTTTGCTGGACAGGATTTCCAGGATAATCACATCTAATATGGCATAACATGCACGATGATTAATAATATCGGATGAAAAATAATATTAATTTAGCCAGTACATTTTTATTTATGAATACTTTATAAATTATTTTACTTATTATTCAAGTAAGATGTAATTTATATATATATATATATATATATATATATATATATATATATATATATATATATATATATATATATATATATATATATATATATATATATATATATATATGTATATATGTATATGTATATGTATATGTATATGTATATATATATATATATATATATATATATATATATATATATATATATATATATATATATATATATATATGTATATGTATATATATATATATATGTATATATATATATATATATGTATATGTATATATATATATATATATATATGTATATATATATATATATATATATGTATGTATGTATATATATATATATATATATATATATATATATATATATATATATATATATATATATATATAGATAGATAGATAGATAGATAGATAGATAGATAGATAGATAGATAGATATAGATACTTACTGTGTAGATAACTAATATAATATATATATATATATGTATATATATATATATATATATATATATATATATATATATATATATATATATATATATATATATATAATCTTACTTGAATAAGTAAAATAATTATATATAAAAATATTATTGTTATTAGTATTCAGGTATCATGTGTTAAATTTAGAAAAAAAAAACATACAGTAATATTTATAATGTTACAAAATATTTCTATTTTAAATAAACTGCTGTCTAGAAAAGAAAAAAATGTGTCACAGTTTCCACAAAAATATTAAGTAGCACAACTATTTTGAAAACACACACACACATACACCATAGACTTATATATTTTTATACAGTCCTTAAATGGTATTTGAATCCCCGACCATACCCCTGAATGTACTGTACATCTGTTATTTTGACATAAATAATTGATGATATTATATGATATGATAAGCCAAACCCACACACAATCAAATATTTCTGGTATTGTCATCCTTGTGTGGACATTTTGTCACCACAAAGTAGATTTTACCAGGACCACACAAACACACACACACTTAACCAGGCCCGGATTAAGAGGACTTTGGGCCCTGGGGCTATAGCAACACCAAGGGCCCCCTTTCATCTGATTGCCACTCCACAGTCTTTTACCACAATAAATATATATTTTAATTTTTTTATTGTTATTTCTTCTGCTGAACACAAAAGAAGATATTTTAAAGAATGTTGGTAACCAGACAGTTGATGTCACCCATTGACTTACATAAGAAAAAAATATTTTAAGTCAATGACTACCATAAACTGTCTGGTTACCAACACTATATAAAATATCTACTTTTCTGTTCAGCATAAGAAAGAAATTCTTTTAGTTTGAACAACATTGGGGTGACAGAATTTTTATTTTTTGGATGAACTTTCCTTTTACATTTCCTTTTCTGTCTTACAGTAAATAGTCCTTTTTTCTAGCTTTAGCAGAGTTGCATTCCAGGGACATCCGTGTTAGATGGTTCAGTCTTTCTTGTACCATTATTGACCGCAATTGAGATTTAATGAAAGATAATTTTGAATCTGTAAAAAAAAAAAACATTTACACTGCATTTACAATTACATAAATTATATGATTGTTATTTTATTTAATAATTAAATATAAAATGATATCTACTTTTTCATTGAAGGGTAGGCTACTTTATGAAACCAAAACTAACAGTAGGTGGCGGCAATTCTGTCTTAATAAGCGAGTCATTCATTCAACCGATTTGTTCAAACAGCTGTTTGATTCATCGACGAAGCAAACGAGGAGTCATTTAAAAGGAAACCATTCGTTCAAAACGCGGATTCAGTAACGAATCTCCACTATCAGTTTCAGAGATTATTTCTGCTGTGGTTTCATTTTGGGATTTTCATCGGCAAAGTGACGATAAACTAAAACGTAACTCTAAATGTTAACTTAATGGCCTTGGATATTAGACCTTGATGTTCGTCAAAAAAAAAAAAAAAAAAAAAAAAACAGTAATTCTGCCGGTGTTTTTCACCACGAGTGAGTGGTGGGAGAAAAAACACTGACATTCTGGATTCAGGCTGCAATAAATCATCGACGACTAGCCCCTATAAACATTTGAAAACGACTCCACGAGAAACAATTACCATCCAAATAGTGCTTAACTCATTAACTTCTGCTGCTTCTCTTGCTTACCTCGACGTGCACGCGATCGGTGACGACGCAGGAGCGTGAAGATAACGGGCTGCTGCCGCTGCACTCTTCCACGGACACGGATGAAAGTGAACCAAAGTATTTCGTTAGTTTAGGAATTTTTGCATCCCTTTTCTGGCGCAAATTGTAGAGTTATTTTGATTCAGCGGTGAATTATGACAGTCAGGCACATTTTCCAATAACTTCTTGTTGTTTTATTATACACAAATCAACCACCTATGATTTGACAATCTCATTTTCTCCAGCCAATCACGGGCCCCTAATCCGCGGGCCTGGGGCTTCAGCCGCCTAGCCCTTATGTTAATCTCGGCCCTGCACTTAACATGCTGAACACACACTCTTGTCATGTTGCACTGTCATGAGGCTTTTAGTTCAGTTTCTCTCTCCACAGCATTGTGATGAATCTAGTTTGGGTTCGACTTGCTCAGAAGGCGGGTTCAGGCAAGGGCTCTCGTTACAATACATTTATTTAAGCATAATCAGGGCATTAGCTGGGTGTGGTGCATTCTGGGCTGTTAAAAATGAACAGAATTGAGGAAAAGACTTTGTCTATAATAAATACAACTTTCTCATGTATTGATGAAATATCACTTAGAAGAAACTGACTCTGATGACTTAAGGAGAAAGATGGAGAGAGAGAGAGCTCTGCAGCACAAAGCTCCAGTGTCTAGAGACTCCAGGCAAGCGTTTATGTGTGTGTTTCCAACTGTGTGTGTGTGTGTGTGTGTGTGTGCGCGCGTGTCTGCAGCATACTGATGTGCCGAGCGGAGCGCAGGATGAGGGAGGAGGAGAGAAAGAGAAAATGTGTTGCCCGGGGCAGTGTCTCTCCGTCTTATTCTTCTCTGCTCGTGAAGAGAGGACACAGCATGTTATTTTTTAAATTCTTCATCAAATTATGAACAAGATTAACCTCTTCCTGTAAACCGAGTGGAGAGGTGGAGTTTCCAGTGTGCATGTGCGTGTGTGTGTGGGTACACACACATGCAGGCTTGCGTGCCAGCGTTAACTGGGTGTGAAATTATTTGCTGAAAAGACATTTATAAGCATATTTCTGTTTTGAAGGAAACCATATTTCGTCACAGGCTGGCTGAGGGAGTCATAGTGTAGGACTGAATGCTGAATGGACTCGTATTGATATATGTATGTGCTGAACCCAGAAGCCGTGAACCTTGTTTTTGTCATTTTTTGCACACTGCAGTACCACACAAACCTTCTCCAAACTCTCGCTCTCTCTTCTGCATTATTCAGTTTTGTTCTTTTCCTCCTCCCTCATTGTTACGACCCCCCAAAAACAAAGATGGAACAAGATCTGTATTGCAGAGAAGATTCAGAAAGACTGAGATATTTTTGCTTTATATTTCAAGCGTTTTATTGTGCTGCAGATGTCTAGGGGATATAATAGCACGTCATTTGATTCTTACTGTCTCTGTCTCTCTGCATCTTTCTGTTGTAGAATCTATAGATAATCTTTACACAATCTGCACTCTTCACTTGCGTTCTCCCTCAAGGTTTATGACTCAAATGGCAATGCTATTCAACTGTGCCCGGCGAGGAGTGTGAGCAATGAGCACTTTTTCAGGGGCTCATCTATGTCCGTGTGTGTGTAGTTTCAGCAGCAATTCTGCTAAACAATTACACTTCCCACAATTTCCCCATATGATGTATTCAAAATACAGAAAATGAATGTAATATTTTGTGTTAAGGAGAAAAAAACAAGCTTATCTTCCTTAATCTGCGTATCAAGCTTCTGTTCCACAGCTTGGCGAATTGTTTTCAAATAAATTATGTCTGTTTCATCCTTTTTTATTATATTTTCTGCGTAATCGGTATAATCCATCTGACCCATATTAGATATCCAAATTTAATATGATTTAAATTCAATTCGAATTTGTTGCAAAATAATCAAAAGGGAACAGATGAGGTTGACCAGATTGGCTTTATGGAGATGACAAATCATGTTTCTTTGGAAATTCCTGAGCAGATTTGTGTTGGGTTTTAACCTTTATTTATGCTGCAATAAAATGATAAAACAGAGGTAAATCATAGACTTGCAATCGGCTGTGGAAACACATTTTGAATAGGTCAGAGATTGAGAATGATGAATGCACCATTTGTATTGAGTCTCACTAAAATGCTCTCTTTATAAATAAAAGTGGGCGTAATTTGCAAACAGCAACTGAGAGTTGCACATCAAAATGTGACATTGTCAGTCAATGAATAAATAAGAACATATTATTTATATCAAGTAAATGTCAGAACGTTTTCATCATGATATTCCTATCTTTGCTTCCATCAATTTAACTTTTCAAAATTTCAGCGATTTCTTTCAGTCTCGATTTTACCTCTTACATTATTAACATGATACCTGTACATCATGCTTTATATTTTGGAACAGTTCAAGGTAACAGTTTATTTTTCAGTGTCCTTGTTACACATTATGTAACCTAGTAATAACTTAGTAATAACAGTAAAATATGTGGTTACACTTTTTATGTGGTGTCATTGTACAGTAATTATATATTTAAGATAATATATATATAGTAATAAGAAAGTAGCATGTACTTACTAAAGGTTAGGGTCTGATTTGGTTAAGGGGTTACTTGCATGTAATTATACTGTTATTACTATGGTAAGTAGATGTAACATATGTGACATGTGCCATATACTGACAGTTAAGGTTTACTACAGGGAAAAACCTAAATTAACTTTGTTATTATTATTTTACCTTTAATTATATCAGCATTATAAAATCTACTTCAGGCACGTTTCGAGTTATCCCAGTGGTGTTCCTTATCATCTTGTTGTTGAATTGCTTTTAGCTTAATTAATTGGTTTGATTTTTCTTTCTAAAAATATGTAAATCCATTTAAGTTTACTCAGTGAGTATCTATGGTAACTAAAGAGGACTAGTGGTAACTGGGATTTGTTTTCCCCTAAGCTAAACCACGGCCTCAGTATAATGCATTGCCGACTGTATTCTGAGCATCACGCGATTTACAACTAATCAATGGAAAGCAGAGGTACGATAGTTTTTTTCGGACATCCAATGTGGGTTACACAAAGCACTGCAAAAGGATCAACAGGCCAACAAAATAAATCAAAATTCAATCATATCCGTTCTTTAGTTTTTTCATAGCGATCAACACTTGATGCATCCCAATCTAAGCCATAGTTTTTCTGTGGCCTGCTTTAATAATCCATGCACATCTGGTCTATCTCTTCATCTTTTTCTTATATTTAAATGTGTCACATTTTCAGAAGTCAACATTACCGGTTTTTATTGCCATTTCACACAGCACACTTACGCAATAGAGGTGCTGAGTGTGCGCCGGTGATTTTGTGTGTGCGAGTCTGTGTTCGTTCCCTCTCGCACAGCTCCCTTTCCGCTCGTTATTAATTCATTGTCCGAATCTGGATCCTCATGACAGTAATGGTGCTATTAACCAGGCCTTCTGCTGAGCTAGCACCTCTCCCTCCATCTCTCACCCTCTCTTCCTCTCTCTGTCTACATCCATTCGTTCATTCCTATACAGGGCCAGGTATTACTGGAAGAAATAGGATTTTTTTTCAATTTGCTGCTTTTAAAAGATGGGTAGGGAGAAAATGAGGAAAATTAGGTGGATGGACACACTCTCAACATGGATATAGTTTAGGAGTGTAGGTAGGGAGTGATTTGTTGCCTGTGGTCTGGGGAGGAGCTGCGTTCCCGGCTGTGAGCTATTAACACTTCCAGAACATTCTCTAGGGGAGATGCATTATGCCCTTAGGGATTAACATATTATACATACTCTAGCCCATATATCCACATGCTATATAACCAAACTGACTACTGTGTGTGTGTGTATTGGAAAGGGAGATAAATAGAAACAGAGCAAGGCGGATCTATCTGTGCCATTTGTAGTTGTATACAGACACATACTGTATGAATGTCGCTCATCGTTTTTACCACCAGCAAATTGCACAATTTATCAAAATAAAACTGAAAGCATGAGATGTCTCAGTGTGATTATCAGATCACAAATGATGCGATTAAATAAATACATGAGCTGCGCATTTCAGCATGAAGCGCAGCACTGTTTTCTTTTACATGTGAGCTGCTCATTATTCATTGTTTTTTAGTGTATCGGAGTGAATCAGTTTACAGTACATGCTGCTCCACATGAACTCTGAATTTGGGTTGCTAAATATGTGTTTTTGGGAATGACAAACATCTCCACAACCCTTTAATGACACAAGCCATCTACTTGTCAATCGAATTATCTGAAGTTCGGTTAAAAAACACATGCGAATAAAGCTGGTGAAAGTGTGTTTCCATCAAACGACTTTACAGCGAATAAAAACCTGTACGTAATGACGTCACATGCTGTTTTGCGATCAAATTGGTATATCGAATTCCAATGTATGTTTACGTTCATTTTCGCACTGAATCGAACAACATTCAAGCAAACTTTTGCGAACAAAGTTTTGTCAGACAAAACGGATCGCGCCATCTACCAACAAATGATCAAGTATTTCACAAGTTGAAGCCTAATAATGCTATACCGGTATGTGCCAGCTGATAGCGACAGTATGGGATAATGTATGCGAGGCGGTTGTTGAAGGGGTTGTATTCGCTATAACAACCGCCTTGCTATATTATCCTGCTTATTACATATAAATCAACCAAATAAATAAATAAATAAATCATTTGACACAAAATATTGACTTAAAAACGAGTTTCTTGATTTAAAAACGAGTATTGCTTCTGCTAAAGAAATAGTCTGTTCCGTCTCTTGAACTGCGTAAAGGCAACCGTGTGTTATAGCAGCGCCGCGGTCTGTTAACCAGAAATAACAGACCACATTAGAACTCAATCAAGCCACGTAAAAACAAGCAAAACTAACCTAAGAAAAAAACGACGCTATAAACATTGCTATGATGATGCCGATGCACGACGACAGCGGTGGTGACTGTTGTGTGGGAACGACAGCACTCCATCAGTTCTGGGAGATCGTGGTTCATGGAACCCTTTGGTTGAAGAATTTTTTTTTTTTTTTGCTTTGTCCACTTACATCTGTCTTTGTTGACATCCGCCATGTGTGCGCAAACAGACTGGCCGGAAATGAACTCGTCTTCTGACGTGTTGCAACCATAAAAGGTCATAAAACTTAATCGCAATTCATTATTTATTCGGCAAATAATGTTTCCATCAGCTTTTATCGCATTAGCCGTATATCGATCAAGAGAAAATCTGAATGAGACCGATCATATTTCATTTGAGTCGATTTTCATGAAATTTCATCAAATTTTACTGTTTGAATAAGGCATTTTTTATTCGATATCACTTAATTCGGATAAAAACGTGTCGATGGAAACATGGCTACACACTTATAAACTGTCTGTAATCGACAAAAGAGACGCTAGAGAAATTGATCGAAAATTGCACAATTATTTACGAAGAAACTGCAAAATACACTTTGAATTAAATACAGAATTTTGAAGTAAAGACTAAAATAGGATTTTCTTGTATCATTGATTTATTTAACTCCAAACTCTCCACTTCCAAAGTTTCTTCATACTTTGAGTTCCCGCTGAGTCTGCCAGGAAGGAAAATTGGTTTTGAAAATATCATCACATGACTTTGTACATTCAAGTGTTCCTCAATGCCAAGCCCGTTCTCATCCCAAGGTGTCATATACTGACGCTTTTGACAATGCATATACATCCGACGCACATGGCACCCTTTAGCGTCAATATGAGACGCAGATAGATATGGGCCAGAAGGCGCCTTATAGTGGTCTAACCTAACCCTACCCCAGACCTAAACCTACCCATAACGGAAGCATCTCATGTTGACGCTGAAGGGTGCCATGTGCGGTGGATGTATATGCTTTGTCAAAAGAGTCACTGTATATGACGCCTTGGGATGAGAATGAGTTGCAATGTCATATACTGGCAGCAGTAGCAGTCATATTGTAGTTAAATAATTAAAGGGCACCTATTATGCCCATTTTCACAAGATTTAAAATAAGTCTCTGATGTCTCCAGTGTGTGTAGGTGAAGTTTTAGCTTTTTCTTTTAAATTGTCACTTTTTGGGGCTCAAAAAAAAAAAAAAAAACGTTTTAGTGTGTATTCCTTTAAATGCAAATGAGCTGTTGCTGCTGGCACAGAGGGCGGAGCCTCACAAGCTAGTGCTCAGTAGCGGCCCTTTAAAGTTACACTGTGTAACCCTTTTAGTTTATTCTTAGCTAAAAATACTTAGTTCTTTCAAAAATATATGTGCTCATTAATGTATATTTACTTCGTTCAAGTAATAAAGTATTCTCGTGAGTGTATAATATGCCATTGAAAATACATACGGGTAAGGGGTTCTAATGTCGGTCGCCATGTTGCCCCTCCATCTTGAAAGTACATTAGCTAAAGAGGGACATACCCGTTAATTCAAGCTTCGCCTTTCGTGTTTACGTTCTAGTAGACTTGTAGTCAAGACCGCCTGAAACCGACACAAGACACTACCAAGACCAGAGGGTATCGAGACCAAGACAAGACCAAGAAGCCAAGACCAAGACAGACCAAGTCGAGACCAAGACTGAGACCAAGTTCGAGACCAAGACCGAGACCAAAAAAGCAGACTAGTGTTGTTGAAGCAAAGCAATAACTTGTAAGATTTTGTTTTGCATTGCCTGTCTAACTCTTCCGATTTCGAAGTCTCCAAATGAAGACTCGAGACCAAGACCGAGAGGTCCGAGACCAAGACAAGACCAAAGACCGTCAAGACCGTGACAAGACCGAGACCACGTAAAAGTGGTCTCGAGACTGGTCTCGAGACCAAGACCGGTCTCGAGACATACATCACTACGTTTGAGTTAACACTCATGGACGAGGTCAAACTGGAAGCCATGTTAATCTTGGCCTACATTGGCCACCGTAGGAGTTAAAACGAAATCGGAATTGAGAGGAACAGAAACTAATATTCACTGGATGGTCACATACCTTTTCACCGCTAGATGGGGGTAAAAATCACACAGTGTAGCTTTAAGTTTTTTTCTGTTTGTTTGAGGTATTGAGAAAAGAGCAAAGAGTTCATTTGAGGCACGGGAAGCTTATAACGGTGTGTTTTGGACTGTCATTTGATTGAGATGAGATGCATTTGGAATATCAATCATTTCCTCTTTTACACAGAAGCACCCACCCCTAAAATTAATTCAGAGAACCACCATTTTCTCCTCATTCAACCCTGGTCAACCGTGACCAACTCGTTGAAATAAACTGCCATTTTGTTCACTTTTATAAAGAAGAAATTGTTTTATGTTCTTCATCCT
Source organism: Hybognathus amarus (assembly GCA_030378365.1). Classification (NCBI taxonomy): domain Eukaryota; kingdom Metazoa; phylum Chordata; class Actinopteri; order Cypriniformes; family Leuciscidae; genus Hybognathus; species Hybognathus amarus. Next base: position 143,595 of record JAQIUQ010005637.1, on the reverse strand, counting down.
CTCTGTGAAAAAGAAACCGAAGGCCTTTTGGTCCTATAGGCTAGATGTGGGAAGAATATTGAATCCATCAATTATTTCCTTTTCCTTTGAACATAATTCTTGTCATCATTCATCAAATGTCTAAAAGCTGTCTAATATTATGGTCAGTTTTCTACTGAAACTACTCCAAAAGAACATCTACAGTACAGTTTTGTGTGTGTGTGAGAGAGTCTGTTTGTGCCTTTGCATGTGTGTGTGAGTGTTTTGAGCTTGGAAACCAGAGAAGCAGGTTATTTTCCTTTGGCAGAGGAGATGAATCATATTCCTACTGTCATCACAGCAGTCAAATATCAAAGTCCGCTTAACATCAATCACTTCCTGGAGTGGGCAGGAGAGCTGCCACGTCTCAGCCTATCAGACGGCTGTTTTCATGCAGCTATGGATTAACCTCCGCCTACCATATCTCAGTGGCTGAGGTAAATATATTTGTGTGTAAATCTAAATCTCAATGCGTGTTGTGTGAATGTATATCCCTGTGCTCCTTGCATGCACACGTGTTTGTGCAGTCCCCAATAATACCCACACACACACCCAAAGAAACACACACACAACACATTGATTATTATTCTGTTCAACACCTACATTGCCCCAGTGCGAATAGAAGGCTGTGGAGGAATGGAGTCTATGAAATGAGACCGCGCAACCGTGTGTTTGTGTGAGGGAGTGTGTGCGCATGACCATTATTTCCTCCACAGAATAAAACGAGCATTTTAACATGATGCTAATCAATTTATTTATTAGATTTATTTTTAGAATAGGTCTCCCCATATTTAGAAAGCTTAATAATTAATATTAGAGTACAATAACCACCTCCCGAAGAGAAAATAAATAAATAAATAATTAGGTCCCTTGAATATCTCAGTTGTTTCTACTAGACAGCGATGCAGAGCAGGGAAGTAGAGACTTTTTCACTCTGTATGATACTCATTATGTTATATTGTTATACAATTGTGTTGCTCAATAGATATTTTTAACATAAAATAAAATACATTTATTTATTAAAAATAAAATGAATGTGTCTTTAGTTGATTGATTAATTTACAGTACACAATAAAATATATAATGCCTAAAATTGTCTCAATTGTTTCAGTGTTTTTATTGCTAGCAAAAATTATAAAGCAAATATAAATATGTATTATTTCCTTGATTAACAGATCTACTGAAATAGATAAATGGACACACTAAAATGACTCAAACTAATACTAAATAAAAAAAATATATATATATATATATATATATATATATATATATATATATATATATATATATATATATATAAACAAACAATTTAAAAAAATAAATAAATACAATTTTAGCTAGCTAAAATTATAAAGCAAATATAAATATGTATTATTTCCTTGATTAACAGATCTACTGAAATAGATAAATGGACACACTAAAATGACTCAAACTAATACTTAAATAAGAACAAAATTAAAATATAAAAAAAGCATTTTTATTTCCTTTCAAGAAACATCTGGCTCTATATAAAGCACATAAGTATGAAGGAGCAACCTCTGCGCAGTGCTGTTTACCTCAGAGATATTACATGCAACTTTGTAACACATGCAACTTTTGTCCCCCAGTTTTACAATGTTATTATAGATGTTTACCCATGAATATAAAGAGTATCTTGTGGTTTACCATTTTATGTTTTCCACCTTTACACTTTCCTGTCATCCCTCACTTGTTTTTGCCTCCCTCTTGCCCTCTGTGTTTTTAGCAGTCGATAATGAGAATTGCTCTGTTGGCTGCATGGATTAGTCCTCTCTCCCTTAGGGTGCAGGGTTGTTTGTTTGAAGGCACCGTGGCGTCGAGTGAAACGGCTATGCTACACACCTACACACTACATTCGTTTAGCCTACGTCTCACTCTATAAGTCGTAATTCTCCTGAATAGGTTCCGTTGCTTCCTCCTAGATTTGGCAGCTGATTGAAGCATTAGCTCGATGCAGAAGCTTTGAATAAAATGGTGCGCGTAGCTTGTTGTAGTGTTTGGGTCAAAGCAATCAATACCCACACACACATGTGCCAACACAAACACACACACATCATTTCCCAATCAATAGCATTAAAAGGAGTATCCAGCCTCTCTGCCTCCTCCCAAAGAGGCTCAGCTTTCTCCAGCTCATGCTTTATTAAAGAGCTCTAATTATGCACCCCTTATTCTTTATGTTCCCTCTCTTGTTTTCAGCCCCCTTTTTCTCTCTTCCTCTGTTTGCTTTTCTGTTTAGGTCTGGTATCAATGCGTAATGATCAAAGATTGAACAGGGACATCTGTGAGTGTCTACTTAATCAGTGATCCTGATACACACATCACTACAACCCACACACATGCAATGTGTGATGATTGCGGCTAAAAAAGCAGGAGGAACCAGGATCCAAATGCAGCACAACTTTATTAAATAAACGCCAGACTAGACTCAGACTAAGGAACGGAACAGAACAGAACAACCATCATCACGCTAAGAAAAACAAGAACTCACAAAGATAGGGCTGAAACACAGGGCTTAAATACAAGGGACAAGCGAGCTAGACAAAATGACAATGGGCGTAGTTAGTCAGAAACACCTGGGATAACTAGACAACACAGGGAACTGCTGAAAATGTCAAGACACAAAACCCACACCCTTCCGGCTGCCACACCCTCTGTACGGGCATACGTGACGAGAACCGTCTTTGGCTGGGCATACGTGACGGGAACCGTCTCTGAACAGGCATACGTGACGAGAACCGTCTCTGGCTGGGCATACGTGACGTCTTTGGCTGGGCATACGTGACGAGAACTGTCTGTGGCTGGGCATACGTGACAGGAACCGTCTCTGGACGGGCATACGTGACGAGAACTGTCTTTGACTGGGCATACGTGACGAGAACCGTCTGTGGCTAGGCATACGTGACGAGAACCGTCTTTGGCTGGGCATACGTGACAAGAACCGTCTCTGGCCGGGCATACGCTGACGAGAACCGCCTTTGGCTGGGCATACGTGACGAGAACCGTCTCTGGCTGGGCATTCGTGACGAGAACCGTCTTTGACTGGGCATACGTGACGAGAACCGTCTCTTGACTGGGCATACGTGACGAGAACCCTGTCAGGCCAGGCATACGTGACAAGAACCATCTCTGTACGGGCATACGTGACGAGAACCACCTTTGGCTGGGCATACGTGACGAGAACTGTCTGTGGCTGGGCATACGTGACGGGAACCATCTCTGAACGGGCATACGTGACGAGAACCGTCTCTGGATGGGCATACATGACGAGAACCGTCTTTGACTGAGCATACGTGTCGAGAACCGTGTCGGGCCAGGCATACGTGACGAGAACCGTCTTTGGCTGGGCATACGTGACGGGAACCGTCTCTGTCTGGGCATACATGATGAGAACCGTCTCTGGCTGGGCATACGTGACGAGAACCCTGTCGGGCCAGGCATACGTGACGAGAACCGTCTCTGTACGGGCATACGTGACGAGAACCATCTTTGGCTGGGCATACGTGACGAGAACTGTCTTTGACTGAGCATACGTGACAGGAACCGTCTCTGACCAGGGCATACGTGACGAGAACCGTCTCTGGACGGGCATACGTGACGAGAACTGTCTTTGACTGGGCATACGTGACGAGAACCGTCTGTGGCTAGGCACACGTGACGAGAACCGTCTTTGGCTGGGCATTCGTGACGAGAACCGTCTCTGGCTGGGCATTCGTGACGAGAACCGTCTTTGGCTGGGCATACATGACGAGAACCGTCTCTGACTGGGCATACGTGACGAGAACCGTCTCTGACCAGGGCATACGTGACGGGAACCGTCTCTGACCAGGGCATACGTGACGAGAACCGTCTCTGGACGGGCATGCATGACGAGAACTGTCTTTGGACTGGGCATACGTGACGAGAACCGTCTCTGGCCAGGGCATCGATGACGAGAACCGTCTCTGACTGGGCATACGTGACGAGAACCGCCTTTGACTGGGCATGCGTGACGAGAACCGTCTCTGGCTGGGCATACGGTGGCGGAGAAACCGTCTCTGGCTGGGCATACGTGACGAGAACCGTCTTTGACTGGGCATACGCTGACGAGAACCGCCTTTGGCTGGGCATACGTGACGAGAACCGTCTCTGGCTGGGCATACGTGACGAGAACCGTCTCTGGCTGGGCATACGTGACGAGAACCGTCTCTGGCTGGGCATTCGTGACGAGAACCGTCTTTGGCTGGGCATACATGACGAGAACCGTCTCTGACTGGGCAGATGTGCACGAGAACCGTCTTTGGCTGGGCATACGTGACGAGAACCATCTTTGGCTAGGCATACGTGACGAGAACTGTGTCGGGCCAGGCATACGTGACGAGAACCGTCTTTGGCTGAGCATACGTGACGAGAACCCTGTCGGGCCAGGCACACGTGGCGAGAACCGTCTTTGGCTGGGCATACGTGACGAGAACCGTCTCTGACTGGGCATACGTGACGAGAACCGTCTTTGGCTGGGCATACGTGACGAGAACCGTCTCTGGCTGGGCATACGTGACGAGAACCGTCTCTGGCTGGACATACGTGACGAGAACCGTCTCTGGCTGGGCATCCGTGACGAGAACCGTCTTTGGCTGGGCATACATGACGAGAACCGTCTCTGACTGGGCATACGTGACGAGAACCGTCTTTGGCTGGGCATACGTGACGAGAACCATCTTTGGCTAGGCATACGTGACGAGAACTGTGTCGGGCCAGGCATACGTGACGAGAACCGTCTTTGGCTGAGCATACGTGACGGAGAACCCTGTCGGGCCAGGCATACGTGACGAGAACCGTCTCTGACTGGGCATGACGTGACGAGAACCGTCTTTGGCTGGGCATACGTGACGAGAACCATCTTTGGCTGGGCATACGTGACGGAGAACCGTGTCGGGCCAGGCATACGTGACGAGAACCGTCTTTGGCTGAGCATACGTGACGAGAACCGTCTTTGGCTGGGCATACGTGACGAGAACGTCTCTGGCTGGGCATACGTGACGAGAACCCTGTCGGGCCAGGCATACGTGGCGAGAACCGTCTCTGTACGGGCATACATGACGAGAACCGTCTCTGGACGGGCATACGTGACGAGAACTGTCTCTGGACTGACATACGTGACGAGAACTGTCTGTGGCTGGGCAAACGTGACGAGAACTGTCTGTGGCTGGGCATACGTGACGAGAACCGTCTTTGGCTGGGCATACGTGACGAGAACCGTCTTTGGCTGGGCATACGTGACGAGAACCGTCTCTGGCCGGGCATACGTGACGAGAACCGTCTGTGGCTGGGCATACATGACGAGAACCCTGTCGGGCCAGGCATACGTGATGAGAACCGTCTCTGTACGGGCATACAGTGCGGCAGGCACGTTGTGAAGCTCAGGCTCGGCAGGGTTGACATTAAGCTTAGGCTCGGCAGAAGTGGCGTAAGCCGTCTCTGGCTCGGCAGAAGTCTTTTTTGCCATTCGCACTGATATCAGTGGTGGATCAGTCATGCTGGATATCATCCTAGGAAGCCTACGGAGCAATCTGGTGGCAGGGCTCGCTGACTTTTCCCCTGTGAGTTCCACTGAAATACTCACTGGCACGACAGGCATGAGTCGATGCATAGGTTCAGCAGTATAGACGTGGAAAAAAGGTTCAGTGGGAAGAGACGGTAAATGATACGGAGAAAACTTTAAACTGGGTGAAGATGATGACGAGGGCTCTGGGGGTACTGTGAGCTTGTGAGGTGTTGTGCAAGCCAAGCCACAGTAGATAAGAAATTGCCAAGTTTTTCCCACCTTTTCTCCATTATGGTGCATTTGAGGATGAATTGTTTCCTTGGAAATGACCAGAAGCCCAATAAACAACCTTGCTTGTTTGTCCTGCATACAACCTCAGGTTTAACAGTTTTTCGGCTATCTTAAGCCTTATTTTGGAATAAATTACTCTCTTAATTCAAATGGTCCACGTATAATTCCCCTCATAATTTAGGGTAAAAATAGAGTCGACTTGACTTTGAGTTTCATTTGTAGTCTATCGTAACGTGCTATTTTACACTCGTTTTAGTCAGAGTATAGCCCAGTGACACAAACCATGGAAGCCAGGTCGGGGGTTATTTTATGTTTGCTTTGATTTGTTTGTCGTCATGTAAATCTTATGCGCCGTGTGCTCTGGGCTATCGTTCACCGCGATTACATCTAATGTTTTTTTTTGCTTCTTTTTTTTTCTGCCTGCCATAGACTGATAAACAGAGTGTCAAGGAGAGCCAGTGCAGAGAAACCCAATCCAAATACTTCTGACTGCACACACATACAAACCGCTGAAAGGGTTTTCATATAGAGCTGGTGTTTGACAATTACAGCTTTTGAACATTTACATAATATGTGTGCACATGTGTCCCTTTCTACTGACATGTTTGCTTCTATTTTGTCTGTTGTTTATTATGCAGTGATTGTCTGTACATGCTTCAAATGTGCATTGGGTTGTGTCAGTTTGTTGAGGCGCAGTTTTTGTTTACTGTCATCTCAATGGCAGTTGAACAGTTGATGGCTGAAACATTGTAAACCTGAATATTGTCATCCATAAAGCAATGTTAACTTAAAATTTGTTAAAATACCATGATTTGGCACCATAACACACACACACACACACACTTACTTGCCTTATTACTTCAAATTACTTTATTTATTACTTTAAATATTTAGGTCAATTCAATGTGAGGTCCACATTAGATGATTTTGATAAAACAAGTCATTATTTATATAAACTGAGGGATTGAGTTTATGTAAATAATTTGAGCAGACTAAATTTATTACGGTTTTTGTGATATTTCTGATAATGGGGTTTATTAGAATCTGCCAAATACTGGAGAATACATTGTGATTCGGATGGTATCATGGTAACACTTATTGGTGAGTGGCGTCACTATATATATATATATATATATATATATATATATATACACACTATATATATATATATATATATATATATATATATATATCATATATATATATATATATATATATATATATATATATATATATATATATATATATATATATATATATATATATATATATATATATATATATATATATATATATATAGTCAATTATATTCCCCCAAAAAAAATATAAATATATATATATATATATATATATATATTTTTTTTTTTTTTTTGAAAAATTAAGAAAAAAAATATATAATAAAATTTCTGTATGATGATTATTGTTACATTGTAAATAACCCTGACACTGGCAAAACAATTCATATAGCATAATAAAATACATGAATATAATATTTAAAAAAATAATAATCAAGAAGAAGAGGAAGAAGAAGTAGAAGAGGAAATATTATTTTTGAGTGTTCAATGTGTAGCGTTACAACATATATCAGCAAGGGCTAACTGGGTCATGCTAACCAGACAGACCATGACCTCTTAATATTGACATGTAATTTGTGTGTTCGGGTTCTAGCCTTTGTATTGTTCTTGTATCAATACACAATGTCAGCTAAACAGAGCTGATGAAACAAGAGAGAGAGAGAACTGATGAGAGACAAAAGAGAATGAGACAATGAAAATGGACAGATTATATCTCACATTATAGATCCAAAGCAGCATTCACCATATAGAAAATGATATTGAAATGAGAGAAACAGTGAGCCATATTTGTTTGCAAAAGAAGGGGTTTCACAGCCTCCGCAGGGCTTTCAGACGATCCTCGGCTGACCCAGCTTTGGGTGCTGCGAAATGAAGGATAGGAATGGAAAGGATTATATGTTAAATGCTGCTTCCAGATCAGTCCAAAACAGCCAGAAATGTTTTGTTTGAAGGCTATACAATAAAATGTAATGTTTAATGTAGCGTATATAAACATATCCATTGGGGGAACATTCTGATCACATTTAATAGCTGATTGCTAGCACAACACAACATAAGCAAATGCTTCCTTTTATTGTTTTTTTCTTATGCTAATTTAAATTCTGCTCAAAGGAAGTGATGAGAGGGCAACGAAAGGTCCTCATATCCAATTAAACTCGGCTAATCCAACAGATCTAACTGAGCGCTGGCAGACACGCTCACATGCACTACACATACACACATATGTTACTACAGATACTCGAGATCAGGTGGTTTCTGTGATGCTTGACATCAGACATCAGCACTTCTGTACAGTGGGAGTGTGTGTATGCTGTGTGTGTGTGTGAGAGAGAGGTTGGCAGGGGGATTTGTCTTGGAAGAGAGGGAATCTCTCTTCGAGATGAACATTTTCTTCGTCTGTTGTTCTTTTAGTTATGAAAAATCATACAGCTGGTCTATTACTTATTCATGGGGATTCTGCTGAGGATTCTCTCTCCTCATTTCCTCTATCCCTTCTCCCCCACTCGTTTCCCAGCTCATTCTCAAGCAGAGTCACTGAACTCAAATTAATAGTAGCTTGTTAATTCTCTTTGAAATAGGAGAGTGAGCATGTGTGTGGTGCAGCATAGCGTAAAACGAGGCTAAAGGTAAAGGAACAATGAATGTAAAAAGAGAAGCGGCGAGTCTGCCGTTTGGGTTTTTAATTGTTGCAGCACATAATATGACCTGCAGATGTAAGAGTTACCCAGCCAATGACACATCCGGTGGTGAGTGTGTTCACTAGAGATTAGCCAGTGACTCACTGCCCCTGTCACATCACCCTCAAACCAGTTATGGGTGATAGTGCTCCTCTTAACTGATTTTGCATTAGGTACCAGATTTTGTGTAGTGACACAAAACACAACACAGTACCAGAACTGATTATTGTGCGTCAGTAAACCATCTATCAGTGCCATTTTAATTCATGGATATCAGTCGCTATTGATGCTTGCACATATACCCTATTCTTATTAGATTGTATTCTATTACCTTTGTAGCATGTTACGCTCATATAAAGTGCGTCTTTAAAAACATTAAGAATTGAATCAGCTGCAATTTTGCAAAACTGAAAATGAATATCCATTTTTTTCCATGCCTAAATTCACTTGTATTACATAATATAGTACACTATAAAGTGTCAGCCTGGTCTCATTGTTAATACGTAGGTATTTTACGTTTTTGCAAAGATAGAAAACGTACTTTTTAGTACGTTTTGATAGATGCTGAAACGTATAATATGGACGTATCTGCAACATTTAAACGTAACATTATTACGTTTTTACAGCTAAAAAACGTAAACTGTTTACGTATATTCTATATCATACAGATATCTGTATAATTTCCCTTTTTACCATTTTATAGATAAATGTAAGATCCTGTAACCCTAATCCCAAACCTAAACATACCCATTTTATACATAATATAAAAAAGGATAAAACGGTGTTGGGAAAGGGCAGTTTTATTAACAATATAACGTTAGCATTAAAATCTATTTTGAGCCACCAATCCTACTCCTACCCCTAAACCTACCCATAACAATTCCTTAAAACTAACATATAACAAACTACAATTATAAAGAAAAACATAACTAACAAACAAGTATAATCACAATAATTTATTTATTGCGAAAATGTCAAAACCAATACCAAAAGCCGTTCACATGATGATGCGTTGCAGTCGCAGTCTTCTCTGGCAGTATTGTAATAGTTTTGTATGAAGTACAGAGCAGAAATGAAATTATAATCAATGAAAATGTTAATCCGGCTTCGGTTTGCGCTTCTCCATTTCAAATGATTAACCAACCGTCTCACAGTCCTTCATGTCGCAATCTGTGATGAAGCAGGGAAGAGCCAATGAACGTTTGATATCACTGCCGTAAAATATGACGTATCGCTTCTCAAGGGCGCATTTTTTGAATTTGAATTCATAACCAGCGCCGGGTTTGACATGTACGGTCGCTGCTGAGAATGGAGGAGACGAAGATCACGACAGGATAAGAGGCTGAATTAGGAGTTGTTTCTTGCATACAACTATGGATTCTAAAGATTTGGATTACATCAACCTAATAAAATTGATGTCTTTTGTGAATTTTGTTGTGTTTTTTATAGGAGAAAACGCTTTATGTGTCTCAAGGTAAATAAACTATTACAAAACGGTTAAACGAGTAACGTTAAAGAATGTATTTTTAAGGTTTTATATTGTATTGTTTAACACCATGCAGGCGAAATGAGCAAAATGTTAATATTTATGAGTATTATATCAATAAATGCGACTAAAACCGTGGTAATGCAATAGGGTCAAAACATAATGCTACGATATTAATATGAATAAATTGTGATACATCATACGTACAAATGTGTACGTCAGTGGATTTGTTCATACGTAAATAAATGATGTTTTTGTGCTGTCAATACGTAAATATTTTACGTTTTAATACTGTAAATACGTCTGTATTATACGTTTCTGCGCATATAAAACGTAATTATACATACGTATGATAGAACGACACTTTACGTACAAATGCATACGTATTCTCATGAGATCACATTGAAAGTGTTTGGGGTGGCACAGTGGCTCAGTGGGTAGCACTGTCGCCTCACAGGAACAAGGTTCCCGCTTTGAGTCCCGGCTGAGCCTTTCTATGTGGAGTTTTCATGTTCTCCCTGTGTCTCTGTGAGTTTCCTCCATGTTCCCCGGTTTCCACACAAGCCAAAAACAAGCACCATTGGTGAATTGGAGATGTTAACATGTCTGTGAATGTGTGTGAGTGAGTCCCAAGCTATGAAATGAGGAGTGTTGGGAAAAGACCTGGCAAAATAATATCTCATGTATGCTGAGAGAGGAAAACAAAGGGTTGGATACGACTAAAATGGTTAATGTATGAATGATTAAAGTGTTTGCTTAATATCTGCTGACACTTTACTTTGATGGTTCCTCAACAGACATTAATGACTATAAATCATTTACCTAAGGTACTTCTTATTCACATCTTATTCTACTAACTCAAACCCCTAACACTTAAGCTCAACCTAATTATCTAATGAGAGTTAGTTGACATGTAGTCGCAAAGTTACTTATAGTAAGTAGAAGTGGACTATATATGAAAATACAGTGTAATCATATGAAACTGTAATATTGGCCATATATGGGTCAATATCACTGTAGGGTGCCTTTTGGTGTCCTGAACATAAAAAAAAACTGTTTGTCCATTATAATTTAACATACACATGACTATGAAAGGGTGTGTTATATAAGGCTAAGTTTTTTTTTATTCATAGCAGTTTTGTATAAGAGGATGTATGTTATTTTGCTATGTCCCATGCACTGCTCATCAAATTTGAATGAGAGTAAAATAGTCCAATCTTATTTGTTTTTTAATTTAATTTTTCCTATTAATATTTAGTTTAATAAGATATTACTCAAATTTAGTGTATTGATCATTAGTTTATAATAAAAACAATATTTTTATTTAATAAAAAAGAAGAGTTTGTCCATGTCCCTTAAATGGTTGTCCACCCTGTCGTATTGTTGGAATCTGCCCCTTTAAGAATAGGCCACCCCCATTAGTGACATCAGGACAACAGATTGTTGTATCTCTTTAGTGGTGGGAAATTTACCTGCTTAGGTGAGTAGCTGCTGATTTTACAACTAACAAATTTTCTTCATATGAGGTTGCTTACTTGTTTTGCCAAAGCTTAACATGTCCACCCTGTCGGCATAAAATATACTGGAAGTGATTCAAATACAATAATTTTCAAATATGTACGTTTTAATATACCAAATTATCTTCAACAACCAGACTAAATATTTACCTAGTCCCAGTTTGTTGTAAGCTAATATGCTAATTGAAACTCAAAATGTCCACCCTGTCATTGTTCCAAAATGTCCACCCTGTCGGCCACGTAGATCCATCATGCCTTGTTACCGCAGTGCAGGCTGGTGGTGATGGTGGTGTAATGGTGTGGAAAAGTTTTCTTGGCACACTTTCGGCCCCTTAGTGCCAATTGGGCATAGTTTAAATGCCACGGCCTACCTGAGCATTGTTTCATATTTTGTCATGCTTTTTGTGTTCTGCTTTATGTGTCCACCCCTTCATGTGCTTGTCCACCCTGTCGTGGGCTTGTCCACCCTGTCATCTTGGTATTTTTAAATAATATTTAAAATAATAATTTAATCATACCTATATAATCAATTGCGCTCAGTGTGGGGGCAATTACATGCAATTTGTATCTTAATAATGCAATGAAAACATATTTAACAGTCATTTATATGTCCATGACAGAGTGGACATATCTATGCTGTTATGCTCTAAATGTACCATAATTAAAAAAAAATAATAATAATTGTGCTCAGATAATAATATAGTATTTGTGAGTGTTGCGAGGGCTGGAAGGCACTCTATGGTGATATTGACCCATATAATGTTAATTGCAATATTTTTTTGGAAAAATGCATCACTGTTTGCTCAATCCTTTTACATTTGATGTCAGTAACAAGCTTTGTATCTTGTTATTATATGATCATATTTAAGGTGAGACACTGCAGGTGAATAGGATACACATTTTAACTTACAGATGTCACCATGAAACTTTACCAGTTGATTACTCGCATAAATAGGAGAAAAAAATGTATTGCAAGTTTTCTGTAATTTTATGTTTAAATATGCTAATCAGGCTATATCTAATTAAATATGCATTAATTGAAGTGACACATCTGACCATTGAAAAAAAAAACAAGGTTTAAAATTATGTTTGCATTTTGTTTATATATGCAATGAAAATACATTTTCAGAGTGGATAATGAATATCTCCCTTTGTTACTTTGTAAATCAGAAAAAAACTGCCAATAGCCTTAAAAAATAGATTTCTGCCCTATTTTAGACATAAAATGCCATAAATCAGGCCAAGAATGATATATCAACAAATCCCTCTGAACAAACCTTCACAATATAGTTTGGAATACGGCTGTAAAGTTTGGTCTATGTATGTGCTACGAGAAGTGGAAAATCGTCCCTAGTGTGAGTAAAAACTCATTTTGAGAAAACGGCTTTTAAAGATTTTTATGGGATTGCGCGTTTCGAGTAAAATGGCCCAATTTACTTTCATGATTGGTTGCTGATAAACAGGAAATGACCATATTTGGATCCGATAGCATTGAAGAGAAGAGAAAGCTTTCTATCGGTATGTGCGATGACAGGGTGCGGATTGCGATCACGGAGCAGTGGGATGATTTAGAATGCCAAATTTTGAGGAATTTAGGTGAAGTCTACACACGCAAACAGACAAAGTGTAGTAAAATAAAGACCTAAATGTGTATTTTGGACTTTTTTTCAGCACAAGTCTGACAGACGACATGCTATTGAATACAAATAGCCCAAAATCTCAAAATTAAGCAGTGAAAAAATATGTTTTTGCCTACCGTGTCTCGCCTTAATATGGGTGTATCTATAAAACCTATTTATTTTGAGCAAAATACTTAGATGGATCAGTGTTATTTTATTTTCCACATTCAGAACTGTTGTTTTTCATGCGGGTGTCTTAAACCACTGGTTTATATTGCATCATATATTAGCTGGTCTTGGAACCACCAGTTGGTGTCTTGTTTACATATGTTGTTCAAACCAGCGAAGGAAACCTGTGACCTGACAATGTATTTGTGTGGACACAGCCAGTTGAGATTATTCAAATGCTCTGGGCTGCTATATAAACAGTACCTTTATGTATATTTATACACACTTCTGTGATTTGAATTTGTTTGGGACTTTAATTGAAAACCCTTTTGTACACACATCCTTCCTTATATTATTACATCCAACTCGCACGAGCCTGAAGCGTTTCTGTATAACTTTCTTCTAACTGTGACACGTAAACTTTGCCTTCTCCTCCGTTCACGGGGACATTAAACAGACGGCATGATATATCCAGCCTGGTCCAGTCAAACATGTGCTGGCTGTGTTACTGTTCAGTCTAACAAGTGATGTAGAACAGGTACTGTAAATGTGTCAGGAGATATTTACACATTAGCCAACATGCTGATATTTGATCCGAGTAATATTTTAAACAATTCTCAGTTTCATTTGATAAACAATAACAGTAATGTTTCAATGGGGCCGTTATGTTTAGATAAACCTGACTTGTGGTCATGAATTATGTTTGATACAGAATTCCAATTCACTGGCACCAGTTGTGTTATTGTATGTAAGATGTCGTGTAGTCTTGGAGATTGTGCAGGCAAAATATTGTTAAATCCTGATTGAACTCATTGGTACTGGCTTAACAAGTGTGTGTGTGTGTTTGGTTGAAGCCAGATAAATCATTATCCACTGCAATATTTACTCACTGTTATGATTGGCCTTTTCCACCTCTCATTTTTAAGCATTTTAAGACTGCTGTCTACTTGTGGCGTATATTTCAAACATATTTTCTTTCCAATGTCAGCACCTGCCAAGCCAGATTCTTCATAAGAGCAAACACATCTGATTCTGATTCTAGTCACTTGACTCAAATGGATCATGTTTAAAAATATGTAATTTGCCAGTTTTAAGACAACTTGGAAGAGTGCCATTTATATTTCATCAGTGTGGTTTCCAAAAGAATATATACATGTGATTTAAGAACGGTTTTTCTTTCGATATTTAGGCAAGTTGTGACGGGTAGCATTTACAGAGCTGTGTTAATCCTCATTACAGTAATTTAAGGAGTGCAGCATGTTGTCTTTGCTCTCGATGTGTGTTTGTCAAAGAAATCGAGGGTACGTGTGTGCCAGTAAATATCGGTGCGTTTGAACTGGTAAAGAAACCTGCTCGTCAAGTTCAAAAGCGTGTTGTGACACACAAACGAGACACAAGCCACATACTTTTTGAGACCTCAATTGGTCAATTAAATGTTTTAGTTATATTTTTTCAGTTCCAGACATTGATTTGTGGAGTTCAATTTAGTTCCCTCAAGTAATGTGTTAAGGGTGAACATAATTTATGAATTTAAATATACAATTTTATAATTCATTATTTGAAATAGGACACATTTGCTTGTTTAACACTTGTGGAGTTGATAACGTCAGGACCACATAGAGACAGTTTTCATCATATTTTCTTCCTCAATCAATAAATATAACATAATCACCATCACCTACTGGCTCGTGCTTAACCTTAAAATAAACATGTTAGTGTGTGTTTGCACACCATGTGATGCTTGGTTTCTTTATCTCAAGTTACATGATTTATTGTGATTACCTGTTGCTTGCTGAGCAGGTGGAACATTTTACCTTTCTCTCTTTGTCTATCTCTGTAAATATTCTCTCTTTGGTCTACTTGGCTTGCAAGAACCTTCATTCGATCAACCTAGTTGTCCTCGTACATTTAGCCATTAACCTGTCAACCTGTTGAATTTCTCCGTGGCCTATGGAGCAGCTGGCTATGAGCGAAGTCTAATGGGTAGACTGAGATTTGATTCGGCCAATGAATAAACACCATCCAGCATACATTGTTTGTAGAGCATTGTGTTTGAAGAGTTTAGAGAGAAAAAAAAAATCTACTAAAGATTTTTCAATTAAAACATTTTTCAATTATACAAACATTTGATTAAATAAAGAACTAACTAAAATAGATCATAGGTCTAATGAGTCATGCATCTATCAGGGTGCATTTCCCGAAAGCATCGTTAGCCAACTATGGTCGCAAGTTCCGTCGTTATCAGCATAGTTCAACGAGTCGTGTTTCCCGAAACCATCGTTCCAACGAACATTCGCAAACAGCATCTCAAAGTTGTGTGGTTTGAACGACAGCTCTCGACCTGTGGTTAGAGGCATCGTTTCTATATTGCATCACATTTGGATGTAAAAAATCTTTATCTTGAGCAAAATAAGTAAGCTGTCATTCACTGCAACCGTTGCCTTTTATTTAGAATACATACAAATGTCTTTTACGTCTTTTAAGGCCTGTTCACACCTGGACGAATTTCGCGCGTGTTATCCGTTGACGTTTTAATGCCTAGTGACTAAACAAAGGGCGCCAATGTGAGTGTTCACACCGACGCGTAAAACGCCACGTGTAAAAGCGTCATTTTAAAAAAAAATTCCTCGGGTTCGCTTTTTTTTTTTTGACACGGCGCGTCCAAAAACTATCCGACCAATGAAATTGGCGCTTTTGCTCACGTGTTTGGAGCTTCTGAAGAGACAGTAAAACACAACTTGGGGGCGCTCAAACACAAAACGGTCTTGCCGAGACACACATATGCAACGGTGAAGAAGATATACGCGTTGCCGTCAACACAGCCAGGAAGAAATAAGACGAGGAAGATGCAAGGCAAGATGAATGTAGAGCTGCTGTTCTCGTTGGTGCTAGAACATAAAGAACTATATGACAAACGCGACAGGGACTACACACATCTTGATAAAAGAAACTGTTATGAGTGGTATTGCATGGCAAATGGGCGCCATCTAATGTCAGGGAATGAATTTGCATGTTCACTCGGCTCATCGTCAGCGGAAAACGCTTGGGTGTGAACACAAAAAACGCGTTGAAAAACGCTGACGAATAACGCGCGCTGATCTTCGTCCCGGTGAGTACGGGCCTTTAGTTTGTCAAAAGATCGCATGTGTGAACGTGCTCTACTATGTAAGAACGAGGCAAATATTGAGTCTGGTAATAAAGCAAAATAACTGAGAACGATCTGAAGTAGTCATCAGATGACATGTCTTGTAATTTAAATGAACAAATCTAGCGTTAATTGGATCTCAAAGAGTTTAGTTAAAAGTAGTTATTACTCCATCACATGCGAAACCAACGTGGTTGAACGATACTTTGCGACAGTGGGTTTCGGAAACAGTTCGCGACTAGCTAGTCTGATTTCTCAACGATACATCGTACTATGGTTGTGAAGCAGCGAGTTACATCGTTGTACGGGAAACGCACCCCGCACGGTTCTATGATGAGTAGAAAACATATACACTGTATTTTTGAAAGTTGTAAATAAAACAACAATCTACTGTAAAAAAATATTGTTGGTTTAACTTAAAAAATGAAGTAACCTGGTTGCCTTAATTTTAAGTTCATTGAAATGGAAAAATTTTGTTTATACAATGAAGGAGATTGATTTAATCATCAGAAACTCAAAATATTATGTTATCTGAACCACATAAATTATTTAAGTTGATTTGACGAAAGAAAAAAAATGTTGTGGTTACAAATCATGAACTTTTTTTTTTTACAGATCACAGTTTGCTTTAATGAGCTTTCTGCCCAAAATTAATAAATGATGTTAACTAACTGCATGATTTGTATTACATCTGTAGATTTCTGACACTGACATTTTTTACTCAGTTTGTAATATATTTTTTTGGCTTTTCTATCTCGTACACACTCCTGCTTCCTTCTGTAATTCCATAGAGTTTAAGAGTTAATCTAGAAATTCTCCCTTTCTGTCATTTGTCTTTCTCCCATCTTTCCAGGATCGCGTGTGTCTTATTTGTTTAGCTGGCCCCAGGGATGTTTTCACGCTGCTAATAATACGTTTGACTTTCCGCGGCCCTCAGGCAAGGAGCTATTGAATCAACCCAACACAGTGACAACAAGTCACACATTTACCACTCAAACGATTCCAGTCACCCTGTACCTGTTTTATCTTGTTTACCTAGAGAGAAAGCTGATCCCAGATCAGTATAAAATGACAGCTTCTTCTCAGAGCAACAACTCCAAAGCCACGCAAATGTTCACTCCAAATATATCAATTAAAGAAAGAGTGAACGAGAGTTTGCTGAGGTACATTCTAATCTTAGTGACTTAGATCTGAAATGGAAAGAGAGCTGAGGAAGCGAGAGAGCCGGAAATGCGAAGTGTACTGAAGAAGTCCCACGGGCACTGAGGGAGGTTTTCATTTTTACATGGGGATTAGGATCGGTATCTTCTTCATTGCCATGGCGATGGCAGGGTCTGATAGCACCTCCCTTTGAAGCAGGCTGATGTGCGGAGCTGCTATCCTTCTATCTTTAGAGGAACTAAATCTCACCCAGCTCGTAGATGGCTGTTTGAAAGGAACGAAGACAGGCGAGCAGTGGAGATGAGATTCTTGGGGTCTTTATGGCCAGTGGAATTGTTGAAAGAAGCTCAAGCCGACTCGAAGCCTCCCTTACATCCAGAATCTCAATGATACGAGAGTTTCTTTGTTACTTGCCAGCCATGCAGTAGGGAAAAAACAACATTGATAGCATCTTGGTATAATATTTTATTATACTGTATGTATTTCCATATGCAATTCAATATAGAAATCATAATAAATGTAATAAATGTGTCTAAATAGGTTGCATAACAGAAACAATCATGTTAATATTATTTGGAGGACATAAAATCAGTAAAATAATGAAATTCTAGAGGAACAAAAATAGTAATTTAATTTTGGAATACTGCATATATGTAGCTAAACATAATGCAATATAAAAAAAAGAATAATAATAAGTTTCTAAAATATTGTTGGTTAAACTTAAAAACGTAAGTAACCTGGTTGCCTTAATTTTAAGTTGATTGAACTGGAAACAGTGAGTTAATTTAATGAAGAAGAAGGAGAAACTCAAAATAATAAGTTATCTCAACTAAATAAATTATTTAAGTTGATTTGACAAAAGGAAAAATGTTGTGATAACAAATCTTGAAAATATTTTTAACAGTGAAAAAAAAAATAAACCTATTGGTACCTTTCATTGTAAAAACATGTTTTAAAAGACTTAAATATTCGAGTTGATTGTACTTAAAATTGTAAGTCATTGCAACTTAAAATACATTAAATTGACTAAATAATTAGTTCAATCTTTCAACAAAAAAAGTTATTTTGGTGAATTAGAGCAATGTAAAACCATGTGTTGGCATAACTTATTTGATCATTTAGTTTTTTTTTTTTTTATATACAGTGTTGAAATATTCCCCTTCTGGCAAAACAGGTAGCCCCACCCCCAAACTCATGCCATTGGTATTGCTAGAAGTTAACACAAAAGGAGTGTTACACAGTTAAGCCATTCAAACTTACTACAAATGGCTTACTTAGTTGTTTTTGAGCATCAAACTAGGAAAGTAGAATGTATCTTAAAAAAAGAACACACACTTCACCTTTAATTAATCCACACTGAGTGTGTGAAGTCTGTTGATTGTAGAAAGAGCCACTCTCTCATTACTGCTTATAGAGGGAATTGACCTTGTCCGTAAAAAGGAGGTTCTTCACCATAGCACTCAAATTATATTATTTTTTGTTATGTTCAATTTACCTCAGGGCCAAAGAGGAACTCACAGGATTTGTCTGGACAAGAGCCAAACTGATACATTTACATGTTCATTCGTATTTACTTGTATGCAAAGTGATTGTTGAAAGCACTTTTTCATCTTGCTTTTATTTGTTTAATGTATTAATATTATTATTGTTTTACCATTTACTGCACTGGATTTTCTCCCTCATGTAGCTGTTGTCTTTACTTTGTGTTTATTTTGACAATTACAATTATCAGCAAGGAAAAGTATACTTTGCATAAAATGAATGTATTTCAAATACATTTTAGCATATTAATTTTTCACTAGGGCTTTGAGTTTGTCATTTACGAATATGTGCACATTTTTGCAAAAAAAGTAATTATGTAGTACTGGGAAAAACTATTTGTGCTGATTCACTTAAAGTCTGTTTATATCTGAGCATGATGAGCGTGAATTCATGTGTATTATGTTGTAACATCAGTAGTTTGATCACTTCTTCACCACCCCTGAATGTAATGACCATCACAGTGTGAACACTAGGCTAATCTCGCATGGCCCTGGGCTCTTTCTTCTCTCTCTGCTTCTGTTTGTTCAAACATTAGAGGATAATTACTTCTCTGGAATAATTGTTTTCTTAATCGCAGCTATCATAATTGTCTTCTGGACCTGGGCTGAGACTAATGGCCTGTTCTATCTAAACAAGGGAGTCAGTCTGTTGATGAAGGACACCGCAATGACAACATGTGTGCGTATGTATGTGTGTATGTTTGAGGGTGACAAGGTAGGGATGTTTTGAGTAATGTGTCCACAGCCCCCGGAAATGGAGTTTTGCTTTTCTGCCACATTGACATTGATTTATTCAGGATAAACGCCTTATTTTGCTCCAGTCCACTGAAAGGTTGCACAGGAAATGAAGTAAATGAAAAAAAAAAGGTAAAGGAAATAAAACAGGTTAGGAAAACGTGAAACGTGTGGGGGTTTGTAACTATAGGGACAATACTAGCCCCAGATATCAGTTACATGTGCTAGAAATCTGTCAGTCACATGATATCACAGCAATAGAGAAAACCAACCCGAATCTTACGGCAATTTGTACGAATTTTACGAGGTAGCTAATTTGTACGAATTCATAAGACCTCGCTTAATTTTTTGTAAATTGCACATATTTCACGAGTTGCGCAGTTTGAAAGAATTCGTCGAATGACTTACCCATGACCCCGCCCCTAAACCTGCCCATTACTGGGGTTTAGACAAAATTGTATGAATTCATAGTGAGGTCGTACAAAATTTGTACGAATTGGTCATGAGATAGCGTTGGCAAAACCACTATGATCCACTCAATTGCTAGCCTGGCAAGCAAGACCTATCAAGATGTTAGGTCTGGGAACTCTGAATTCGCATACCTCAATCCGAAGGCGGGATAAAACGTTGTCTTTCAATATCCCTCTGCACGCCATAGGATAGCGCTAACCAACCAGAGCAACGGACGGCTGTAGATGAGTGAGGCCAATGCGTTTTCCCTCCAGCGGAGCAAGTTGATATATTAAACTTTTGCCGTATCCGGTCGTCAAAACTCCGAACACATCTTCCTTTTTAAGAATGACTCAAGTGACGTTCTCTGACTCCAAGTCATCCGAGTCGCGGCCAAAGCCGAATCGAAAGGCCACTGTTCGCCAGCTGCATCTTGTTTGTTTTTAAGTAGCAGGGAAATCACCAATGGAAATCACGGCGCAGAACCGTCACAACTCTGCCGTCATTGTTAAGCCCGCCCACCAACTCTATACACGATGTGATTGGCCGGACCAGAGTTTGTTTTTTTCACAGCGAAAGTCACGGAGATTGCTAGACCATACTTTGCAGCAAATAATTTTTGCTGCCGCTAGGGTGCATCTCAGATTTCTAGGCTACTCAATTGCTGGTTGACATTACGTCCCACCCTACTTTTTTATCTTGTTTGAAACTCCAATATACATCTAAATTGGTAAGAAAAACTATCAAGACTTCCGTTTCATGACAACTTCAGATTTGACAAAGCATTATTTTGAGAAAATGATCTTTTATGCTAAGCCTCCTCTCGCTCACTCTGTTCTCACCTTTTTGGTCCTCTGTCTCATGTGTTTTTTTACAGAAGCCAGGGCACAAAACGTGTTTGTTTGTTTAGCAGCATGAGAATAAAAGAACAATACTAGAACACACAACAGAAGAGAAATATGTGCAGTAGAGATTTAAAACCCAAATGAGCTTATTTGGAAAGTCATCTTGTTAATGGCATACATTTACTGCTCGTTTAGCTCTCTAAAGAATGAAAAATAAACGTTGAAGGAAAATTAACATGCGTAGTGGGTATATGAAACATTACATGATGAGAAATAGTTTGATACATCTTAATCTGACTGTTTATGGATGATGACATGTCTTAATATTGCGACTAATTATATACTATTGAAACTAAAGTGACAGTCATAAGTGCTGTTCAGACAATATTAGATTAGTTTTATAAGAGACATCATGAAAACCCATTAAAATAAACATTTGTTTTAGTTTAATGCTCACCAAGACTGCATTTATGTGATACAAATACAGTAAAACTGTAATATTATTAACTATTATAAGAATTTAAAATAACTGTTTAAGCTGAATTTTTAGCATTACTTCATTCTTCAGTCTCACACGATCCTTCAGAAATCCTTCTAATCTTATAATGCACAAGAAACGTTGTCTTATAACTGTTGAAGACATCTGTGCTGCCTAAAATTTACATTTAAGGATACACTCTTAGAAAAAAGGGTTCTATATATGTAGCATAGGGTTCTTACTCAACTCCAAAGGACATTTTATGCTAAAAAAAGTTCAATAATGACAAGAAAGAACACTTTTGGCACAAAAGTTCTTTAAAGGATATTATTCATTCATATATTACATTATTCTGCAACATTTTGTAGTTGTAATTAAATTATTGTTTATTAAACTGTTGTAGTAACTTAATATCACATTTTAATCATGCTGATTTTTGGAGGATAAAAACTGAAATGGCACTCTTTGTGTGATATTGATTAATTACAACATTTTTTAACCCCCATATCTTGAATTTTGTGATCATTCACATGCATTGCATGTTAGGGGTTCCAAATACGTAGCGCTTTAGAACCTTTTACGGTTCTATATAGAACCTTTTCTTCTAAGAGTGTACATGCATTGAAAGTTCTATAGAACAGCATTTATTTGAAATGGAAATCTTTAAGGTGACAATATTACTTGTACGTGTCCTGCTCCTGTGGGCGTTATGTGCCGTCATTGATCGGCTCTCCTTATGAATTGAACACCCCTGCAGCAATAAATGGTAATTTAAAGTATTCAACAAAGGTCAAAATAAATGAGCAGAAGTTTTGTAAAAAAAAATGCAATATTCGCAATTGCAGACATTTCTATCCAGGTGGGAATTGATTTCCCAAAAGACACCAGACTTAAACGAAAAACTGTGGGTAATTTGCTTCGTAATTTTGAGAACAACATTGAGACATGATTAAAACTACAAAGAACGTCTGTAAAACAGATTTCCTCAAGCTATGAAGAGGCCTATAAATGTTGCTCTCTTCAATTAAATCCTTGTTTCTTTTCAATATATATTTTTATCTTCAATAACACTGGCTACGCTGTGAGTCGACCATGATATCTCTCTGTCTTCCTGCTCACATTTCGCTTCCCAGGTTAATATTTTCTCTGTACGGCACATTTTTCACAATCCCTGAAACGCTAAAAGATGTATCACTGTAATGCATTATTTGCCATCTTGACAGCTTCACTGTTTGCAGATGTATTTAATAGACTAGTGCTTATGATGTAGATAATGCGGCCTGCCAGGGAACAGCACTCGGTGCTTTGTTAGAGCAGTCATGTGTCAATCATAATCCAGCTGAGGTGTGAACACATACTCTGTTTTGTCATTTCTCTACTCAGTCTGTGTGGAATTTTTTATTACGCTGCCAGATATTTGCTCAGGAAAGACGGCGTGAAACCACATGGTCCAAGTTACAATATCCCATCCGCCCTCAGGTTGTTTACAGCCTGCGCTTTCGCTGACTCTAAGGCCTCTGTCACCCCTGACTACCTTAGTCGTGGCGATTACGCCTGTCGCTTACTGACATTAGTGGGTCAGTTGTCAGATTGACTGCTCGTATTCACAGTGAGTCCTGCACGCTTTTTTGTAGCGCAGTGTCATTGGCCGATGATTGACGGATGTGGGGACACACAAGAAGGGTGAAGACAGTGTCCTTTGAGCTGAAGGAGATCGCCTGAAATTGTTTGTAACGTGATCACGTAAGGCGAAGCCAGACTGTCTGTGAGTTAGTCACGGTGCTTGTTTGTTTGTGTGTGCGTTTCAAAGTTGAAATGGAGTTCAACTTTCCTACATTATCGTGTTAGGAAAGGCACCTGAAAGCATTTTTGTAAGTTTGACAGATACCTGAGACTGTAATCCATTTCTGCTGGCGATGATAATGGATTTGCCCCCGATGAGGTTAGATATTCGGCACCAGAACAGGAAACTGCATATCCATTTCACTCTTTATTGGGGACGAGATTATACGAAAAAACATGATATGGAGAAAAACACATTTTGAATTTGAAGGCCAAACTAAAAGCACCCAATATTTAGGTAGCGTCATGAATTGAGAGAAAATGTGACGGTGTGAAAAGTCTGTGGTGTTTATTTATCATTGAACTCGAAATATAAACATGAGAGGAGCATGTTTTGGGATCTGGAGTGTGAAGCAGCACCCTAGAGGGATTGTTCCTTCTCATGAAACGAGGGTCAGAGGTCGGCTAGGCCTTTGAAGCCGTCGCATCAATATGTTCTGGCTTAATCCGCCGCTTAAAGAGCAATTAAAAGTTTAGCTAGGATTTTAAGAAAAGAGCATAGAGAAATGTTTTGAGGTTCCCATCTGTCTTTGCTTTCCTCCCTTCATCTTTTCAGTACTCGTCAGGAATGTTAATGCGAGTTCTGAAATGTTAATGAGGGATGTAAAGGTAGAGTATAGCAAAGTGGTTTTAACTGGAAGGTCTATTGACAAAAACATGTTTTTCACTTATCCAATCCATTCTTTCTCCAAAATGAGGACAATAATAGGGAAAGCATGACTTTTGGGAACAACATAACAAAGTTTTATAGAGTTTATAGTAGACCACAATCACAAAACCGGGAATAAGATGTACCTGAGGAGGCTTAAAGATACTGAGGCAGCACTAAGCCTCCATTTTCGACTAGAACAAGAGCATACATTTAATATTTAAACAGATGTTCGCTGCAACCGTGCTTTGATTGCGAATGTATAAGAGAAAAATTCAAGGATCAAGAGAACTTCTGATGAGCGGGCTCTTTGCTCCACATATAAATGCTGCCTTCTTGATTAAGAATGTATGAACGCTGATAAACAAGGGCGATAATTTCACTACAGTGACTAACATCCTCAGTGTTTTGTTTGGCAAAGGCACGAACATCTGGAACACTTGGCATGCAGAAAGGCAAAGTTGGCCTGAGTGGAAATGGACTGGAACGGCACAAAGTGATGCATCGCTATTCCGTTGCCGAGAGTGTGAGGCGGAGTGCATGACAAGGAAAAATGGATAGATGAATGAATGAAGGAGATATCCATGCCTCAGTGCCTCGAAAAGGATTACATTCGAAAGCAGCCAACTGACATACACCGAAGAAGTACTCTGAAGGTTTTATCTGAAGAACTTAGACAGCATTCTTTTACAGAGATTGTTTTTCTTTTCCTTGCCGTCTGAAGTGTTGCTCAGTTGAGCTTGAGGCTTGTCCATGAAGAGGGCAGCTGATGGGTTAACAGTGATTAAAGAGCCCTTCGTTTAAGGCTGTAGACATGTGGACTGCAATCAAAGGAGGGCCTCAAAAGTGGTTTAACTGTTTAATGTTTGCAGTGACTCAGATTGAGTATGTTCAGGGGTCCCTTAGAGTAAGACCGGTCAACCGAAACACTACAGTCTTGGGTAAGACATCAAAAGTACACTCAGTCGAGGGAAGTGGTCCGGTGGTAAGATCTGGCCTGGAAGTTTTCAGCGCCTGCAGTGAGGTGTGTTGATATATGCCTTGCCAGAGAGACCTCAGACCTGGTGAAACTCCAGCAGGTCTCAGGAGGTCTAAAGCCCATCTGGAGGTCCTCATAGGCAGGAAGGCTGAAGAGAAATGAAGCTCTGACCAGGGCCAGTCATCCCTTAAGACAAAGCAGACACCTGAGCCTCCCAAAGCTCCAGGATAAACAAAACTCCCTGACCTCCTCACTAGGGCCTCTGTTAGTAGTTTAAACACAGAGACACATTCCTTTCTTAATGTGTTGCGCTCGCTTTTAGACTTGAGATGTTGAGTGCACAACTTTTTTTAAAACTTTTTTTTAAATAACCTGAAAATTCAGAATGTTAGGTATAAGCTGTACAAGGATAAGAGTTTGTACATTGATTTATAATCTGCAACTGGAACGAGTCTGTTTAAAAAAAATTGTATGTATGCAACGTCATTTCAAATTTATTATTTAAAATTTAAGATTTAAATTTGGTACCTTATATAGGTGCCATGTGTAAGAATTGCGGTAAAAATATCAAAAAATAAAAATAAATAAATAATAAAAAAGCTACACACATCAAAAGAATGAGAAGAAATAAGGGCGATGATGTCATTAAAAAAAATGACAAGTTGTAGTGCTGCAGAGATATTAACCTGAATTAGCATGCTAAATTACTAGCCCCGGCCCGGCAGGTGTCATAATACCAGTTTCAGCCATGGGAGGCGGTATGCGGGCAACATAACCACCAGCAAACTGCAATACACAAAACTGCAATCGCACGGCTTGTGGAGTGTACTTGAACCTTATGTCAATCGTGTGGAAAGGACAGCCCACTACTACATTTCAGTTCAGGGAAGAGGTTTTTTAGGTGTCGATATTATGTATTAGGAATACATTTTGGTAAGTTGAAGCAAACTATATCTTTTAACAGTGTTCGTAGCTAGTTATTAGAGATGATCGGTTCACGTTTGCTAGGGATCTGTTGTGTAACATTTACAAGCGCCAAAACGGTATTTTTTGTTTGAATTGTGTAATAAAATTGACTGAGAGCTGAGATTTTTTTTTGTATATATATAGTAATTCTATTCTACTTCACTCATCCGATCAAATTAGGCTTCGGCGGGACAAACATTTGCTTTGGTGGCCGCCAAAAAGTGGACAATCTGACGGTTTTAGAAGATTAAAGGGTTAGTTCACAAAAAATGAAAATGAAGTCATTAATTACTCACCCCCATGCTGTACCAACCCCGTAAGACCTTCTTCTTCGACTACTTTTTGTTACCGGCTGCTCACCGCTTAGGAGAGTATTACCGCCACCTACCATATAAGATGATGACCCATATATAAGGCGCTCCGGAGTCCGGATTATAAGGCACACTGTCGTTTTTTGAGAAGATTAAAGGCTTTTAAGTGAACCTTATAGTGCGGAAAATACGGTAATTGAAAAGCGTATGTACAGGGCAGATCTTCCTCTGCTTGTAAACAGAAAGTTTTGTGCTTCCAGCTATATTAGCACATCATCTTATACGGTAGGTGGCGGTAATACTCCTAAGCTGTGAGCAGCCGGTAACAATAAGTAGTCAAAGAAGAACGTCGTCATCTCAGTTCTCGCGCATGCGCCCATAAGGAAGTAATGGAATAGTCGAATAAGGTCGTTATTCATGTTTTTTCGCACAAAAGTAGTCTCGTCGCTTGATAAACTTATAATTGAGCCGCTGTAGGCACATGGAATATTTAAACATTTTCTT
This sequence comes from Hybognathus amarus, assembly GCA_030378365.1. Taxonomy (NCBI): domain Eukaryota; kingdom Metazoa; phylum Chordata; class Actinopteri; order Cypriniformes; family Leuciscidae; genus Hybognathus; species Hybognathus amarus. The sequence goes on along the minus strand of JAQIUQ010005637.1, from coordinate 116,599 downwards.
TAATGACTTTATGGGCCGTCAAGAGCCAGTCCCTTAGGCAATCTATGAAGGAGTGATCCAGCTCTCAGATTTAATCAGAAATATCTTTATTTGTGTTCCAAAGATGAATGAAGGTCTTACGGGGTTGGTCAGTGGTGGAAAGAGTACTGACAAATTGTACTTAAGTAAAAGTATTGCTACTTAAGTAATAATTTACTTGAGTACAAGTAGAAGTACTGAAATATAATATGACTCAAGTAAGAGTAAATACGTAGTTTGCATAAAAACTACTCAAGTAACTACGTTACAAAGTACTTTAGTATTTTTCTATTTTTACCCAAAATGGGGAGATGATAGCGAAATGGAGCGCTTAAAACTCTCATGTCATCTATACTGAAGGCCCAGTACTGATGCATAGAAGTATTAAACTTACACATTTCAGGAAATGCCTTATATGGATATAATAACGTGCAAATAGTGATGTTTTGACTGATGAAACATGAAGACAAACAAATTATAGCTATAATATATCTGTGTTCATCAAACTATCAGGTATTTTCAAAAGAATGATGTATGTCTTGAAAGGGATAGTTCACCCAAAAATGAAAATTAGCCCACGATTTACTCTCCCTCAAGTCATCTTAGAAGATATGACTTTTCTTCTTTCAGTCAAATACAATCAGAGTTAGGCTATAATATATAAAAAAATGGCCTGGCTCTTCCAAACTTTATAATGGCAGTGAATGACTGGAGAAAATTTGAAGCCCAAAAAAGTGCATCCATCAATGATAAAAGTGCTCCACATATAGACTACTAGCTTTCTCTGTTGTCAAGAACATTTTTTATTACTAATTTTGAAAAGTAAGTCCAGGTAAGATCATTTGAATGTTTGGATTTGAATCATTCATAATTGAAAGCAAAGAAGGTTAATGGAGAGGTCCGATGAAAAAGGTATGAAAAACAATAAAACAGTATGAATAAAAAATTTCCAGTAAAAAATGTGTAAAAAATAAGTGGGGTATGGTTAACATGTTAAATTAAATTATCTTTTTTCGTTGTAGCCTACCGAAAATGTGCTGGGAGCCCACTGTTGCTATGGGAACGAACTACACTTTTATATGCATCTGACTGACAGCTAAATCATGCGATCTTATTTCACTTTTTTCAGCTTTGTACTAAGTTTGCTTCGTATATTTAGTTTAACTGTATTGTTAAACAGGGCGAGCTTTACAATTAATTTGAACTGTGTGCATGTATTTTAGACACTTACATTGTTCTTGCTCCATCCATGCAAACCACCTCCGTCCATGTTATGATCCGAGCTTTTTTATTTACTGCAGCTGCTCAGTGCTCTGGTATTATCAATGGTATGACCCATTTCAGTAGTTGCCATAATTAAATATGAGCAGAATACTCACTTACATTCACTGAAATACTGAAACGTTAGCGCTACTGATTCAAAACACGAGCGTCAGTGATTGAATGTCAAGCGCGGTTTGAACGCCCCGCCCCCAGCCGAACTAGAGATTTTGATTGGTTTTGCACCCGAGTCAGATCTGTCCGTTATTGGCTGAAGTGCTTCAGATATGTCTGTCATTGGCTGAAGGGCTTCAGATATGTCTGTTATTGGCTGAAGCGCAGTGCTCCACCGCAGTAGTTTGAAAATTGTCTGTCAAATGTCAGCTTGCCCTGTTGCTCCGTCGGCACCTTTGTCAAAGTACTTTGTACTTTTTATAAAATATAAATGTAGAGAAGTTGAATATTTATTTTTATTTTACTCAAGTAAGAGTAAAAGTACCATAATTTAATTATACTCAAGAAAGTAGAAAAAATGAAAAAATCTACTCAAGTACTGTAACGAAAGTAGTTGTAATTAGTTACTTTCCACCACTGGGGTTGGTACAACATGGGGGTGAGTAATTAATGACTTCATTTTCATTTTTGGGTGAACTAACCCTTTAACAACCCGAAACTGAAAAACAGACCCGGCCTCTATTCGAGACCGGCTTTTATTCATCCAAATCGGCAGCCACACCAGGCATGTAAAAGAGACAGGCGTCTATTTGGGACTATTTGAATTCTTTACGCTATGAACATTTTTACTGGTAAAGGTGAAGGGGAGTAGCTTAAGGATGTCATGTTTAAAAATCACTTGATATCAATCACCGTTCCTCTGAAGTCAAAATGTCCTGTATTAGGAGTTGGCTCAGCTTTGGCTATGGCTCTGGGGTCATTGTGAATGTAGGGGCAGAGCATAGAGACTATGTCGTTTCTCGTTTGTTACTCTAGAGTAGACCATCTCACTTTCTGGAGGTATAGCCTACTGCCTCCATCTGGTATGGAATGTGGAGTGTGAATAGATTTGTTGACACAAGGTTATACGTTAACATTAACAAATAAGTTGAAATTTCAACCAGGTCAAAAAAAAAAAATAAAAAAGTGTAAAAATAGTATTTTCTTCATGTAGGTAGGATCTAAATTAATTGATTTTTATCATACTAAAAATATTTTACAGCCACATCAAACACATTAGGTTACAACAACAAAGCTTAGAGGTATAAATAGCTCCTTGAGGCAAAAAAAAGCAAGTTGCCAGTTTTTACAGCTTAATTGCTTTTTAATAACTTTGACAGTTCACACATTTGACTGTTGCAAATACATAAATGACTTTACTGGGAAAGTTTACATGGGTGTGGGAAATCAGGTGCATGGAAATATGTTTCAACCGGTATATATCTCTTGAGATCAGTAAGAAGTGATCTGTAGCTTTGTAATGAACATGAACTTGTGTTCTGGTTCACCTGATTGTGTTATTTCGGAACAAATTCGCAAAATTTTTGCGCAAAAAAATGTGCATGGAATCTGTGTACAAACGTTTTCACAAACAAACCGTGATCCACCAAATACTTTTTTACTACAATTTATTCTAAATTTAAAAATGTAAAAACAACTGAAAGAAATGTAGCACCCAACTGAAATCACACCAAAAAAAAAGCATTTACTCTGCATGTTACATAACATTACATATATATATATATATATATATATATATATATATATATATATATATATATATATATATATATATATATATATATATATATATATATATATATATATATATTATTGTCATCTAAATACTTCATCATATACAGTACAGCGAAAGACTATGAAGCTCTTTATGTTCATGCACAGCTGGCAAATCAGAGGTCTGGGTCTGTATAAAGGATGTTTTATGTGCTTGAATTGCATGGTTTTTAGATTGACACCTGCCATTGATGGAGGATCTGGTGAGAGCGGCATATGTTTGACGAAAATGACAAAGGCTGTAAAAAAAGGTTGTGTGGAACACCCTTAAATGGACATTTGGGTGTGTTTTATGCACATGACTTACCATCTGCACACCCCTCATTTAGAGTACTCAAAATTCACTAACATCAGAATGAGATTAAGATCTAACTAATGTGTGTACTGTATGTACTTGTTGTAAATTTGGCGGATTTTTTCGTGAGAAGTTATAATACAGAGCCCGTTCTCATCCTTTCTCGTCATATAGAACGCTATTTGGAAAAAACGGCGCTATACTACGCACATGGCACCCTTTATTGTTAATATAACACGCCAACCCAAGGCGTAATAAATCCAATAAATCCTTTAGCATAATATGAGACTACCCTCCACCTAAACCTAACCATCACAGCGCGTGTTATATTAACGATAAGGGATGCCATGTGCGTAGTATAGCGCCATTTTTTTCATATAGCGTTCTATATGACGATAAAGGATGAGAATGCGTTGTAATACAACCACTCAATTGTTAGTGAATAAGACCCATTATTCTTCCTAGTATCAAACCTTCAGAATGCTTATCTCTCACATTTGGCTTGAAATTTGGTAACCACATTATGAGAATTTGAACCTGAAGCTCATTCTGCTCATTTACGAGTTATTTTGACTTATAGTTGCATTACCCTTGGGCTGTTTTGTACAGTGGCAGCTTGATCAGATAGCAGTCTGTTGTTCACCCTCAGGGTACTTATGAAAATTTGAACAGAAGTTAATTACAGGTTCTATCACAAGGACACCAATGAATGAAAAGAGTTTACCTACACTGACCACCCAAGTAGCCGTTTCTTCCTGTCTGCCGTTCTATCTCATCCAGTGTTTTTTTTTTTTTTGTTTGTTTTTCATCTTCTCCTTTCCTATCTTGTCTGCTTGATTTCAGAAATACACAGGCAGCTTTAGAGTTTGTGTTTTTGGCTATAACCGCGGCTTTCCATGGTTCATGGATTTAGGTCACGTCACTACCCACATACACCCAAGAAACTCAAACACACACACACTTTCTAATAAGATACTACGGAACAGTTTGGAAGAGATAGAAAATAAGCTTATTTACAGAATAGTTACTTTTTGAAATGAATGCAAATCCACTGGGTTTTCTGCTGGGTTTATTAAAATAGTATTTCCACCTACGCTGATGAAAACCCTTATACAATTACAGGTACTGTTGTTGCATTGTTTTTAAATACCACTTCATTTTCCTTCTCTACAGTCAATATTTACCATCCATTGCCTAAGATTTCCCTATATATATATGTGTGTGTGGGGGGGAGCGGACCTTATCAGAGGGTCTTACATACTTTCAACCTACATAGGATGACTAATGCCAGAAAATGATGAACAGACATTCATGTGTATGATTTAATTAAAATTGTCCTTCATAAAGCAGCTTCCACAGTAGGAAGTCCAGCCAATCAATGCCCAATCAATAAACCAATTCATCTATCTTTGCATGGGCAACCACTTTCCCATCTCGCCATTCTTCTTGCATGACATTCATTGACTCTTATATTTGAAAATCACATTTGCACCAAGCATAATGCCACACTCCACCAATTTATCTAAAGTTCAGTTCATTTTGTGGGTAATTTAAGCCTCAACTCTTCAGCGTAGGACTTTGATTGCTGTCACACTTAGCTGCAGAGGCAGCCATTTCATTTTAGAGGTAGAGAGAGAGAGAATGGGGCTTTGATACATAAACATGATTTTGATCCGTTATTTCAGTGCAGTAGCGAGACCCCCTGTGGGCTTCTATTTAATTATGCAACAAATGTTTGACTATCCAAAGTGAAATTTTTAGTCCATGAATATTTATTTCAATTCATTTGTTGAATGTTGATTGTAATTACATGGAAACATGATTTATTGCCAAGATTTCTACATTAGCCAGATAAATGAGGGAGACAGATAAATCAATTAATTAATGCATCAGAAGAACGAATGCCAAGTGCGTCCGAAACGGTTTCCTTAAGGTTATCAGAATATTGTAGGAATTGGTATCTGTGTGTTGACAGCTAGGTTTTTGTCCATGGTGACTGGTCCACCAGTGAATGACAATCTGTCATTTTAGAGGTATCTAGTTCAAGGGCATGTTTGAGAAAGATGAATGACACATGTGCATATGTATAGGCTTAGAGATACACAGACAATGAACCACCACTTGTGTTTGTGTAAGCGAGTATGTGCACTCCTTTACATTTAAAGACAGGCCCTACTAACCTGACAGAATACAAATGCCAAGATTATGGCAACGTGTCAAATTAAAGGGACAATTTGGAGTAATGATGAGTGTTAGGCCACTCAGTCTGAAAGGCAGCGAGTTGGAAAGAAAAAGAGGAGTGAATGATGGTGCTCCGTCTTGTTTAATATTCCTGAAAGAAAATGTGCAGTGACAGGAAGTGGGAAGCGGGGACAAGGCCAGAGGCAAACACTTAGAATCGCTGCTGCTTTGTTAGTGTCTATTTAATGCATCAGCCGAACTTTTCGCTGCAGAGATTAGGAAAAAAACAAGGTTATTGGTTGTTTGGCAGCTGTTTATATTTATTTAGAGCAGGGGTCTTCATTCGTTTTCAGACTAATATATTCTTAGACAGAGCAAGGATCTATGTTACATATTTGATAAAACTGAGGCCTGTTTTCACAGACAGGGCTTAGATTAAGCCATGATGTGTGCCTTGGTTAAATTAGGACATTTAAAGGGATACTTCACCCAAAAAGGGAATTCTGCCATCATTTACTTACCCTCAAGTTGCTGCAAACCTGCATGAGTTTCTTTCTTCTGCTGAACACAAAGGGATGTATTTTGAAGGACGATTGGAACCAAACAGTTTTTTGGCACTATTGACTTCCATAGTAAAAAAAAAAAACTATGGAAGTCAATGGTGCCCCACAAATATTTGGTTCCAATCATCCTTCAAAATATATTTGTTTGTGTTCAGCACATAAAATAAACTCATACAGGTTTGCAACAACTTGAGAGTGAGTAAATTACGACAGATTTTTTTGGGGTGGAGTATCCCTTAAAGTATCACCCAGAATGAAATTCTGCAATTAATTTCTCACCCGGTTGTCTTTCCAAATCCTTAAGATTTCTGTTCATCTTCAGAACACAAATTAAGGTATTTTTTAAAGAAATCTGAATCTTTTTTGTCTCTCCATTGACAGCTATGCAACTACCACTTTGGTGCTTCAAAATGTTCATAAAGAGATTGTACAACTAATCAATGTGAATTGAACGGTTTAGTCCACATTTTCTGTGGAGACTCGATCACTTTATATGATGAACAGATTGATTTTAGGCTTTTATTTACTTATAAATATTCGAGCCCATTCTCATCCTTTGGCTATATAGGTGACACCATATGACATTTCAACACATTCTCATCCTAGGGCGTCATATAGTGACACTTTTGAAATTTCGTCTAAATCCAACGCACATGGCACCCTTTAGCATCAATATAACACACGCACAGACCTTTGTACAGTTATGGTAGGTTTAGTTCTGGGGTAGGTTTAGGGTTACACCACTAGGAGGCACCTTCTGGCCCATATATATCTGCGTCTCATACTGTAGTTAAAGGGTGCCATGTGCGTTGGATGTAGACGAAATGTCAAAAGCGTCAGTATATGACGCCTTGGGATGAGAACGGGCTGGACATTTCGTCGAAATACTACGCACATGGCACCCTTTAGCGTCAATATAACACGCAGAACACAAGGCGTCATACAGGTGACTGGGATCCTTTAGCGTCAATATGAGATGCAGACCCTACCCCAGACCTTAAAACACCCATAACAGTGCGTGTAATATTGATGCTAAAGGGTGCCATGTGCGTAGTATTTCGAAAAAATGTCATTTATAACACCCATTAATTGTGGTAAATGGAAGCTCAAGCATGTTCGCTTGACATGCAAGACCCAATGAGGTGATATGGACCACGTACTGTCTGCTCAAGAACCAATGAGGTTTGTTATTGTGCATCAAGCAGGTTTGGTGTAGCTTCTGTTTATGTTCACTGTTCAATGGTTATCTGTGATTAAAAGCCTAAATTAAATCTGTTATCATATAAAGCAATCAAGTCTCTGTTTCCTGTCTTAGAATTTCACTGGTTTTCTACCTGATGAATTGTGTTGAATTATGTTTCAACTCACAACACACAAAGACTAGACAGCAGCAATGATCAGCGTAGGATAAATTGAGTAAGTAATAGGCTGAAGAGTGAGATAGAAAGAGAGAATGATGGGAGGTTGGAGGGATCACTTCTCCTCCATTGTCTTCTCCTTTTTTTCCCACTCTGCTTTCACTTACCCAGACAGGAAGAGTCAATGGTTTAATTACAAGGCTCCAATGCTAGTTAAATTAGCAAAATTTAATTTCAAACTTTCAGCTCTCTCTCGTCTCTCTCTCTCTCTCTCTCTCTCTCTCTCTCTCTCTCTCTCTCTCTCTCTCTCTCTCTGTGCTCTCATTTTCTCTCCTCTTCCCGCCACTCATTTAGCTCAGAGACCATATGTATCCCTTATCTCAGTGTATTTCATTGGGATATGAAGGACAAAAAGTCCTCATATTGTTTAACCCAGCTTCCCTACTAGAGCAGTTAAATCAGGATAACAAATTCATTTTCCTGATTAAAAAGTCCTAAAGGGTATCAGGATCCCACTGTTTTGCTTTGATAAGAGCAGAAACGTACAAAAATAAAGAGTTCATCACTTGATTTCTAGTTCACTTTAATGAAATGAACCATGATCCATTCCTAGTTTAATTTGTCTCCCTACTCTCTTTTACATTGCATCTCAGCACAAACCAAAATAATTTGTCTCCCTTCCTGGCCCACCATCAGTCATCTCCTTCGATCATGCTGTCTTTTGTGCCATTCCTCAATTGAGACAACCCAAGAGGAAGAGGAAATGAAAATCAAAGGTTCAGAGCGCAGAGCACAAATTCACACGAGTCTCTGTGTTCCAGTTTATTACTCCTATGTGCATCCTTTCACCTATTTGTTCTTTAGTTACTTTGAAAAATGTGTGTGCGTGGATCCATGCGATTGTTTATTAGCCTGTAGCCATGTGTTCCATTCTATCTCCCATCGGGACCATACTTGCTCATCTTGTCCTGTTTTTTGCTATAAAGTAAACCACACAAGGAGACTTTGATGTCCTTCAGACCTCCGCCGCTATATTTAAACCACATTGCCAAGTGTGGCATCTGTACTTACTCCTGTGGGCATTGAACTTACTATCCTAACATTTTTTTGTTTATGTGGGAATCCATTAAACAAGTGCTGTGCAGCTCATTAGTATTGTTTTGTTTATTTTTTAGCTTCCCTTGCTGAACACTGCTTTCAAGCTTCATATATTAACTACTTAGAGAGAAAGAGAGCAATTAATCCAGTTGATGTTTGTGTTGTTTTGTAGCATGTAGCGCAGTGCGCTAATCCAACTAGTGCAACAGCAAAAGTAATTTAACTGAGAATGATCCCCCCTCCCCCTCCAAAAAAAAACAAAACAAAACAAACAAAAAAAACAACTTCCCATCAACCTCTCTTCTTCGACCTCACCAGTCCAGTGACCCCCAGCAATCTCTTTTCTTGTAGCCGTTTCGCCAGAGTGACCTTCTCGGTGGTGAGCCAGCCCCAGGACCCGCACCAGGGCTCGCTGCAGAGCTGCTACGACAGTGGCCTGGAGGAGTCGGAGACGCCCAGCAGCAAGAGCTCGTCCGGCCCCAGACTAGGTGCCCTCCCTCTACCCGAAGACGCCTATGAGAGGACTACGCCCGATGGCAGTGTCGGTGAGGCAGAGCATATGGAAAATGGTAGGGGCAAACACAAAAGAAAAAAATAGATAAGTCAGAGTTAAGTTTAACAGCGAAATAAGAAGAGACATACTTAACAGTTAAAAATTCCCACAAAAGGCCATACACTCACACACGCTACGCTTATACAGATCTTTATACGGAGCTATGAATAGAAAGGACTGAATAGGCGTTATCTTGCACGCTAAGTGTGATTATAGTCTTTATTGTGACTGGATCAACAGCTCAGTAGCATTCTTGTAGATTTATATTCATACGCCATTCGTTTTTATTTATTTTGCTGGTTATTCCAGTAAGAGCTAAAAGTTGTTTAACATAGTATAGTCTAAAATTTAGCCTGACAACTCAGCAGGCAGCTGACTGTTTTTTTCTTGTAGCATCAGATGAGGTCAAGGCTGCTTCATTGGAGACGTAGCTCATCTTATAAACATAAATTCACAAGAGGTTTGCTTGTGTTCCAGATAATAGGATAAAAACGCATCCTTTTCTTTGCTTTTACTGTGCTGTGGCGAGTTACAAAAACATTTGATTTCCAAAACCGCTTTCGCTTGAGTAATTTTGGCCATTTTTCAGTAATCACTGTCAATTCGATATGCCGCTGTGCCTATCGCGCTCTTTATATTGTTTGAGTTTAACAGGTGAAAGGGCTTGAACAGTAAGAGCATGTATCTTGTTTCATTGCGGCTAAGTTACCTATCCTGTAGAAGCTCTCTGTGGTCAACAGTTACCTCCATTGTTGATGACCAGCCAACCAATGTTGGGTCTATATCAATGGAGCCACTGTTGGGGTGGTATTCGGTAGCAGTTGTCAAACATTAAGGGCTGTCTTGTCTACATTTGATACTTTATCAGCAACAGGTGTGTATTGTGTGAGATCAGCGTGCCATTTTCTGTGGAATGTCTGTTCTGCTTGCTCATCGGAGTACATGTTAGTAGAGCATGAGCGAGTGTTTCTCTTGGAGTTATGTTATCAGGTCCATATTTTGCTTTGCGTATTGTGTTACCTCATTGAGACCAGTCATATGACACTAAAATACCATGGTTTGTAAAAAAGTCAAAGGTAAAAAGACCTTAAAAAAGGAGGCTAAGACTGGGTAAAGTGCTTAAAAACTAGATTTTTAACTTTATCACTGGATGAATATTGGCCTAAATGTAGATTGAAGTGGAAAGCTGTTTTAGTCCACTTGCTGGGTATGATCTAAATCTTTTTGCATTTAGTCAACCCTGTGCCAAATTCAGCCCGTTCTCATCCTTTAGCGTCACATTAAACACTATGAAAAAGCGGCGCTATACTACGCATATGGCACCCTTTATCGTTAATATAACACGCCAACCCAAGGCGTCATAAATCCTTTAGCGTAATATGAGACTACCCTACCCTACCCCACTCCTAAACCTACCCATCACAGCGCGTGTTATATTGATCGATAACGGGTGCCATGTGCATAGTATAGTGCCGTTCTGTCATATAGCGTTCTTATATGATGCTAAAGGATGAGAACGGCCAATTTGGCCAAATTAGCCTCAATTAGTCTTGGAAAAGTTTAGATTTAATAAAGACTAAGCTAAAAGTAATTGGTCACTAGGATATCAATGGAAGGCTGATTAGATCAAAACTGTGAATTTGGCCATCAGTCAGACCCTCTGTCAGAGAGAAAATTAAGGACATGTATGCTGATGGGCATCGAAAAGCGGTTAATAGTGGTTAACCGACTTCTCATTTGTGACATACATAGCTTATATTTCATTGGATCAAAAGATGGTCTCATCTCTTGTCAATAGTTTTAAGGTTAGGGAAGTTAACGTCGTGATTGCAAGCAAACACATTGTTTTTGATGTTTTATTAGTTATTATTTTATGACCCATTCCTCTTCTCACCCAGCTCAGTGTCGGCCTCTCCCATTTTCATTCTCTCTTGCCACCTCATGCATCTCCCTTTTCCCTCTCTTCCTGTTCCATTCTATCTTTCAGTGTAAGATCTTTTCAAGGGCAGATACAAACAAACAGATGAATCACTTTCTGATAAATAAAGAGATTCCTCACCCTGTGCTCCCAATCTTTAAGAGAATCAGTGTGTGTGTGTGAGAGAGAGAGCTGGGGGTTAGAGGGAGAGATATGGGGAAAATAGAAAAGTCAGGAAACTATGTTCAGGCTTAGAAGCAGAAGTGAACATTAGTACAATAGCTTATGCATTCAATGCAGTGAGAAGTTGACGGTGGAAATTTTCAAAGCTGATGTGCTCAGCTGCGCTCATGCATTATTGAACATCACACTCGGAAACTAATATACACTCAAACACAGCCGGTCACACTTGCGATCCAGCAAAGTCGCAGTCAATGTCTCTTTCATGACAGAGATGTCCTAATGTTTGTGTGTGTTTGTGCATGTCTGTGTGTGTGTGTGTTAGGGATCTATAATTGGCTTAGGCATGCTGTGGGTTAGTTTCCGCTTTGACAGTCTTTTGGGTAGGTGTTAGGTTCGTTTAAGGCTTTTAATGCTCTCTCAGGGGTCTTAGACAACATCCAAACTCACTCTTATGTGATCACACCTCTTGAGTGTGATTTAGAAATACTTACCTTTCAATTCTCTTTAAAATTATATTTAAAAAAATATACAAAAATAGTATGCTAAAAATACATACGTGGGTCATGTCATGTATTTTCTTTTGAGAAATGACTCCATCTAATCTAAGGAGATAAAATGTGATATAATAGTTTAGATGAATACCTTGGTTAATATTATTACCCATCCCTAATAATAATACACTCTAAAAAATACTGGGTTGTTTTAACCCAATTTTGGGACAAATATGGACAAACTCAAACATTGGGTTAAAAAATGTAATTTTAAAATGTAACCCAATGGCTGGGTTTGTCCATATTTGACCCAAAATTGGGTTAAAACAACCCAGCATTTTTTTAGAGTGTATGTATTTGCATATACACTGTAAAAGTATTTTCAAGATTTGTTATCACAACATATTTTCTTTTGTCAAATCAACTTTATAATAATTTATTTAGTTGAGATAGCTTATTATTTTGAGTTTCTGATGATCAAATTAATCTCCTTCATTGTATTAACTCACAATTTCCAGTTCAATCAACTTAAAATTTTAAGGCAACCCAGGTTACTTACTTTTTTAAGTTAAACCAACAATATTTTTACAGTAATCACATTTTTTTTCCTTTGTCAAATCAACTTAAATAATTCATTTAGTTCAGATAACATATAATTGTGAGTTTCTAATGATTAAACCATTCTCTTTCATTGTATTAACTCACTTTTCCAGTTCAATGAACCTGTATTTAAGGCAACCAGGTTACTTACTTTTTTAAGTTAAACCAAAAATATATATTTTTTTTTACAGTGAAATATCATGTTCATGATCAAATTTATATTTAGCAAGGAAGTTGTCCTTTGGCAGATCCATCCATTTTTATCCATCCCAGGATTTACATTTGCCTAAATGTATTAGGGTGATGGAAACCTGAAATTATCTAAATTAAATTAAATAATTAAATTGATCTCCTTTAAGTGCGTAGTCAAAACCATTAGTTTTATCAAGAATATGCATCTTCTATGGGTTTATATGATGTTCTGGGTAAGAAAAAAAAACTTTTTAAAATTGCATTATTAAAGTAAAAATATTTTTAAAACAAAAACAAGTTATTTATCACCTAAAAGGTCTTTTATTTAGCTTAGTTGAAACACTGAGCACACTGAGAGCTTACAATGAAGGCTGTCTTGCTCCATCTGTAGCACAACAAGGCGGCAAAGATTGCTGCAGGTTTTTCCATGTTGAAAGGGTAACATTCTCAGTGTCCTTCTCATGGAAAGCACTTAATTAAGTCAGTTAAATGGCAGTCATTGCCCCTCACAGTGCTGCTTCCCTAATGCTGTATTACAGCTCTGGTAACCTGGAGTCAATTAAAATATGGACGGGATATCATACAGACACACACACACACACCCCTGCAGTTAACAGATGGGCATAGTGCCATCACTTGAAAGAAGGAATGAGTGAAGGTCTGTAATTGTGGTCATTATGCTTGTGAAGGATGTGTGTGATTGGGATCCTGGTGAGGTTTTTGTTGTGAGCGTGTTTGTTTGTTTTGGGATTAAGGTCATGGCAGGAACTGGGTTCCTCCTAATGAAGATGCCCTACTGTGAAGATGGGTTTTCCAAAACACACACTCTCTCTCTCTCTAGCTCTTTTTCAATCTCTCTCTCTACATGAAACAAATTTCGAGGCAGCACAAGATACACAAATATATAGCGTATCGACAGTAAATAGCGATTAGATATTTCCTTCTTTAATGTGCACATGAATGTACCTGAGAAAGAGAAAGAGAGAGAGAGAGAGACTGATTGACTCGCAGGAAAAATCACGCTCTTCGACTTGCTCGTTGTGAATCGATGATCTTCCAGTCAATACATTTGCTCTACTTCTCGCTACTTATCTCTTCCTTCTTGCTCTCTCCGCTCCCCTTTGCTGAACCATGGGACTTCAATGGTTTGTCTGCTTTCCGACATCATCATTTAAAAGTTATTATCTCTGTAGTTTCCTTCTGCCAAGACAGACAAACAGATAGACAGACAATGTTGCATTTCCCTTTAAAACAGTGGAGGTCCATTCAAGCATTTGCCAATGATAAAGATAGCCTTCGTCTAGGGAAACACTCTGCAGAAATCTCTGACCACCGCTTGAACCCTGGAGACGTCTGTCTCTGGAGTGTGCTTGTTAGGATTTAAGTGTTTCTGTAATCTTATCATGACTGCAGACAGCTACTGGGTGTATAATGTGTCTCAAAGCAAGAAAAACGATCTAGCTGAATATTATCAAGAGCTGGTCTTAGATCAGTAGAGCCCAATATTAGCACAATTGGAAAAATGGGAACTGAAATATGAATTGAATACAAATGTTGTGTGTTCCAGATATAGATAAAGCAAATTGTGTAGGATTAGTTTGGTATACTTTTTAGTTCTGTAGGTTTTATCTCCATACAAATAGGATCCAATGCATTGTGTTGTGTTTTAGGCTTAACCCTCTGGGGACACCAGTATTTTGGAGTCCTTGAGATGTTCTGACATGCCCTGACATTTGTACTTTTTTTCAGTTGCTTATAAACATATTAATGGCACAGGAATATGTCTAAGGATAATGGATGTATGTACATAGATAAGGTAATTATAAAGATAATGTCCTTAAATTACCAGTAATTTACAAAGAAAAGGAGAAAATATTGGTAATTATGTCATCAGAAAGAGGAAGCCCCAACTATTTGCAGCAACTTAATACCATACAAACTCACTTGTAAAAAAAATAATTTGTTAACTGTAGAATTTACTTGTACTTCTCAAGTTTGTCTTACCAACTTGGCCATTAGCAAATAAACCGATACATAAATACACAATGCATACACACACTTCATTAGAGAAGCCGAATACTGTGGGCCAGATGGCAATGGCAGTTGCTTTTAATTAAAGCTATTCATATTTCAAGAGCTCGGTAGATCCTCAATCCAATAAACCTCATTTTTTATTTCACCAGAACCCAAGCAAAGCCGATAATTGTAAGGAGAGAGAGATCACTACAGCAATGACAAGCATCACAGGCCACCTTTACTGGCCTTTGCATTCATTTAGAAAGTTTGTGTGTAACCTTTGCTAAATTGTTGTTTGGACTTTGCAGCTTTGGTTCAGTTTGGGACACAGGGAGCGGGTGGCTGTGTTGTACAAATGTCAGTTCGGCATATCTGAGACTCAAGGTCATTTGTTATAGTCACACAGCACTAAAAAGAGTTAAAGAGCTCTTCTTTATCAGAAAATTGGAATCAGGTTTAGGATTAAAGGCAGGATGCTAAACTTGAAAGGTAGACATGTTTGGGCGCTTCATCTTATTTGCTAAAATATACACTTGTGTATTCTGTCTTACTGAAAAACAGTCACAGAACATTGGACAGGATTATTAACACCCAAAGCACGAATACTAAGTTGCGTTTCCGACCATTATTTAAACATTCCTGTCTCAGATTCCTTCCACAACCAGGAAATGTTCAATTGGTTGCATTGTAGATCATCGTCTCTTTATTTGTGTGCATAAAAAACAGGTATTTCCAGTTAGTTAGAAGATTGAATTGTGCAACCATGCAATATTTTACTTCACTTAGCAATTCATCTTCCAGTCACTTTCAGATGAGACTGTGAGGACGTTTAGCGCTAGGAGGTGAAAACGTGCGGATTTTCTTAATCAGAAACAAAAATAAGCTTTCCACGCTGGCGTGTGTGAACTTCAGGCTTTGGGAGTTCAGTGAAGAGGCAAGTATTGTTCAGGCAGAGTGCTATGCTAAAGTCTGCTCTAAACAAGCAGTATTTCTCTTGCGTTTCCTGCCAAGTGTTTGTGCGTCACCTGGCTTTTGTGAGCAGGTGGACCCATTCTGAATACAAAAACACTAAACAATTTAGAAGCTTTGCAATTATACAGGCATTCCTGATGTCTACAACTGAGCTGCCCTCTAAGACTAAAGAAAATATTCTGGCTGGCTTTGGCTTCTGAATTGTGGCTGCTTTGTTCCAACAGCCAAATCATCCACAATGCTGCACCTCAGGAATGTGTCTCTAAATTATCTCAAATAATCCTAATTTATAGTTCAAAGGGTAAGAGGGAGTTTAACAACAAAGTTAAGAGGGTGTTTAACTGAATTATGAGGGACTAAATGTTCACGATTTTTTTGTTGTTGTTGTCAAAAACGTGTCTGCTAATTTAGTTTGCTTTATTAAAGGGGTTGAATAGTACTATACTCTTAGAAAAAGGGGTTCATTGGGGTTCCATATATGTAGCATAGGGTTCTTTACTCAACTCCAAATAACCTTTTATGCTAAAAAGGTTCCATATTGACAAGAAAGAACCCTTTTGGCACAAAGGTTCTTTATAGGCTATTATTCACATTATTCTGCAACATTTTGTAGTTGTAATTAAATATTGTTTATTAAACTGTTGTAGTAACTTAATATCACATTTTAATCATGCTGATTTTTGGAGGAGAAAAACTTAAATTGCACTCTTCGTGAGATATTGAACTACATAAAATGATATAAATATATACATTTTCTAACCTCCATATCTTGAATTTTGTGATCATTCACATGCATTCATAAATACATTTTAGGGTCTTGATGTTTGTCAATAATATGAAATCTGGAAAGGACAAAACAAATGATAATGAATGAACCCAAAAGGTTCCATATAGAACCTTTTTCCTGGTTACAAAGACCCTAAAATAATTCGTATTATTAAACCCTTAACAAGGGTTCTGTATAGAACATTTTAGGGGTTCCAAATATGTAGCACTGATAGAACCTTTTAAGGTTATACATAGAACATTTTCTTCTAAGAGTGTATTATTTAGATTGTGCTCTTTGGATAAGCCAATTCGTTTTATGTTTCAGTAAAGCTACTCATCAGTAGACGGTTATTATGTTATGCATTATATTTGCATGTTTTTCAGTATATTTGATTGACAGTGCTAACCTTTGGCATTTGCAGCAGTTAGTTTCTTACCTTTTGATGTCCCGTTGTCGCAGCCAATTGTTCCAAGAATTCCCAAAGTACTCTGACTGGAAATAACCCAGGGGAATAATGAGTCAGGCTTTTGCTGAGTTTGTTGAAAGACTCCCCAGCTCCAAGGCTTGACAAGCCTAGGAATACATATTCAGTATTCCAAGCCTTGTTATAAAAGAATCGCACAATAGCCTCAAAACATAGAAGCTTTAGTGTTTTATCTGTACTGCAGCCAAAATGTAGAGAACCATATATCCCCGTTATAAAATTATGCAACTCTTTCATGTCAAAAAACGTACTTTTGACCTATACAGTGCTGTGTGGAGAATAGTTTGAATATTTGTTGGAATAAAAATGGGATTTTACTGAACAAAAAATCATGAGGGTAACATTTGAAAACATTTCAATTACTCTCTGTTCAAATGCATTTTATTTACTGCTATTTTTAAGTTCTCGGAACATTAGGATAATTGTTGAAGGCTGTTTCCCTGAGTGCTCTTATTAAAATCCAAGGCAGGCATTAGCAGAGATGGCCACAAGACCTTTCAAATAAATGAGACGCTCACCATCACTTTGTGGCAAGACTTTGAAGTACCTGCAATCACATCAGGTATCGGATCAGCTTAATTACCGAGACGGAAATTAAGCATGATAAAGCGGGAATGGAGGGAGAGAGAGAGAGAGAGATTGAAGGGGGTGGGTGAAAAGTCAAAAAATCTGTATCTTAACACTGATTATCATTAACGATCTTAATCGCCTGCTAGCCATGTCACATGACTGCTGTTTACACCAATCAGACAACAACAACCATCTATGCTTAGCTACAAATGATGGGTCGCTTCATGGTGAAGAGAGATTAACAGCAGCCGCGAAGGTGCTTTCACTCTCGGCTTCTGTAGCCCCCTAATATTTCTTTCTCTCGCTGCTAAATGTGATCCATTCTGAAAGGTTTTCCAGCGGTCCCTTTGGCATTGGCCTAGTATAAATCTGCCCCTGTTTTGAGATGTATGAGTAGCCTACCACACTACAGCGAGAGCTTGAGGCACAAGAGGAGGATGATGCATCCCTGCAGCACTAGCAGTAAAGCCACTGAGGCCGCTGGCAGTCTTTTCTTCTCTTCTTCCTTCCTTTTAGTTGTCCTCCTCCGCTTTTTGTCCTATTAAACAAGAAACAGGCTAGTGTTTTGCCCACAGAGAGAATGAATGTAGGTGAGGCAGAATAAGCGTGACGTGCACGTGTCAATTGGTGGCATTTGGGAGGTTCACCTCAAAGCTCTTGCTGCGTCTCCGTCCTGCACCTTCTCAGCGTGAACCGTGACCTTTCGCGAAGAGAAAAGCTCTCAAACGATCACATTTAAGGGAATAAATCCCTTTCTTTCTAAAAATAAACAACACAAAAGCGTGCAGCAAACAGACAAAAAGAAACAATTCTGTCATAACTGTTCAAGTCATGCATTTCCTTTTCATCAGCATCTAAATGTTTTCCAAGCATGTGCCTTGATGTCTAGAAATTGCATGTCAATTGAAAAACAATGCAAGGTCAGGGAAAGAAAAGAATTGTGGTGGCAGCTAGACAAATAAAATAAACACCTGACAGTTCAGGGAATTATTTTTGGCATTGCTTTTCATTGGGTGCCTGTTGTGAGGTGAATATGCATCGGCACATAATTATTGAAATGTCATGTAAAATATGCCTGGGGCCTGACAAATCTGATTCAAGTCTCTCCAACGACTGCACGTTCCCCACTGCGCTTCGACGGTTTAGCCTTTTCCAGGCTGCAAAGTAAACGCACGGCCACTAGAAATGCCGAAAACGCACACGAGTGTTCACCCAGACCTCACAGAGAGCCAGGTGATGGCAGTGTTATGTCAAAACAGTAGATAAAACTTTTCTACTCGTGCACATTTAACCTCCCACATTCCTCAACACACAAAGGGGCCGATTCAGCAAACAAAAGAACAAAAATGTTCGCAGGTACAAAGAGCGCAGACTTTGAAAGAGGGATGAGTGAGCCCTAAAGGGAGAAAAGATTGTTTTTCATTATGTAAAAAGAAGCCGGCATAACATATTCCAAGACGAAGACAATTACCTCAAGATCACATGACAGAAAAGACAGAAGAAATGGATTTCTAACCCTTGCCGGAAAAAAGGATTAGCAACTTGAACAAAAAACAAGGGAGACACACCTGGTTTTAGGGGCCTGGAATGTGAACAAAAGTTGTGTGTGTGTGTGTTTAAGGCTTTTGTGTGGTTACTCTAAGGAAATAATGACTAGCCATGGGCAATACGAGGCTGGGCCGTGGAGGCAGTTTACCAGCACCCGTGGCT
Organism: Hybognathus amarus; assembly: GCA_030378365.1. NCBI lineage: Eukaryota > Metazoa > Chordata > Actinopteri > Cypriniformes > Leuciscidae > Hybognathus > Hybognathus amarus. Next base: position 97,580 of record JAQIUQ010005637.1, on the reverse strand, counting down.
CTCTGAGTTTAGCAACGGACTTCTTTATATTCTCCCCATCAATCTAGCCTTTCGCTCTCAGAGGACTTCTATTAGATTGTTTTCCTTCCTTGTATCCTGTTGTTCTCCTTCTCATGTCACTATCAGTCTTTCCTTCGCTCTCGCTGTTATACTTAAATATTAAACATCAACGATTCTTTCTTTCTTTCTTTCTTTCTTTCTTTCTTTCTTTCTTTCTTTCTTTCTTTCTTTCTTTCTTTCTTTCTTTCTTTCTTTCTTTCTTTCTTTCTTTCTTTCTTTCTTCTTCTTTCTTTCTTTCTTTCTTTCTTTCTTTCTTTCTTTTTCATTTGCTCTCCTTGTGTATGCCTCCTCAGGCTGAATATTTACAGTATAGGGAAGGGGGCTGGTGGTGGTTGTTGGATTGACATAATGATAAAAACCACCCACACCGATTTAGTGCCACAGTGCTCGGATGATCTGACAAAACCGGAGAGAGGTTTTAATCCGTAAGATGGGCTCCTCAAATCCACTCACAATACCCCCAAACAATACACCCACCCCTGAGGATGCACACACATAAACACAAGCAGAAACCAAGCGACAAATTGGAATTGAATTCTGCATAAGGCCAAGGCTCAGCAAGTAGGCCATGGCAAGAATATTTGTGTCCGATTTATCCACGGAAAAAAAAACTAGAATGAAATGACTCCCCCCTCCCCACAAAACCCACCCATTTGTACAGCCTAGGCCTAATCTTCAGGGCTTTTTGATGGTCAGAGAGAAAAGAAGGATGATAAACAGAAATAATGGCTAAAGTCAGCCTCCCTCTATTGTTTTGTTTAAGCTTTGTTTAAGCTTTTGCTTCCTCTTTTCTAGTGTGTTTGTAATCACAGAGGTGGCTTAATATGCAGTGTCCAGTGTTATGAAGGAAGCTCTGTTCTGTAGAGGCCTTGAATACGGGTGAGGAGGTTTTGCTAACAGGTGCAATGCTAGCAGCCTCATTTGTCTTGAACACACAGGGGTGATTTATTTGATAGCACAGGTTCCCTTCGGAGGAAACCGCTAGCTCTGCTGTTACTGAACAATATGGCTGACAGTGCTAGCCTGTATATATTATGTTGTGTTAGTCTGCTTTGTGAGGCATCCTATTAGTGTTGAGAGTAATGTGTTACACTAATCGCATTATTTTCCTGTAACAAAACAAGACTATGTTATACACTTTTTTCAAAGTGTCCTTGTTATAGTGTGTCTCATCCCAAGACGTCATATAACTGACGTCTTGGGGACTTCTTTTGGCCATACGTCAATATCCGCCTTTTTAGGGTACCCTTAAACGTCGGTTAGATGAAGTTATCGGATCCTAACTCTACCCCAGACCTAAACCTACCCGTTACATAACTGAAGTTAAAGGTAAAGTGTCAGTTGTATGACGTCCCAGGATCGTCATATAACTGACGTTTAAGGGCACCCTAAAAAGGCGGATATTGACGTATGGTCAAAGACGTCCCAAGACGTCAGTTATATGACTTCTTGGGATGAGACTGTGTTAGATTATACATGTAGTACTACACTCACCGGCCACTTTATTAGGTACCCCATGCTAGTAATGGGTTGGACCCCATTTTGCCTTCAGAACTGCCTCAATTCTTCGTGGCATAGATTCAACAAGGTGCTGGAAGCATTCCTCAGGGAGTTTGGTCCATATTGACATGATGGCATCACACAGCTCCCGCAGATTTGTCGGCTGCACATCCATGATGCGAATCTCACGTTCCACCACATCCCAAAGATGCTCTATTGGATTGAGATCTGGTGACTGTGGAGGCCATTTGAGTACAGCGAACTCATTGTCATGTTCAAGAAACCAGTCTGAGATGATTCCAGCTTTATGACATGGCGCATTATCCTGCTGAAAGTAGCCATCAGAAGTTGGGTACATTGTGGTCATAAAGGGATGGACATGGTCAGCAACAATACTCAGGTAGGCTGTGGCGTTGCAACGATGCTCAATTGGTACCAAGGGGCCCAAAGAGTGCCAAGAAAATATTCCCCACACCATGACACCACCACCACCAGCCTGAACCGTTGATACAAGGCAGGATGGATCCATGCTTTCATGTTGTAGACGCCAAATTCTGACCCTACCATCCGAATGTCGCAGCAGAAATCGAGACTCATCAGACCAGGCAACGTTTTTCCAATCTTCTATTGTACAATTTCGATGAGCTTGTGCAAATTGTAGCCTCAGTTTCCTGTTCTTAGCTGAAAGGAGTGGCACCCGGTGTGGTCTTCTGCTGCTGTAGCCCATCTGCCTCAAAGTTCGACGTACTGTGCGTTCAGAGATGCTCTTCTGCCCACCTTGGTTGTAACGGGTGGTTATTTGAGTCACTGTTGCCCTTCTATCAGCTCGAACCAGTCTGGCCATTCTCCTCTGACCTCTGGCATCAACAAGGCATTTCCGCCCACAGAACTGCCGCTCACTGGATGTTTTTTCTTTTCGGACCATTCTCTGTAAACCCTAGAGATGGTTGTGCGTGAAAATCCCAGTAGATTAGCAGTTTCTGAAATACTCAGACCAGCCCTTCTGGCACCAACAATTATGCCACGTTCAAAGTCACTCAAATCACCTTTCTTCCCCATACTGATGCTCGGTTTGAACTGCAGGAGATTGTCTTGATCATGTCTACATGCCTAAATGCACTGAGTTGCCGCCATGTGATTGGCTGCTTAGAAATTAAGTGTTAACGAGCAGTTGGACAGGTGTACCTAATAAAGTGGCCGGTGAGTGTATGTAATTAGTAATATCTGTGAACTAACTTGAACTAACAATGAGACATATTTTACAGCATTTATTAATCTTTTGTTATGTTACACTCTAAAAAAAAGGTTCTTCAGGGGTTCTTTGCGGTGGTCATGGTGCTATATAGCACCACTAAGCCCAGTTTGGTTCTTCAGCGGTTCTTCAGTGGTTCTCTGGGATGGTTACCATGCTCTATGGAACCTCTTCTGGTTCTACATAGCACCATATGAAAAGGTAAGTGCCATATGGCACTTAAAATGGTTCCCCTATGATTACGAGCCAATGAACCACTTTTAGTGCTATTTAGCACCATTTTTTTAGAGTGTGTGGGTCACATTAGTAACACATTTGTTAACTATAGTTAACAAATGTGTTACTGTTAGTTCAAAGTGCTTTCGATCTTAAAAATGTATTTGCAAATGGTAAGATTAACATGAGCTGGGATTAATAAATGCTGTGAAAGTGTAGTTCATTGTTGGCTCATATTAACTAATGTGGTTAACCAGTGTTAAAGGTACAATATGAAAGATTGTTTTGCCACCAGGGGTCGCTAACCTCTTACAATAACGAAAGCATATATTAATGACGTATATTCCACGTTAAGCGTAATTATGGATCGTGTTGTCAAGCTGATGGATATTTTATGGATGAGCGAATACATTGATGTTTTTAAACTTGACTGTAGTATGAAGCAGGCGCGATTGCTCTCGGCATCTCGAAAGATGTTGATCTTCGTTCTAGTCCTCTTTTTGTCTCAAAGTCAGCTTGCCATTGTCCATAATGTTTGAACAAAATCCTGCTAGGGACGCTTACGCTGTTAAGCACGCATAATCGGCATAACCAACCCATTTATCCACGTCTGTCGCCATGGTTACTATTGTAGTACGAGGTCAAACTTGGCGGAAACTGGGAGGTAACGCGGAAATCACGTCATTGACTGGCGACTCCTCATCCCAATTGTAAAAATTACAATTTTATCACGATTTACAAATAGTTGGAAACATTTGGGATATTGTAAGTAATCAACTAAACAAAATATAGAACACTGACCTAGTGGTTTTTGGATAAAAAAACACTAGGTCAACTGCACGTCCGGCAACCCAAGTTTGATTCCTGGCTCGAGGTCCTCTGCCGATCCGGTTCCCCCTCCTCTTACTGATTTATATGTCTATTAAAGCTATAAAATGGCCAAAAATATAACTTAAAAAAGGTTTTACTACATTCATATATTCTGAATATTAAAATATGTCCTTTCTAGTTGATGAAAATGGGAATGATGCAGAGTTGAAAGAGTCTTTGGAGAAGGATTGTGGTTTTATTTATTTATGTTTAAATTGAGAAGTCATACAGTATTTTTTTATTACAATATATATATAAAAAAACTTCAGTTAATTGTGATGAATTAAAATCTATAAATGTACCATGATTAACAAAAAATACTTTACATTTAATAAATGACGCTTTAATTTGGTTTGCTCAAACTTTGCTGAAATTGAAGAAGCTGAATGTAATAGAGAAATGAGAGACACAAATCAAATTTAAGCTCGGCAAAATTGCTTGACATTTATCTGAGATCGAATAAAGAGGTGTTTTTTTTAAGTTTTCAGTCATGTCACAAGAAAAGAAAACACATGACTAAACCCAGCCTTGCCTTGACGAGGACTTGAGTGTCCTAATGGTTTTCAAATGTTCACGGTCATCACCATTACTTGGCAAATTGCCTTTTTTCAACAAAGAATTGACTTGGGTAAATATTTTCCTCTAATTATGAGTAGACGTCAGACTAGCAGAAGCAGGCTAAAAGCCTTCCATGGAGACATTAATCAATGCTAAAACAACATAGACACCACTTTCACTCGTCTGTCTATATGGCATGTCTCAAACTGCAGGTTAACTTCTGCTGACTTCAGACAATGCCATGGCAAAGCAGCCAGGTGAACTATATGACTAATTCAGAGAGTGAATGAAATAATTAATGGTCAGAGAGTTTTGCTTTAAGGGTGAGGCTGAGGAGTAATGGGCCACTTTTTAGAGGAGTCGAAGAAAGAATAAGTGAAATAAATGATGGGAGAATCTAAACCCCGTGTTTGTGCAAGGTAAGACATGCCAGCGAAGCATTCGTCAATTTAATTCTTTCGCCCCACCTAACCTTCCAAATCACCTCTAAATCTGCCGTTTTTTAATATAACTAAGAATGAAAAATGGGACCATTGTAATATCCGCCCATTTTTATATCAATCAAATTGGTCACCAGATTATCCGCCAAGACCAGATGGTTTTTGGCTTGGAAATTACATTTTCCTGATGGTCTATATTTGTGCTTTTTCTTCCTCTTCTTGTTAATTTAATTTTGTTTTATGTGCATCAGTTAAGCTTGGATTACTTTTGCTTATCCAACACTAGCTGTTAAATCTTCCTTCTTGTTTCTATGTAATTTTTGGCCCCATATATAATCTGCACATATAAATTAATCCCACCCCTCTGACTGGCAAATAAAGAGCTGATGGAGGCATTGCAGCATTGGGAATATAATGCTGTGCAAAAAACAAATTGTTTTAAAGCTGACTGGCTCTAGGTGTGTTTGAGAAACTGTAATAACAGACGTTCTTTAGGTGGGATTTACAGTGATGCATGTGTCAGTGTACAAAAGTCTCTTTTGAGTTTGTGGCGGGGCCCAGAGGGAAAGACATTTTATCTCTACAAGGTGATTAGGAGAGAAAGAGGTTTACTGTTTATGAGCTCGCAAATCTGCTCTCAACTCCGGTTGGTCTTTGGTCTCTGTCTGTTTGTCGGTTGGAAATACTGACGAACATCTTCCCTAAACCCACAGCCATGGGCCCTGAGCATCTCTGTATTTGTAACTGCCTATAATGGTGAAGTGTCATGAGCTAAGAGACTCTGCAAGATGGCTGCCACTGGAGAGAGCATTTAGAGTTCCTACATTTTAGAGCTCCTGCCATTTGTAAATTCGCCTCCAGCCTCCATCCAAAAGTCGGCATTATAAAATTGGGCTCAACACTGTAATTTAAACCTAGAAATAAACAGAAGTGTTTGGATTAGTTATTAAAATGAACATTATAACATATGATTAGTATATATTTAGAATTCTTAAATAATATCCACTAAGAAACTTTATGATTTTGACCATGCAAAGTCAAATCATGCTGGATCATCAGTTGTTGAGTTGTTGGGTTCTCAATCAGGGGTCTGGTGCCCCAAGATATTTATTATTTTAAATCCCCCCTAAACTTGCAATTTTAATTATTTTAGTTATTTCAATCTGGGGACACTCCTTATTTATGTAAATATCATATTTGAATATTGTTGTGGGCAGTAGGGGCAGTCAAAAATGTTGAGAATCAATGAAGTAGAGGGATAAACCTAGCCTGGATGCCAGCCCGAACTCTGTCCAAAACATTTTTTGGTTGGGAAGTTCGGTCTGGACTCGATCCATTGAGGAGTAATTATGATCAGACAAGACACGTTTGGTCCAATCAAATTGCCAGGGCGGGCTTTATACGATGATGGACAGGTGATCTTCAAGGACATACTCATCACGTTATCAAAGAGTGCTTAATTAACTGGTTTCACTGCAGAGATGACTGCCACTGGAGAATTGGGATATATAGATTCCGCTGTTGTGAAATAAATCAACAGCGCATTCATTTTATTAGACAAACAGAAAACCCACATGATTCGGCAAAAGTGTAACTTATCAGCTGGCTCTGACGGTCGCTAAGAAGATGGGATGTAATGAAAAGCCTGTGGTCGTTGTGTTTCTCCTTTGGTCGCACTCATGGAGGAGTAAGTAAAAGAAGCAACACTCGTTATTTAACTTCTAAAATAAGTAAAGTTAGGCTACGTTCTGTAGTTGACAACTGTATGCAAAGTAGCTGACTTACTGCGTTGCTCTGATTGGTTGTAGGTTTACCGACTATCCAATTGGGTGCAGAGTTGGTATTTTTTCCTGGTTCGGTTAAGACACGCCTCATAATCAAAGCCTACGGAGGAGTTTCAGACTCATATTCCGGCAATAAGTCAGGCTAGGATAAACCAAATATCAATAATAATTCAATTACACTTTTTGGTAGCAACATTTTCTCTAGTGATCTCAGACTTTTGGACTTTTCTATTCACGAAAATTAGCATTAATCATTACCCAAATTGACACGACTCTAAACAAACGCCCCTGACGCGTTTCCACAGTTTTCATCTTGTCTCAGTTCTTGGAAGGATAATTATTGCACCCTTTCTCATCTTTCCCCCAGTAGCTCAGGTGGTGCTGTCCCTATTGTAATCATCTGTTTATGCCGCATTCTTTAATATCGTTCCTCCAGTAATCAGTCTGCCCACCAGTCCTGTAGAACCACTATTCCTCCTGCCTGCCATTATTTAATTGCAAATCGTCAGGAGTCGGTAGTTTGGGGATATGGATGTGTCAAAAGCTTCGGAAACGGGAGTTTCTCGACATCCAATTAACGAATGCTCATTTATCACATCGAGGCATCACAAGGGCCCACCGCCACGCATGTTAATAATAGTATCATAAGCAAGTTCAAAACTCCCATGCAGTCTGTGCTGGGGCCTCAGCAGGTCACTTTGCAACGTTCATTAGAGAAGGAGAGGCTGGACTCTAGAGAAGAGAGAAAGAGAGAGAGAGAGAGAGAGTCAGAGAGATGAGAATAGATACTGTTTTATTTAGAAATGAGAGAGGATGTGGTCCTTCAAGATCTGTGTGGTTGTATGTGGTTACTCGTCAGGTATCAGACAGAAGAACACTGAAATGTGTGTGTGAGAGAGAGAGAGAGAGAGAGAGAGAGAGAGAGAGAGAGAGAGAGAGAGAGAGAGAGAGAGAGAGAGAGAGAGAGAGAGAGAGAGAGAGAGAGAGTGAGAGAGACACTGTCTCTGGTTTCAGAGCCATATTTATGAAGATGGCTGCCTCGCTCCCTTGCTCTCTCTTTCTTTCTTGTCTTTACACAGTGGGGTTAAAGGGATAGTTCACCTAAAAATGAAAATTTTATCATCAGTTACTGACCCTCATATCATTTCAAAATTCATGATTAATAACAAAAAGTCTCAGGCAAATAGACTTAAATGTAAGTCTTTATTCACTCAAATACTTTTACATGAAAGTTTATGGTAGAAGTCAGTTTCAACTGATACGTCGAGTTCGAGTTCACAAAATTGGTCTGAATGATTTGTTCACGAAATTCAAATATCTCCAAAACCAAATTTTTCCACAGAAGGAAGAAATACCTACAGGTGTGAAATGACATACGGATACGGATTAGTACATATGTTTGAGAGAACTATCTGTACCTTGACCATAAATGTGCTATATTTCTATGCAAGCCCGCACAAAAATGTTAATTTAGTATTAATACAAATTCTCTTAACACTAGAAGTGCCAGAATTCCAAAACTACTAGAATGGCCACAAACGGTCATTTTGACCGTTAGATTCAAAACAGTGTTTATTTTGTTGACGAATAATTTTCGTAATTAGTTTTGTCAATGACATTTTTACAAAGACAAAAACATAGAAATTATTATATAGCACACACCGCTGTGACCGGACGGACCTTTCTGTTGACAGTTGGAGAGACCACGATCAAACCGCGGGATATTTAACAAAAAAATACAGCGAAATTCAGTGCGGTCAATATGACCGTCTATGGCCGAAATAGGTAAATATGTTCATTTTTTTGTTTTGCCTTATGTTTACGTAACTTAATTTAAATGAAAAGCATTTTAAATGAAAATACAGACAATTTAGGTCAGGTAAAAAAAGTCAGGTACCAGCAGGAGTTTATTATTTTTTTCAACAAAGTTATTGTAGATATAAAATTCAAAACGGTCAAAATGACCGTTATGGCTGTTCTAGTGTTAAGTTCACTAAGGCTGCAATAATTGATCAAAGTAAAAACAGTAATATTGTAAAGTAATGTAAAATAACTTTTTAATATATAATTGTTATATTTAATATAATATTACATTTATTTAAAGTAATCTGAATCAGTTTGTATTGTTATAAGGCATCATCTAACTGACAGCGTTTGACCATGCGTCAACATCCGACGCACATGGCACCCTTTAGCGTCAATATGAGACGCAGATATATATGAGCCAGAAGGCGCCCCCAGTGGTCTAACCCTAACCCTACTCCAGACCTAAACCTACCGATAACGGAAGCGTCATCTAACTGATGCTAAAGAGTGCCATGTGTGTCGGATTTAGACGCATGGTCAAAAGCGTAAGTTAGATGACGTCCTAGGATGAAAATGCGTTCGATATTTCTTAAACTTAATTATTTTTTTATTTCTTTTTTTTTCTAAATATTTTAAAATGCAAGTTATTCATGTGGTATTATGCTGAATTTCAGTCTTCAGTGTAACATGATCCTTCATAAATCATTCTAAAATGCTGATTTGGTGCTCAATAAACATTTCTTCTTATTATTATTATTATCAATGAAAAAAAAAGTTGTGCTGCTTAAAGATTTGCAGAAACGTTTTTTTTTTTCCAGGTTGTTTTTTTTCAGCATTCATTTTAAATATACATATTTTAGACATTCAAAATATAAATTTGACATATACATGTTTTATATCATTTTAAAAGTCTCTTTTTAATCATTAAAAATTTTAATTTCTATCCATTAGTGCAGCTGCTTCATGCTGGCATTGCAAAATAATTCCAGCCGAAGACTAACCACATTGTCACTGCCCTTGTTGTCAGTCTCACTGCATTTCACAGATATAAGCACCCTTAGCAGTTCAGTTCCTGGCCTGATCATGTCCTTTTGACCATTGCCGTTTGCCTGCGTCAAGGCGCTTAACCCCTGTCCGCTCCAGAACATCCACCCCTGTTCATCCCCCTTTTGTCTGCTTCGGATTACATTAGGAATACACAAAGTGAAGGATTCCTGGACAAACTGAATACAATTAGTTAAACAAAAGACTTAAATTCCAAAACCCACAGTCTTAACTGTGCACATGTGGGCGCGTGTCTGTCTAAACACAGCAGCCATGTTTTGTTGAGCTCATAGGCACAGTAAACAGTCACAATGATAAGAGTGGCTTGGGAGCGCATCAGGGAAATATACGCCACCATTTGTTGCTGTTGCCGTCCTTGGCTTCAGAGTTCGGAAAACATTTTACCTATCCTTATTGTTTTACTCACTCTCTGGCCAAACACCTATCCTTCTCTTTCTGTCCCTCCTCAAGGTCCCTGACAGTAGAGATAACACATTTTCAGCTAAATAAAAGAAATTAAGAAATATGAACATGTTATAATCTTGTAGTGATTGAATCTCTGCTGGAGCTTTTAATTACATTTTTCACAATTTGATACTTTGATATCGGTTTTAAAGAGTGTCCAACTATACTTCATTCCTAACCATTCCACTCTTGGCTTTTTGTGCATTTTGACAGGCACACTCACACACATTCATGCCCTCAGGGGCGAAGGTGTGTTATTGAATCAGAGGCCGTTCCTGTAAATGGAGATCTGTGTGTTTACATCAGTAAGTGGATTATGGCTGACCAGTTTTCCTCACATCACTCCCTTAACTTATGCAGTTTTCACACACATGAGCACTCACACAAAGAGAAGAGTGAAGGGGAAAAGCATATAAATATACACAGTGAGGAGAGATGATGGGTTCAGTAATCGATGTCTTAGTGTTGATCCGAACGCTTGATTTCTCCTCAAATCACTTGATATCACTGAACTCACTGGCTCATAGGTACAGAAATTAACTTTATTCATGTTATTTCAACACATTCTCATCCTTTATCGTCATATATAACTCTATATGACAAAACGGCGCTATACTACGCACATGGCATCCGTTATCGTTAATATAACACGTGCTGTGATTGTTAGGTTTAGGTGTGGGTAGGGTAGGGTAGTCTAATATTACGCTAAAGGATTTATTGGATTTATTACGCCTTAGGTTTGTGTGTTATATTAACGATAACAGCGCAGTCTCATCCCAATTTGTCATATAACTGACGTTTTGGGACGTCTTTTGACCATTCATCAATATACGACTATTTAGGGCCCCCTTAAACGTTGGTAGATGACGTTATGGGATCCTTACTCTACCCCATACCTAAACCTAACCCTAAACCCAACTCGTCACCTAACTGACGTTAAAGGTAAAGCGTCAGTTGTATGGACGACATCTACCGAACTTTAAGGGGGCCCTAAATAGTCGTATATTGACGAATGGTCAAAAGACGTCCCAAAACGTCAGTTTAAATGACGAATTGGGATGAGACTGTGTTGACGATAAAGGGTGCCATGTGCGTAGTATAGCGCCGTTTTGTCATATAGTGTTCTATGTGATGTAGATTTGTAGTCAAGACCGCCTAAACCGAGACCAAGACACTACTAAGACCAGAGGGTATCGAGACCAAGACAAGACCAAGACCAAGACAGACCAAGTCGAGACCAAGACCGAGACCAAGTCGAGACCAAGACCGAGACCAAAAAACAGACTAGTGTTGTTGAAGCTAAGCAATAACTTGTAAGATTTTTTTTTTTTTTGCATTGCCTGTCTATCTCTGCCGATTTCGAAGTCTCCAAATGAATCCATTCTGCAACTTTTAAATTTATAAAAGTTTCAGAATGGATTCTGCAACTTTATAAATTTTGCAGAATCCACATTTTGCAGAAAACATGTTGTATGTAGTTATACCTTGAAGAATGCAATTGGGGTTCAGAACAACAGTGCAGTGTTTTCAGAATGACAATAACAGATATGTGATTTATAAATCAAAAACACTGATATGTGATGTCATGTCATCTGTCAGTTGTGCTGTTACCCAAAATCTCCTGAATTAAGTTAAAACCCATCATGTCACTGATATGTGTTTTACTAAATATTAATACATATACAATACAAATCAAAACAATAACTGTGTATGATATGTGCTTTTTTAAATCAAGTGATCAAAGTGCTCGTTGCCGCTGCGATCAGTGTTTTTTTCGTGTGGCTCGTGCACACCGTGTCTTCACTCGGACGCGCGCGCGCGCGCCTCAATCTGTTGCGGATATCATCGTGGATATTGTAGTATTGTATTGCTAAATCCCCCGACCACTATGTCGGTCTGAGACAGCGAGACCTAGACAAGACCGAGAGGTCCGAGACCAAGACAAGACCAAAGACCGTCAAGACCGTGACAAGACCGAGACCACGTAAAAGTGGTCTCGAGACCAGAGACCGGTCTCGAGACATACATCACTAATGTGACGATAAAGGATGAGAGCGAGCCCGTTATTTGATGTCGATTTTCAAAGGACATTTTTTTTTTTTACCTGTATAAGGACATAGTTAATTCTAACTATACACACATACTGTACATGCCTCGCTGCCTATATAGGCATCTACTAACTTAAACAGAACCTTATGAGAGAGTGATTTGGAGTAAAAGCAAACAAAATATGCAACCATCAATAATTACTAATTGTTTTTTTGTTTGTTTTTTATCAATCAGTTTCAGTAGCCTATTCAAGTTGTTTGTTTTTCAGTGAGCTCATTGCAATGCATTCTGAAATTAAATCTGTTCAAAGCAAGGAGGCAGCATAATTAAGTTACCTATTGTTTGGAACAATGCCACAAATCTAGTTCAGAATATCTGACATATGTACTCTGAACATATATATTGTGCCCCATCTCACACACACACACAAAACCTCTCAAATGTTATGTTCAGTGACATGTTTCGCTCCTGTGTTAATTGGTGACTGATTGTGAAACTCGTTGCCTGTCACATTTTGCACATGTCCCTTCCTTGACTGCCATGATCTGTTTGAGATCAGCTTTAATGATTTTAAATGAGCTCTATTGCTTAACAGGTCACATACCGCACTGGTTCTGAGTGTAGCAGACAGTAATTCTGCTGTCTATAGGATTATCGAATGTGGTTGAAACTCTTGTTATCCTAATGTAATATATTCCACATCACATTAGAATGAATGATCTTGTGCTAATGAAATGCAGTAATTAATTGATTGCATTAGAAAAAGAGCTGAGAGGGCTGGGATAAAGAAAAAACAGAAAGAGAGACTTTAATATGAGGCTTTAAAATGGCTTCCGCAGAACTGAGAACGGAATATAGAGGTCTGTGCTTTTTTTATTGGGGTGATTACACAAGCTGACAGTCCATTCTGTTGGCTAGCCATCAGGTGTTGTAGTTGAAAGCGGGGAAATAATCCTTCTCGACAGCCAGTCCTGCTGTGATATGAGAATACTTCTGGAGGATTCTCTGGTAATTATGGCCACTGTGTGAGGAAGACGCTATGTGTGAGTGTCGGGTTTTATGACACGTCTCTAAACATCACTAAGAACGACTTTGTGTGCTGGTTTGGCTTACAGAAAGTCACCATTTATGTATGATTTATTGTTTCTAAATGTTTGTTCTTTTTGAATGCTTGCATTTATTTCAGCCTGATGTAATATTCATCTAAATGCACTGTATATTTTAGAACTATTAATTATATTAATGATTATAATAACACTAATAAATTAATCATAAAGCTCATAAATAAAATCGATACATTATTATTAGTAGTAGTATTGAAATAAGCAAGGACATCAAAAGTGACAGTAAAGACTTTTACATTGTTACAAAAAGAACAATCTAGTTCTGTTCCAATGAATTTTTAGGTAACACTTTACAATAAGGTTCATTAGTTAACATTAGTTAACTACATTAGTTAACATGTACAATATGTGCACAATACTTCTTCAGCATTTTATGAATCTTAGTTAATAATAATTCCAACATTTATTAATACGTTATTAAAATCAAAGGTTGTATTAGTTAACATTAGTTAATGGACTGTGAACTAACACACTATTAAAAAATGCTGGTTTGTTTTAACCCAGTTTTGGGTAAAATATGGACAAACCCAGCCATTGGGTTACATTTTTAAATTACATTTTAACCCAATGGCTGGGTTTGTCCATATTTACCCAAAATTGGGTTAAACAACCAAGCATTTTTAGAGTGCATGAACGCACAATGAACAGCTGTATTTGTATTAACTAACATTAACAAAGATTAATAAACACTGTAACTAATGCATTGTTACATCGATTAGTTCATGTTAGTTAATGTATTTACTAATGTTAACTAATGAACCGATATTGTAAAGTGTTACACTCTAAAAAATGCTGGGTTATTTTAACCCAATTTTGGGTCAAATATGGACTAACCCAGCTGTTGGGTTAAATTTATAAATTGCATTTTTGTATCCAATAATTGGGTTTGTCCATATTTGACCCAAAATTGGGTTAAATAAACCCAGCATTTTTTAGAGTGTACCAATTTTCTATTCATCAAATAATTCTGATAAGTAAATGTCACGAGTTTCCACAAAAAGTCTGTTTTCAGCTTTAATAATGAAATAAATGTTTCTTTAGCAACACATTAGAATGATTTATGAAGGATCTTGTGACACTAAACATATATAAATGCAGTGCTTGAAGTGGGGAAAAAGGTGCCAAGTACTCTCTTGCATTGGCAAATCATGACATTTGAATTTTTACAGGGAAAAACAAAACTTCGAAATATTGCTCTTACAACAACAATTTATTGTTATTTATTAACAACATAAGTGTATTTAAACAAGTCGTATGTGCGCGCATTTCTTTAAAAAGAAACATTGGAAAGTATACAACAATTGCCAGTAAATGGAACATTTAAACAACAGAAACAACCAAGAAAACAGCTCCCAATATTGTCTTTTCAGTCATACTTGGATATGTTTACAAGACAGCAAACATAAAAAAGTAGGCCTACACTAGGTTTGATTTGGGCATGTAGGCTACCTGTCTGTGTAGGCTATTACAAAAGAAAAAGCTTATAGCTTGCTCATTTTATTTATTTATAAAACATAGTTTTACCCAAACTGAATAATTAGGACAAGTTTAAATGGCTAAATCTTGTATAAATATGTTTGAGTCTTTTTCTTTTCTGACATAGCCTACTCCTGTTCTTGTTAAAACACAGCCTAGGATACTAGACATGCAAATTCTGTGCATTTTGGTCACTTTTTGTGTGAAATCATATTTATTTTCTCCATCAAAAGTGTGCTCTCACCTTAAATGAGCATTGCCCAATCAAAATAGACTCACTGCTGCTCACGCGACGCATCTCCTCGCGCCGCGGTGTGAATGAATGCACTCATTGATTAACATGCAAGCCGAAAAAAATACGCGATACTCACGCTTGCGGTGGCGCGAATCCGCGCGATCATCTTCGAGTTGTCGTTTCACAGCCGTAACGCGCAGATGTGTGCAGTGAATAAGGTGTTAAATGGCCGTCACGCTTTTTCTGTCAGTGGTATAGAGTACCGGCTATATGCGAGAGGTAGCGGTACGCAAGAAAAAGTGCAGGTACACTTAAGAGTAAAATGTAGAGGTGCTGGTACTGCGTTACCGTGGAGTACCGCCCACTTCGAGCACTGCATAAATGTGTTTAATCCAAAATTTAACTCATTTAATCTTGACCTATACACTACAGGCAACGCTGCTTGGCAGATATTGATGTATGCCATACATTAATTGTGATTAACTTGATTGATTAAAAATAATATCTTGTAATTATTTGCTTGAAACTTTTAATCAGTCGACAGCCCAACTAAAATCTTTAAAGTGTTCACTCTATGTGCTTAGATAATCCTCTGTTAATGCATTGGCACATTGTCTTACAGGGCTTTTAATTTTGAAGGGTATCTGTGTCCTTTAAAGTAGAGATAATGACTAATAGCTATATGCTAGAGCCCGTTTGATTGACAGCCCATGGTAATTGAGCTCGATAGTGCGCCCCCTACTGACCCCTGTTTGAGTGACACGTCCTGAACCCGGGGGTTGAGTTCCCAAAGTCAAGGGCCTACATTACCATACTGCGCTGTCAGAGAGGAAGATGGAGAGAGAAGAGCAATGAAGGGCTCTCTATCTCAAAGGTGTTTAATTATCTTCACTCAGGACCATGCCCCACCTGTTCCCTGCACGCCAGCTGACAGCAACAAACAACTGCCAAACAGACGACAGACAGATTAACCAGAGCACACCTGTAGAAAAGTCAAGAAGCGAGAGGAAAGGCAAGGGAAAAGCTCGGTGGTGGTCCTGCTCTGTCGGCGCAAACCACACACCCATATGGCATGGCATTCAGCTTGTTTTTGTTTTTTTTCTATTGCGGGACAAGGGGAAAGTGTGTTGACGATCTCCAGCAAGCTGCGAATTATTAGCGATATGACAATGAGTCAATGCCATTACAACTTCTCCTCTCCCTGGCTGAGGTTCGCTTCAAATAACCCTTTAGTCACGCGTGGCTGTGGAAGATAGCATAAAAAGTCATCACGCGGCGCCGGCCATGACGCGCTGAATCAAAACGCTCTTTGTGTCGGCTTTAATCTGGCTCGCTAGACCATCCGAGCTGTTCGCTCTTTCCTCCCTATCCTCGCCGTCTACCAAATGAATCAACACTGTTTGGGAAAGGGAAGAACGAAATGAGCTGCCCGACGAGAATTATACAACACCAGAGCCGCGATGACAGCTTGGAAGGCCGACCTTGTCCCTTCAGAGCTCAATGTTCAGAGTGTGAAGCCACTGCCTCAATCACTACAGCACAGCTGTTGACGAGTTGGAGAAGATATTGATTTTTTAACATATGACTGTCTGTTAAGCCGCTATTACAGGATAGGAATTTGTGAGGTACTCTTCAATATTTTATAGCAGAAGGCTGAACAGAGACAAAATGAATATTACTACTTATCAGTAATTTGGGTTTATATATATATATATATATATATATATATATATATATATATATTGTATATAAAAAATCACACACATGCATGTATATATTTAAGAAAAATTTGTAATTAATATAAAAAAATAATATTCATATTTAATATAAATTATGTATAAATGTATGTATATACAGTATATACATGGAAATATTTATTGAAATATAAACATCCATGTGTGGTGTATTTCACCGTAAATTTGATTTGTAATTTGTATTTTTTCTTTTGTCAAGTTTAACTTTGATCATTTATGTAGTTTGGATAACATAATATTTTAAATTTCTGGTGATTAAATTATTATCCTTCATTGTATTAACTATTTTTTTTTATTTCAATGAACTTCACATTTTAAGGCATCTAGGCTACTTATTTTTTTTAAGGTAAACAATATTTTTTACTACGTATATTACACATATATATATATATATATATATATATATATATATATATATATATAACGTAATTACAAGATAATTATACATACTGCACACACATATATTATGTAAACACAAACTTTTATTTTGGATACGATTCATCGCGATTAATATATATATATATATATATATATATATATATATATATATATATATATATATATATGAAGAGTTCAGATGCAAAAGCCTCTGAGTGCCATTTGAAATTTTCTATATGAATATACATATATATATATATATATATATATATATCCATTACATTTATCCATCAGGTCATATTCAATTGTACTTTAAATTTAGCATTTTTGTTTCTGAGAAAAGTGTTGTATTTTAATGGATACAATTGATTTTGTATTATACATGTTCATTTCAACCCATGTATCAGGATATGAAAACCTGATCTGCAGAAATATGCTGACTTGAGCCATGTGAATATTTCATGCTTTTAGTTATTGCTTAAATTAAAACCTGAATCCAATCAGTTCATCAAACCTGCTACTAAACCACTCAATAATCTCTTCATAACTTTTCTTTATAACGTCAAATT